>VZRW01008930.1:0-43805 GCA_013398125.1 Aegotheles bennettii | reverse complement strand
AGGAGAAGGAGAGAAGGAGAAGGAGAAGGAGAAGGAGAAGGAGAAGGAGAAGGAGAAGGAGAAGGAGAAGGAGAAGGAGAAGGAGAAGGAGGAGAAGGAGGAGAAAATTTCTGAGAAACCATTGTACAATCTTTCACTTTTTTGAACTTCCTTGAAGTTTTCTGTGGAGAATATTTAGCTTCAGTAACATCCAGAAGCTCTCAAGAGACAAAGAATTCAAGTGCTTTGATTCAGATTTTAAATGAAGCACATCTATGTTTATCAGTACAAAGGGGAAGGAATCTGCTCCTAACAGCAACACAGTACTTGATTAAAAAAGAATACAGAGTAATACTCCAGAGTGAGACACATTGCTGAATAATGAAAAAGCAAAAGAAACACAGATCCATGAAAGACAAAGTTTTCACAATGGGTTAGCTACATGGGATGCCTATTACACCCAGAAGCTATTCACATGTTTTACATGCCCTAGGAAATGTTTAAAAAAATCAGTCCTAAATACCAAATGACACAAGGAATCCTCTTTCCTTGAGAAAAACTGTTTCATGGTTTCTGTTTGTCATTCTTGTCAACTGCAGAAAAACATCCAGAAATGTCAATACGTAACCCCACCAACCACACCAGAGGAATGGTGTGCGCTTTCATCTGAAGTATGGCTTCTTTTAATGAGGTGTTTCCTTTTTCTGTCAATTAAACACACCCTCTTAAAGATGTAAAGTCAGTAACAAAGGACATTAGTAGAGGATAAAGCTATTCTCTAGTTCAGTGCCTTGCATGATCACAGAGCCTTAAAATATTGAAACATGTCTTCAGAAGTTATAGGGGTAAACATGGCTCCATTTCATCTATACTCTTTCTCCCAATTCTGTACAGAGTTTGCTACAGCTAGTAGGGGTTGCACACTATTTCATGGATCTCATTGGCATTGATAGTGACATGTCTGCACTAAATCTTATTTAAAAAGCAGATAAAGCTGCAACAGTTCAGATAAATCGCCACAGGGACTGCATTTCTGAGGTCTACAAGAGCCAAACATTCAGTTTCATGTATTTATGTTGCCCAGGTTGTCCCACACTTTCATCTTCTTTGTAGCAAATGATTTACTCTCCTTAGACGAGTGTGAGTAGAGACAGGTCTCTACATCTGCTATGGCACAAGGACTGTCTGAGTAGGACTGATGCTCATCCTTTAGAGAATTACCACCTTTCTCTGCCGCAAAATGGCTGTACTTTGTCAAGATTCCTCCTTCAGATTGCTGCTACTTCTAAGAATTGTTTTTCAATTAAATTTAACCAAGGGTGTTAAAGCTGCAGTTGTATCCACGAAACAAACTTGCACACTCTCACGTGCTTGATTCTTAGGCAGCTGTCAACAGTGGAGAAGTCTCCGTGGGGATGTCAGAGGTATTGGGAAGATGTTTCAGCTGTTAAGGTTTGATTCATGCTACTGACTGAGTGAGAAGGAGATCCTGAAGCTTGTATTTGCAAAATCAAATAAATAAAAAAATGCAACTAAAGAAAAGGAAAGGAGCTCTATAGCAAGTGCAGTAAAATCATATTGTACTTTGAAAGTAAGCAAAACAACACGTATGACCGACATGAACCACTAAGTTAAGAGCATGCTATTTTTTCATTTTATATTATTACAGTGAGCAAGAAATCCCACTAAAGTATTGAACCCCATAAACAACACAGATCTCTGCAGCAAACTAGGAGGTTATCAAGTGAACAAATCAAGACAAATGATTTGTAATTAAGCAGCTATTCAAGAGATTGTGTGTTCTCAAACACAGTGAGAAAAACACGTTGCGCTGATGTATGGACTGTCTGCATATAAGATGAGAAAGTGCTCAAACTTAGTAGGAATTAGGTAGAGGAATTAGGATTACAATCAAATGTGTAAAGTAGACCATAAATAACCAGTACAAGATGGACAGCTGAAGGGGAACTGGGGAGTCTTCTAACCATATAAGATGCAGATTGCCCAGCTAAAAGTAACCAAAATACCAAATTTGTTTATAGGTGCAACAAAATTAGAATCAGTGGGGGAAAGTGACTAGAAGCATATTGCTTATTTCTGAGGAGACCAGGCAGAAAATTAGAAAAATAGCAATGAAAAGGTGCGTGTGGATATGGGCAGAAGTAGAGAATAAGGTGTAAAATCAACCAGACAACAAAAGAGGGTGGACTTTCTGATGGCAGCGGTGCAAACACCTACAGCAAAAAGTGCTGTAGACCTGTAGACCCAAGTCCACGAGGGTGACCTCTGTCATCCCAATGAATGGATTCTCAATGGAATCCCAATGGACAACATGTTGGATTCTCCATCAGATCTCTGCCTGGAAGTTTTGGTGTGGGAGGGTAGAGCAAAGATGGACAGAATTGCATTCTAATACTAAGTGAACTGGGGAGGAAAGGGTGACAGAATTGTATTTAATAACAGCTGTATGAAATTAATGAGATTCAAGAGTGATAAATAGCAGCTTCATAATTGTGTATAATAATGTACAAAACGATGTAATTGTAAATTGATAACAGTGGTGTGTCCATTAGTTAATGAAGCTATTGACTTTTTGATTTTTCATTTCTTAGCAGCTTGGTGCTGAATCAATAAACATTATCGACTCTTGTATTGGTTATGTTTCAAGGCTGTATTTTGAAGGGGGAGAGTTGGACCATGAGGTAGCAGTTACTGCATTATTCTCATTTTCACAGTTGATTCCTCCTCCTTAAAAATTGGAATTCATAGCTTTCCACATAATCTAAACCTATTCCTATGCTGTGGCTCTTAATTCAGGTGTGTCAATTGGGTAACTTAACTCCAGGGAGGAGAAATCTGATTTCAGTTTTCAATATAATTTCAAGAGAGTTGCTTTATCTCACTGCCTAGTACCAACCTGCTGTACATAAAGCAGGAGTTTTGCAGCACCAAATGCAGACTCACTCTCTTCTCAAATATATATGGTCTGTGACACTCTAGTGAAGATATTTTATGAGCTATTGATAGGAAGAAACTTACCTGCATGGAAACATTAAGTAATTTTGAATAATCATGTTTATTTAAATTGAAGTGTATTCACAAACAGATTGTAAATTCAAAACACCAAATAAATTTTAATAAAATGTTTGGCATAGTGTCATTTCCACGTTGTATTTGTTCAGATGTTTAATTTCACAATGACACAGTTATCTCTCCAAACTTATGTTTAAAGATATAGTTCCAGAGAAATAAGTAATCTTCATCTTCAGTAGACCTGCTTTACAAGCTGGCAAAGATGGGGAAAAAAGGGACATATTTCTATAGTTTTTCTATAGTTATTTTCTGCGTGGGTTCTGTTAGTTTGAAAGATAAGAAAATTGATCCAATAGTACTCATTCTAATTTTGGGAAATACTAAATTATAGTTAATAATTGTAGGGACTATCACTCAAAGCTAAAATGGACATTTGATAACTTATTTTTCTTGCTGAGTATTTTTCAAGATATATGGGAATGACAGGCTTGAGCATTACCTCAGATGTAATCAGAATCAAAAGTTTCTCAAAGTTACTGCAAGCAAGAACTTACTGCAAAGAATTGTGGGTAAAAGCATGTAAATTATTTAGAAAGCAACGTTAGTTTCTGGTGCAAGAATAAAGCATTCTAACATTCACATAATTGTATGGCTCCTTAAAAAAATAATGTTCTTAAAAGGTAATTTTATTTTTGATACCATATAATTTTAATTTCAATTTTATTTTTCGGACTGAGTCATTGAAGTAGATTATAAGAAGTTTCATAATGTTCATATTGCTTGGCAAGAATATATTTCCCTGAGAGGACATCTGCAGTGCTGCTTTTCAAAATTTTGTTGGCCTCCAAAAACCAATGTACCAAAGTAGAGAAATCAGTTTTAAAAGCCTGTGTAAGTATTAGCTTCAGTATTTCTGCATTTAAAATGTAAATACTTCTTGTATGCTCAGTTATAGCCATTACTATTTTCACAGACTTTCTTATAATTTTTAAGGACTTCTACACACTTTTTCTCTTTGGATGTGTCACTATCTTTATAGCAGCCTAACCTGCCATACCTCTCAACATCTGCAGTGCATGTAAATATATATCTCTATATTATCAGAAATTAATATTCCAAGAATATAAGTTTAGTACTATAAGATAGTCACCTAAAGTTCCCATTAAAAAAATAACATTCAGTCCTTTTAGAATAAATGTTTAAATAATTTTCTGTACTTATTCTCTGACTCCTCACTCCCACATCCAATACAGATTTACCAAAATTTTTTGCACTTCTAATAGTCTTTTGAAGTGTAGTTCTAGAACAGGGGTGTCTGGAGACATTGAGAGATAATGGGGCATTGACCAAAGGCTGAATAGGCTTCTTCCTTATTCAAAGTCTGGCCATTTTTATCAAATTACAGGAGCATTTGTCATAATTATCTCATTCTCCATCTTACTTTATCACGAAATCCTTTTGTCTCCTGCTTTTAAGTTGCTTCTGTTTTCTTTTTTTTTTCTACCTGTATAAGTTGTATCTTTGATTTTCTTTTTCTGATTTATCATCCTTTCCTCTTTGCCCCTTATTATTAATCAGGTAGTTAGGATCTGTATTCTCACTCTTTGGTTTAGCAGTTTGGGTGGAATTATTCCTGTTGTGCACATGTGAGCACTGTGATAAACAAATAACAATTCATATTGTTCCTCCTACTGTCGCTGTGCTTCACTGATAATGAAAAAAAATCACTTTTGGAGCCCTTGAGTCCCCACTGATCATTTGCTGATGGGCATTCCATAAACATGAATTGGAAGATTTGTCAGTGTTGGAGTATAGAAGAAAATATTTTCTTCAGAGGTGTTTTACTTACTCTAGAGCTGGGCTTTCTTGTCAGATGGATTTGTGTTTATGTCTATCACCTCTGAAATGTAAGAATTTTTCTATGAAATTATCTAAACTGAAAATATCTGGGGCTATATCTACCTAAAATTAAGTAGAATAAACCTCTCTTCTGAAGACCTCAAGTTTATCCTAACATTAACATCCTATTGTCAGGCATTTCATTTTAACTATCTGCAAAGTGGAAGTCAGACAAGTAACACAATATGACCTTAGCCTGCTGGAAGACTTGGCCAATAACAGCCATAGAAAGAAGCACCCTTGAAAAGTAATTTAACTTTAAAGATAGGAAAGTGCTGGATTGATGTGGATCTTTAGGAAATGAGACCTGCCTTCTGCAAGAAATCTTCAAGAAGTTATTCATGTCAATATTTTTCCACCTTGTTTTCTTCTGTCTACAGTTAAAATTTTTAAGCTCGTATCCAGATATTTTGTGTTGACTGTGTGCTTTTTCAGGGAAGCTGATGCTTCAGAACAGCAGGTTAACAACTGGCAGGGACCCAGCACTTTCCAAAGTGCTTCCAAAGATACAAAGCCCACGGCAAGATGACTTTCTCAAGAATGCTGGTAAAGTCCTTACTACTGCTGACTCATTCCTGCGACTATGGGTCAAGACAGGAGAGTTGAATTAAGATGTTTAGGTGGTGACTAACTGTGTAGACTCATTTTAGCTCCTGAAGCAGCAGTAGAAATGAAGAATGCATTACAGAACAACAAATTGCACTATATTTTCAAGTTTTAATGCCTGGGTAGTTGGTGACTTCAAGATTTACACAGTTGTACTCAAACCCAATGCAAAACTTGGTAGTGTCAAAAGCTAAGGTGCACACAGACTGTCTGTACCTCTGCAGTTAGACTGGGTCTGCAAGAACTGTTTGTCCCTGATATCCTTCACAAGTGAGATATGCCTTGAATCTTCATTAAATGTCATTCCATAAGTTGCTAAGGAGGTCATTTGGCTGGGTTTGCTGGTATCAGTTTCTTTACCTACTTGTTCATTAAATAATGATTACCCTCCATTCTGTACTAATTTATTTCATTTGCAAGTTGCTTGACTATATGGAGACTAATTTTAAAAATGGATTTAAAACAGAAACTAAAGCTTAAACTTATCAAAGCATTCTTCTCTCTACTGGTTCAACCACTTCTAAATTTTCCAGTTTATTTCATTTTGTTCTCACTGTCTTGTTCTGACTGAATAACAATCTTTCTATCAGGTTTTGTCCTCTCTTTAAGTCTTAGTGAGAAAAATTTCCAGTCACAAAAAACATCCTGACTCTTCTATTCATGGAAATAAAATTCTAGACTTTCTTTAGAGAAAATGTAAGTAATTGATCTGCCCAAAAGAAATCTGAGCACCTGACCTATTATCACATTTTCCTCTATTGGTTTTCATGATGATCACAGCTTTAGCTTTGTCTTTTGCAACTAGTTAATACAGTGAAAATAAATCTTTATTTGGATAACTGTGTGGGGTGGTTCTTTATGTGAAACTCCTTGTCATTATGTAGATACATGTTTCTATGGATGAAGAACTGTCTTTTTTTTTTACTATTCATTATGTTCATTACACACTCTGTTCCTGTCTAAAAATGTGTTTAGTGTAGCTGGAAGCAGAAACAATACTTTTTGTCTTAAACAGTCAATCAAGAAGTGCAAATAATAAATAATGAACAATTAGTCAAAGTAAACAATAGGTGAACAATCGAAGGTTGAAATGTGTTTACATAAATCATCGGTTAAACAATTGTAAATGACAATTTTTATATCAAAATAAATAGTTCAATGGGTAAGTCAGAGAGAGAATTAACTTCAACAGATAAATTATTCACAGGAAATATTTAAGCTATAAAATTTATTGTTGACAAATTCTTGTAAATGTACATTGCAATAGTCTGAACTGCTCACACGTTATTGGATTCAAAATTAGCTGTAATCATTCCAGAAAAAAAACCTCAAAAACCAGAAAACAAAGGTAGTACCACTTCACATGGCTTAGTGTAACTGCTTCTCAGTGTACAGCGTAAGTAGCAAAAAAAAAATATATAAATGAAATTGTTAGGATGCATAAAGATTGAGTAGGAAATGAACACTGTGAATTTCATAATATCGCTGTGTAAATTGCTTGTGAGATATCACTTGACAGTTTTCATTCAGTTTCATCATTGTATCTCAGAGAAGATAACGCTGAAGGTGAAGAGTGGTGAAAGGATTAAAAAAAATATTATGCATAATACATAATGGAAATACAGTGATTTCCACAGGACAGATTTAAAGGATTGGGTCTGTTCAGTTTAGTGAAGACATAACTGGAAGTGGGCATTCCAGGAACCTAGAAAAACCTCCCAGTGAACATACAGATCATGCAAGTCAGCACCTACTGTCCTTATATCTCAAGAAGAAGGAGGAGTTCAATAAAACCAGATATAAGCTGAAGCTGATCAACAGAAATACTCTTTTCACGTAGCTTATGGCTGAGGTACAGAGCCCACTGACACAAAACCATTGTCAGAATAAACTTAACAGTGTTTATAAAAGGCAATTGACCTTTATATTGACATATGTGCTAAATAAACATAGAAGACATATAGCCCTCATCCTTCAGCATATATACCAAGTTGCAGTTGAGAAGAAGTACTAAGACATTTCTCAAATGGACAAGTGATTCAGTCTTGAATGACTGTATCTTTTCTGTGCTCTCCCAGAAAGAAAAAGGCTAAAGAAGCTGACTACCACTCTTGTTCTGCCTACCTAGCTCTAGGAAAACATGCCTGAACCAAAACACATAGATAAGTACATGCAAGAAGGAAAGAATGGGCTCAGGAAGAGATTGACTACAATGAATCTGCTTCAAACTGATGGCAAGCTACACATTGATATACAGCACCTGGTAAAACCACATTTTTTTAGCAAAAAAAAAAATAATAAATAACATGCCTACAACAAAACCCAGTATTATATAATTTGAATCTAGCAAATGGGTTCAGTCATTTTTAGTCATCTTTGTTGTGAGCAATTACAGATCAAAAGTGCAGGAGGGGACTAGTGTGTCTTTGGCTACACGGCCTTTTATCTAGAGGCCAAATACCATTAACATAAATAATGCATAAACATTTCAATCTCAAAAGTTAGGTCAGCTCCTAATGGCAGTTAATTAGTTGCCTTTCAGCAAGGGAATTCCTCATTCAATATCTCATAGGAGTCTTTTAAAATATGGTCTGGCATAGAGATTTCCATTGTATTACAGAGATTTCCATAGTGTTAATTTGTCACACTGTTTAACTGAAGGAGCCTTTGCAAGGCACTGTACCCCAGGATCCCTCTCCAGTTTCTGGAAGCTGTTTTTAGATGCGTGAAATATTTGATTTTCTCAGAGGGTGAGTTCAAAAAGCATCCCAATTTGATGTGCAGCTTGCTAGCTCTATGCTAATAAGAAAGTACAATTTAGCATCAAGTCACAAAGTTACTTGAGGGAGACAAATGTAACAGGAAAGAGCACTTTTTCAAGTATGTCTTTCCCAGACAGTCCAGTTAGTTACTGTCTTTAATAAGTGACCTCAGACTTCATACATTCTTCTTGAAAAGACATGGATAGGATGTCTAACACTGGCAGTCATCTCCACCTTCTTTCATTCAGAAGTGTTTTTAAATTAGCTAGTGCTTTTTATATTAGAGCTATTCCACTATAACCATTACTTTGACAGGAAGAAAATTTTGATTTGACTTTGAAAGGCAATGACTTTCTTTTCTTTCTTTTTTTTTTTTTTCCTCACAGTTACTTGTCTTCATTCCAGAATTTCTTCTAACATGCAAATATCTATTGCCAATTGTACAATCTCCAGATAATTGTTTAGCTGTAATTCATAGACATCTAACAGACAGACTATGATATCTAATAATGAAGTTATTTCAAGAAGGTGGTAAGGAGACCCCAAATTGCTAAGCCCCTGGGGACTTTCTGTCTCTCAGTTTACAGGGTTCAGATAGTGTTTCTTTAAATGGACACTCATGGCACCTCTTCAGAACTTGACCCAAGACCCCTGATGTCTATGTGAGTATTTCCATTCAATACAGCAAGCACTGACTGTCTTGGTCCAGCAGGCTAAAGGAGTAATTATTTAAAGACTGAAAGGTAGCACAGCCCAAATTTTAGCTCACTGACTTACAGGGAAGTTACAGACCCTCTTCTCAGCATTGTGAGTGGTCCAGAGGAAACTGAGCCCACTTTTTCTAACGTTTCTTTACAAGGTTAAATTCTCATATTAAAACAGCTGTACTATAAACTGATAAAGTAGCTCTTCAAAATTCAGTCAGCATTTATGGTAATCTCAAAATACCCCAAAATAATGCTGTTTAATGCTGTCTAGGTAAATGCTGGCCTACATATCTATAAAAGGACTACTATATAGGTCTTTATGGCTACTGTCCTCCTATATGTTTTTAAATAAAGAAAAAAATGACAGAACTTAGCCTCAGCCATTTTCTCTAGAACCATAGAATCATAGACTGATTTGGGTTGGAAGGGACCTTAAAGATCATCTAGTTCCAACCCTCTTCCATGGGCAGGGACACCTCCCACTAGACCACATTGCTCAAAGCCCCATCCAACCTGGCCTTGAACACTTCCAGGGAGGGAGCAGCATAAACTCTCTGGGCAACCTGTGCCAGTGTTTCACCACCTTCACAGTAAAGAACTTCTTCCTAATACCCAGTCTAAATCTACCTTTATTTAATTTGAACCTGTTCCCCCTTGTCCTATTGCTACATGTCCTTACAAAAGTCCCTCTCCAGCTTTCCTGTAGCCCCTTCTGGTACTGGAAGGTTACTATGAGGTCTCCCCAGAGCCTTCTTTTCTCCAGGCTGAACAACCCCAACTCTCTCAGCCTGTCTTGATAGGAGAAGTGCTCTAGCCCTCAGAATATCTTTGTGGCCTCCACTGGACTCACTCCAATAGCTCCATGTCCTTCTTATGTTGGAGACTCCAGAACTGGACACAGTACTCCAGGTGGGGTCTCAAAAGAGCAAAGTAGAGGAGAAACTACATCTGACATCTACATCTGACAACTATATCTAAACTACATCTGACAGACAGGAGAAAACAGATATGTATTCATTGGCATAAAAAAATACAAATTCAGTTATAAATAAGTATCTATTTCTAAAATTTCTTTCCTTTTTTTAAAAAACTGAAAGATGCACAGCACTAATATTCAAATTCAAAATAAATTTTCTAGCTTCAGAATGAATTCAAAGCTTTTGTGCTTATATTTCTAATTGCAAAAACATTTTTTTCTTCTTCTTTTGGGTCCAGATAAACAACACATTGAGGCTAATTTGAAACAATTCTTTATTTTCTTCTCATTTTTCAGAACTGATGGTAAATGGGAAAAAATCAATGATTTATACAGTTCTTCTCCATGACCTGGAGTTCTGTGATTCATCATTCCTTTCTCAGTTTCATTAACATTTGCCTAAATTCTCATTCTCTTCTGGATGTACATAGTTTATTCTCTGTTTCATCTTCCTAAAGGAAAGAAATGGTTTGCTCATTTATAGCATAACCAACAATTGTGTTAAGTAGCCTTGCTGCATTTACATTGAGCAAATCCTTTAACAGCTAAATGAACATGAAGGTAGAAAATAAGTGATTCGGAATGATCAAAAGTCTTGTGATTTATTCCTTCTCATTTAAAATAATTTCCACAACAATTGATATGATTAGAAGTTCTGACTGTAGTAAAATCTGCAAATTTTGAATTTAGTCATTATTTCAAATCTTACAAAAATAACAAAACAGTTATGTGGCTACACCTTTCAATACATCAAATTGTTTATATTTATTATTCCTTGTAGTCCAGGAACAGTGTTTTTATTCCAAATACTGTTTTGGTCAGTGATTTCCCTCTGCTATTGAGAGATTCTTAATAACTAATATTTTGATATAGTTATTATTATCTGTATAAGATATTCTAGTGTAAGTGACTAGAAATTCTGTGTATTTTGCATTGACATTTCCCCTGAAATCCAACTGAGGGATGAAAAAGAAGGAAGAAGAGTTTGATGTCTGTAAATGTTACATATTGTTTCCTTGTTGCCCAAAACAGGGAGGCAAAATCACTACTCACAGTGAAATCACTGTTTAGCCTGATAAAGCACAATATAATTTGTATTAATCCCTTTTGTTAAAAACTCTGGTGCTGAAGTTCTCTGTAAAGACTGGAGGTTTTCATGAGCATATTCTCAGCATCAGCTTTCCTGGAAAATGTTATGATATTCACCAGGGATGGGAGCAGAAGACAAGGAAGTTGGAGGGAGGTTTGTAGTCAAAATTTTATTCAGTTCTGTACATTTCTTCACCAGAATTCCTGCTCCCGCACAACAGAACTTCAAGTGTGTCCACATGCAAAGGGCCTCCTTGAGAGGAGAAGACAAAATATTGAGACAGTGACCTGGACATACTTGGTTCCTTCATTTTGAGAGATGTTGAAGAAAAAACCTGAAATTCTCTAAATGACATCCATAGGGACATGGCACTAGCAGTGAAATACCTGTATCATAAAGTCATTTCCCCCATAATGATAAATTGAATTGAGTAGATTCTGCAGAACATCAGTTCCACATGCCTACTATACCATCAGTTGTTGGTTACTTATTAGCATGGAGTAACAAACTAATTGCTTTAGTGGAATCTCATAAGCCAAAACTGTTGTGAAAAGAGAGCAAAGAGCTGAAGGGCATTGGTAAAGTCTGACACATGCACCAGCAGAGAAGTTGTCAAATTCCCTGATCCGCTTTGAAAGTGGATTATACCACATTCCAAAATAAAACAGTCCTTTCTCCACTCTACTCCACTCCCTAGAGTTATGGGTGTCAATCTGGTCTGGTGAAAAAAGGTGATCCCAGCATCAAGTTACCCAAGGAGTCTGACATATTTCCAGAGATGTGTTTCAGGTTTGAATTATCGCAACCATAACCATGATATTTGTTGCATGTTCCTATGCACTAGTAACAAAAAATTGCGAAGAAATTACAAACAAAATTACACAAAATTATATGTGTCTCTGCAGTATATGCCACTGGAATATATCATCCTTGTAATACATCAAATACAGTTCAATTTATGGAATAAAATCTTGAAGCTTTGTTCATTTGTAATGTCATATGGCTGCTTGATGATCTGTAAAAGCAGTGCCAACATTTAAATCTGCTTTTTCGGATAGGACTTCTTGTATCGGACTATTTTCACACTACAACTAATTCCAGAAAGATGTCAAATTAAAAGTCTTGTGAGAGAGTAAACACGATAATGAAACCAAGTACTGTGACAAGAAAGGGAACATAGTCCAGATGGGTGAACTAAGTCTGAAGAATTTTGTTTGATAAAAAAAATTCCCAACTGTTCTTCCGTTCTTTTTGATTTTAATTCTGATTTGACCACATTACATGTGTCCAACATTGTATTTTCTTTTTCTTTTTGTTTTACTAGACAAATCTTCCTTGTGTCCTATATATAACATATATTGTTATATATATATTATTTTGACCCATTCTTTTAGATCTCTGTTAAGCTCACTCTGTGATTTTGACTGATGTGCTCTAAGACTGCAGACTAATTTACCTGTAGCACTGATATATCTTTCACAAACTTACATTATTAACTAGATTGTGAAATGTCCTCTGGACAGTCTTCTGGTTTTATGTGCAAGTAAGATCTATGATCCTGTCTGGTCTCATAAGCTAGGTCAGGTGTAAGAAATACTCTAACAGGGCTTCCTGAAGAGCCCTTGGCATCCAGTCAGGTACTGTGGGAAGTTTTACTGGTCACATAGTTGGTGACAATTTTGTCCTTCTAAACCAGGTGTCAAGAGGAGGCAGCACAGTGACAGTCTTTCACAGGAGTCAGACATTAGTTAGGGGAAGTTGTGAAAGACTTGCAAAAAAGTAACAATTTTGTTGCAGATTCCAGGGCGGGTTTCCATACATCGAAAAGCCACGCAGAATATTTGTGTTAGAAGTGACAGCAGTTAACAATGGGATGTTCTGGATGCCTTGATACTCCTTATGTCAAATTTTTTCATCAGAGAAACCACTGGAAAACTTGTACACAATTTGCTGTTGCTCCGATTGACCATCAACAAAAAAAGCTCTGTGCATTACTAGGTTCAGTGCCCAGTTCATAGAGATTGCTCACATGGATGAAGGCACTTTCAATTGATCCTCTTTCTTTGCCTGGTTGAATATTTTCCATATGCTGTGGGACATGGCTGGGGGAAAGGAAGAAAGCCAAACAGGGGTCAGAATAACTTTTGGATTAATAAGCTTAGAAAAAGAATTTCCAGCTTTTCCTTTCTGATGCTGTTAAAAATCCAAGATTCCGTTGCAATTATGCATTATTATATAGGCTGGAAACAGAAAATGCTCTCAAATTTTATTTTAAAATGTTTATTTGCTAGCTTTATATACTAATTAATAACAGAATGGCATGTTTGTAAGTCTATTCTCTTGTATGGCATGTACACCATACCATCCATTTCAAGGGTGAAGGGTTGTCTCTCCTACCGAAGAGTTGATATTACTGCATGGAAAATAACCACATCTACAAAGTCCTTTGTACATTCCTGAGTAGTACAGGTCAAAGTTCAGCTGCTCAATTCCTCTTACTCTGTTAATTTGTGGCTCTTGCAGTTAATGCCACAGAGGGCACTCAGGGACATGTTGGAAGCTATGGTGTTATGATGATCATCTTGGACCTCTGTGAAGGCAAGGTACTATATAACTGCAAAATCCCACAGTTTAACATAGATTTGCTCAGTTCCCACTAGGAGACTTGACAGAAAAAGAATTGCACATGGCATTCTGAGCAACACTGATCACAGCTCTTCTGCATTGTTCTGTCTGTGACAACAGTCATTTCAACAATAAAACATCATCCAAAGCCTATAGATGCAACAGTGTTGTGCATAAAGTGGTGAGAGCCTGAGCTCTGTTGCTACTGTCCAAGACAGAATCACAGACAGTTACCCCTCATCATTGCCTCTGTTATCTCTTTGAAGTATTGTGTTCGCAATCTCTTTTAACTAAATAAGGGATGACAGGCCAGACATTGACAGCCAATTATGGACATCCTGAGTATGTTACAGGGCACAAGGCTGAAATCCAAATGGCTTTAACCACTCAGAAATCACACTGATTCACTGCCTCCAGTAGCTTACAGTTAGATGGGGATGGAGAATGCAGATAAAAATAAGGAAACCAGTCAAATGTGAACATTTACTGCCCCTTGTAACAATGGGTTTTACCACAGTCATGAACAACAGCTCTACAGAAGGTTGCGTTTGTGTTATTTCCCACAGTGCAGAAACTAAAACAACTGCAGGAGGTGAGAGTCATTCAGATCGTGGCTCATTTCTGCCATGGTGTTTGCCTATCTCTTTCAAGGGCCACAGGATTTATGCTCATTTAGAGCTGTTGCAAAAAAATCCAATCCCTCAACTACATCCTACCCCTGCCATGCTGAATCACCTGTTATTTAACCTGTCACTTGTAAGAAAGAAAGGGACGAGTTTATGCTCCACATATGAAGGGCAATGTTTCGGAAATGTTACTGGTATTTTCTTAAAAGACACTTTTACACATCTTGTTTACTGAAATGTAGGGGTATGGTAAAAGTGAGAGCTCAGCTGTACAGGAGCTCCAGCTAAACTCTAATAAAAATCTGTGACTATCCAAAAGAACAGTTGTTTACTGCACATGAGCTTTTCAGCAGCTAAAATATGAAAAATAGCAATAATCCTTAAACAGAAGATATTGAAGAATATGGTAGTAATTTCTGTCAAGGTTGAAAAAAACATGTTAATTATTACAGCAGCCTGCACGACAAAATTATTATTAGGTCACATATAATTTTCACTTTCCTGAAATATTTGTGCAGATCTATTTTTGCACAAACAAATGTTCAAGAAGGATGTTTCATTCATGGGGATACAGCCCACAAGCTCAGATTAATGCAGCTCTCTGCAAAGAAGTGCCTGTGTATGAAGCAAAATGCACAGGTGTCACAAGTGTTTTCCTGAAAAGGTAAAGCATAATTCTGAATGTTAACATGAGAAACTTTAAAGGAGGCTGATTGTCAACGCCCTCCATAAAATTGCAAGCTATTTTTAAAGTGAGTTCATGCTATCTGTCCCAGGAGTAGAGGTACCTGAATTCATTCCTGATACCTTCAGCATTAAATCTCTGAATATATTGAATACATATTTTGTTTGGTAGTAATGCTACTAGGGATTAAGAAACTTATTAAGAAGAGGTTGGAAAAACACTTTTTAATTTGATGACAAATGTTTACATGATCATTAGAAAGAAGAATAAGAAACTGTTTTCAGGCTTTATCAAGACAGCAAGGTACCTGGTGCTTAGACATAGCAGCACAGCGAAATGTTCTCACTATAATTAAGAGCTCCTCAATTTGCATGGCTTAAGGCTTGAATGTCAACCAAAACTCATGGTAAAGTAGGGATACAATATTTTCAGATGTTAAACATTTTTTTGTGTTGGTGAAGTTTTCATGGGACAAGAGGCACCTCTTCACAGTGCACCGTGAGGAGCCCTGGCCCAGGCTCTGATTGTGACAAGGTCTAAGAGATCTCTTCTGGCCACAGACTACTCGGGAAGACCTCAATTGTTGAATCCTCCAGAGTTAAGAGAACCTTTCTGCTGTCTTTGTCTTAAGATATCCAGGCTAATTTTGTGTCTTACAGATTCTGAGAACACCCCTGTGTCGGGGTTGTTTGCCTTTCCACCTCTCACAGGTGGGACACACCACCCTTGGCAGTCTGGAGCAGCGCCTGAGTGACATCGTGAGGACTCTGAGCTGCAGTTTCAGCCCTCCCAGGCTGAAGTGTGTGACTGATCAGCACAAACATCGTAGATTAACTATGGACTGGTTTTGCAGAGATTTTCAAAGAAAGCTTTTTTCTAGATTCAGGTATTCAGGGTTAATGCAAATCTAGCAGTGTCTCAGGTGCAATCAGTAGCTTTTATTTCTACATAGCTGTTCCTTGGGAAGTACACCAGTGATGTATTTGGAGTCTGGAAAAAGATGGTTTGCCTATCTTATCACCCTCTTAACACAAGCTCATGCTAATGAAGTTACTCAATAGGGCGAACAGCTTGTGTGATCCCTTTTATCAATTCTCCATCCTGATAGATTAATCTTCCATCTCTTCCCACCAGCCATAGCAGTGAATTGACCTTGGGTTCTCGCTCATCTGGGTATTCATGTGGGATCCCATGAGTCCAGGGCACAAGTATGTACCTCATGCACTCACTGCTTTCCATTCTGGTTCAGATCCTCGTTGTATTCAGCTTGCAAAATCAAACTTGCAAGTAGAGTGCCTCTATATACAGCACTTAAATAAATTATCCTGTAGCCTTAGTGCTGACCCTTTTGTAAATTTTCATTTAAAGTACAGCATAAAAAGTAGTGGTGAAGCAAAACCCAGCAACATGGTTGAAATTGAGTTTGAAGATATATCTTGACGTGTGCAGAGATCATCAGTTTCCCATAAAATTAGACCATATTTCATCTTTCCACAATCTCCTGTGACAGCTTTGTGCAATTCACGACAGAAGCACTTGAAAGTGGGGTGGATTTGTCTTTTTCAGAATAAATACCTTGCTGTTGTTGTCATAATCTACTTCTTCCCCACTTTGTTACTATTTCTTCAACAACACCTTGTATCTGAGAAGCAAAATGACTTGTCTCTGGAGCCAGATAACATTTTTCAGTAAAATATGCATTGTTTTCCAGCTTGTTTAATTGAGTGTGTAATTTTTTAGCTGAAAAAGCTAAAGTGAAATAAGACTTCATATGTATAAAGAGCATCCTCATATAAGCATGAAACAAAGAAATAGAAAATATCAATTACTTATATAAAAACCTTTTAGTTCATGGTTCTGTGTATAGAAAAGTTCAGGAAGTCAAAAAAATCAATTTCAAGGCTAGAATTTGATGCTCATGAACTTTTCAAGAAACATATAACATAAAACCAGAGGAAATAGGCTCAAAATATATTGCAAATATTGTGAAATTTAGAACATATTTCAATATTTTCCATGGAAAGTTCAAATATCCAAATTTAAATATTTTCCTGATTCTGGAATCATTAAGTGTTTTCCTTATTCTGGCCATCTTTATGTGTAAATATTTTGCAAATAATTTCTCTGTAGAAATATCTACATTAGTACATTGACAATAATTACTTGTTAAAAATTCAGTGATTTCTGTAGAGGGCAAATGGGAAAAACACTTTTAATATGATATGGGAAAAGTTTTAAACTATTCAGAAAAGCTCCATTTTAGGATTACAGCCTTTAAAGTGAACAGCGAATCATATACAGAAGAACAACATCTGCATTCATCTACCTAGGCTAGCAATTAAAAGTTAATTTGGAGTTTAGAGCAGAACTAAAACAGAGCCATCTGCAGTAGCAGCCTGCATTGAACACTGGCTTTGGAGCTGTGTTACCCAGACTATTCACCAATTAGTGTCTCTAGCCTGTCACCCAGCACCTGCACCATGCTCCTCTTTTCACCAGTTGCTGAGTTTTCTTCTGTGCAGTAATTACTTGTGCTGGTGCCAGAGTTCACCACCATCTGTGGAAGATAGTTTCTCCAGAGTTCAATGTTCACTTGTAATTTCTCTGTTGGCTCTGAACAGTTAGATTTTCTGTAGATTTATCCACACTGAGATTTGGAAGCAGGTCCTGGAGGAAATGCTTTCACCATAGAGAACTTGGTTCACTCCAAAAAGGTGCTGGGAACAAACTAATACACAGGTAGAAAGCATGAATGACGAAGGAAGTAGGATGTGAAGTGAACTGGGGACCTAAGCTATCAAGAACTGTAGGCGCAATGCCCTGACAGAAACAAAGACCAAGCAACAGCTAAAAGAGGGACAATTCTGAAGGGATGACATGGATTACAGATCCGTGGTAGATGTATAATCTGCATCTATTCCTGAATAGAATGTATTTGAAAGCATGATGAAACAAGGTCACATTCTCCAAATTGTCTCAGTTTAGTGGCCAGGGAGAACTAAAACCCAGACAATAGAATTGCTCTCTGTTACTCCACTCCACCCTCCCAGGGGAAGATAAAAGGAGAATAAGGAAGAGAGAAAAGTTGGAAGTTAAACTAGAACAGGTTTAATAGAACAGGGAAGGAAGAGTAACGCATGGGATGGGATAAGGAACAAATATACACATATGTACAAAACCCAATCTCAATGATCACTAATAAAGGTGTCCAAAAGTCCCTTATGACCTAACTGATGTGGGAAAAAGGTCCAAGGCTCTTCCAAGCACCCAGTGGATTTGGATTCTGCAGAGCAAGTGGCAAGCTGATGGCAAAGAGCAGGAGCTTCTCTTTGAGACCTCCAAGCACAGTGAAACAGCAAGGAAGAAGGCACCAGAAAGGGACAGATTTCCCATCCTCCTGGCTTTTATAGATTATGGCAGGAAATGGGAGGGAATACAGACCCCTTTGTGTTCTGCCCCCTGGATCCCTCAGGATCCTAAGAGCCTCTGTCTAGGTCCTGGTATTGATACCATAAAATTAGCCTGTGCCCCCTCAAACCACAACACAGATTCATAGAGAGAGAAAATGCACTGTACAGAACATCCAGTTATCACAGAGATAAATTTAGACAGGCTGATAAGACACTACCTTACTTTGATGAAAGTGCTCATCACAAAATTGTACTTAAAATGACGCAGTGCAGCACCTCACTAATTCCAGCCATTGCTCTTTTCCTCTTACATACATTAACCACACAAAACCAAAACAACCCAGCTCAGCCTGCATCCATGTTGTGCTAGCAAGAAGAATCTCAACAAGAATTCTGTTCCCATAGTGTACTGTAAATCATATGGGTTGCTACTGAGCCTTTTAAAAACAGTTCACAAAAGAATGGAGTCATCCTGCCCAGAGACTTGTGAATGAAATGGCCTCAAGTTATGTCAGGGGAAGTTTAGGTTGGATATCAGGAAGAAGTTCTTTACTGAGAGTGTGGTCAGGCACTGGAATAGGCTGCCCAGGGAGGTGGTGGAGTTACCATCCCTGGGGGTGTTCAAAAAACAGGTTGATGAGGCACTTGAGGCCATGGTCTAATGGTCTAATGGTTAGGAATATGATGGGATAAAGGTTGGACTTGATGACCCTGGAGGTCCCTTCCAACTATAATGATTCTATGATTCTATGATTCTAAGCTGCAGGGTTAGATGTTAGGAATGGTAATGCAACACACTTAGATTAATTAAATAAATGGAAAAAGAAAATCAGAAGGAATAACATGGAAATAGGTCCATTGCAATATAGTTGTACTTGACAAGGAATATTGATTACTGGGGTGTTCACATTTGTTATGCACTAATGTACTGAGCACACACAGAAAAGTGACAGCTCTGAAGTAATTACATAGGAATTGTCAGTACATTAATTTCTGTTTGGATTATTTCACTGCACTGGTATTTCTATAAATTATAACTTGCACCTTAGATGTACACAGAAGTTAAATCATTTATCCTCCAAATGATCATTAAAGCAAGAACAAAAGGACCCTTTCCAAGAATTTGGACAAAGGCCTTAGTACATTTTTTCAGTGCTATAAGTAGATTTGTTGCTGATTTTTTTATACATGAGTTGAAGCTAGATTTAATTATTCTCTAATTGTCAAGGGTGAAGGGAATACAATTGCAACTTTTTCCAGTGCACAAATTTCTGGGATGTAGACACTCAAAACTAGACGGAAATAAACTCAATTATTTTCCATAGGCCATTAGATAGTCAACTGATACTTGTAACTTGCATTCATGAACTTAACTATACTGTCTGAGACTGAAACAAGTGATCTATAAGAGAAAGATTCATGAGATCCATCAGGTACCTGAGTCAAGATCACTTGATTTATCTAGTCACCAGTCACAGTCTACAGCACACATTTTATTCAAAGAGTATTATGAGTTGTAAGAGAAACAGCTGAAGCACTTGCCTGTTGGAAGAGTGCTCATACACTATCTGAAATTTATGAGTATTCTTAAAGCTAAATCAATCTACTCAGATAATAACTAAGTATCAGGTCAATGCCTTTTTAAAGAAGGAATAGAAAGTTCTGTAAAAGTTGATTTTTTCTTTTTATTATTTTCTTTTATTATTTTGGTTCACTCTGGAGAGAGAAAAGAAGGAAAAAGAAAAGGAAAAGTGAAAAGGCAAAGAGAAAAGAAAGGGGAAGGGAAGTGGAAGGGAAAATGAAAAAGAAAGGGAAGAGGAAGGGGAAGGGAAAAAGAAAGGGAAAAAAGGGAAAGTGAGAGGGAGAGAGAGAGGATGAGAACTAGTTGCATGACTCCAGCAGTCTGAAACGTAGATATTTGTTTCCCAGTAAATAAATAATAATAAAAAATATTATGTTGAGCTGTGTAACTTTGTTTTTTCTGCTTTTGTTATCTCACAATGCATTTTTGTAATATTTTGATGTTCTATCAGAATTATAAACCTTTTAATTTTGATCAATAAACTTTTTTTCCCCAAAAAAAATTGGTGGACTGCTTAGTTAATGCTCTTGAGGCTGTTCATGTTGCTGCCTTGGTTTTAGTAAACTGCTCCATTAATAGAAGTCTAACTATATTGTCCATGTCAGTGATACCATCTCTGATACTTAACCTTTTTCAATCGAACAATAGAAGGGTTTAGAGTGGAAGAGGTGTTAAGTATGTCTGTGGTGCCTTAATTTAAAAAGAAGTTTCTCAGTGATGCAGAAGCTGCCAAATCTGGAGAAGTAGCCTATCCTGCATTTTGTGTGATTCTATCTAACATTTTTTTAACTCAAGTCGGGGAAGAGATTCATTCCCACGAAACTCTCCTCAGGTTTAAAACCAGGACTCAACTCAAGATGCTGTTTTCAAACACTAAACCTTACAGACAAGGTAAATGTTTACTTTATATAGTGAGTATCTTAAACTGTTAGAAACTACACGAGAAAGCTGAAGCAGTGTTTCAGAAGCAGTGCTGCAAAAAATCTGTATGTCACAGTCCACTCATAATTGGAAAGTAAAAGGGCAGTTTTCTCTTCACAATCTGATCTTGCTGAAAGTAGCTGAGAAAGATATTTCAGAGTTAAGTTGGCACACATGCTAAAAATATCAGTTCACAATAAAAATCCCATGGTTGTATCTGTATCTAAGGTAGGATTTTAACTCAGCAATAGATAAATCTTCAAATGGAGCTAGATTTTCAATTTGCCTCAAGGCTGAGGAGTTTACACGATTATGCAAACTCTCCCTGGATCTCTGCCATTTGCAAAATGAGGCTTAAATGTTACATGACACTATCAGTGTTCATCTTCCATGACAGTTAATGTATATTTTATATATTGAACTGGAGACGTATCAGGATTTCTTGATTACAGAGTATTTGAGATGAGGTTTCTAGTGCTTTTCTGTTCTGGATAAGCCTAACAGCACTGATTGAATGGTGTTTCATCATGTTTTGATCACTCTGACAAATGATGCAAGAGATAATGAAGTATTAAATGACAGGTGAAATTCTGTGTACATTAGAGAAAGGAGACCATCAGTTCCAGCTTTGGACCATGGTTCAAACCAGTTTGTAGTTCATTCATTTCCAGCTGATTCTGTACCTGATCCAGTTACTAGTAATTCAAGTGAGCAAATTTTAAGACACAAGTTGCCAGACACTTGTGTATAACTTTACCTTTCCTTCCAACATCAGTGATCTCATTGGAAACATCACAGTGAATTATGGTCCAAAATGATGTTATATTTGCTTGTAAATGCCAATAACGAATCAGATAGCCTGATCCAGTGCAATGAAGGGAGGTAATTATTTTTTGAAAGGAGGAGAAGGCTCTGATTTAGGCTTAGTATGTATTAAATACTTTTAATAAGTTCTTTTCCTGATGGCCACCACTCCTCATGTGTCATTCTCGGTGATCCCTGGGGTGTGTTTCTGTAGCAGTCAATTCTCTTTAAAGGTCATTTTTTTTCTCTACTGAGTGAACTTGATAGTCTATTTTGAGAATGGTTTAACTCCCCATTAACTGTTGCTAATTTACAAGAGAACTCCTGTGGAAAACAAACAAACAAACAAGCAGATAATTTGATGCAACATCAGTTTGGATTACCAAACAAAGCCATTGAGAACAGCATAACTATTCGGAATAGAAAAGGCAGGTGATTTGGAAGAAGGGGCAATCAAGCAAACACCAGAGGTATGTATTTCTCTGAGAAACCTTGCATTATTTCCTTCATTTATTAATCTTCCTATGGGATTCAGAAACATACTGTGAAACAAACTCACACACAAAGACAAATTTGAAGCCTAAGTTCATGCTTAAGAATTTTGATGTGGAATAAATAAAAAGACATACCTCATCCTTTTTCTAAACTCATCCATAGAGAAAGAATTTGAGAGTTTAATGCCTTTCATTTAAAGGAATTATACATAGCAAAGCTAGCCAGACTTTTTTAAGTGTCCTTTTCCATGCTTAAAAAATTACTCCCACTCTGCATTACCCACCAAATCCTTCTGTTGCAAACACAGTCTATGAGGGCTGGTAGATAAGAGGCTTGTATCAGATCCATTTTCACTCCTGAGATCCACCTTCAGTCTGTAGACCAGCAGACTGCTGTGGCCAGCAGTGGTTAAAAAACCAAAGTCTTTTCCCTTATGATTTTTGAAAAAATAAAACCCTAAAAAGACCCAATAGCATGCAGAATTCTGAAAGCCCATTATATGTGCATACTCTGCAATTAATGGCAATTTGTTCTATGGAAAATTGAAATATTTCTTCTATATCATCATGCCTTTAAACATTGCATCTAATGTAAAGCCCAAATGACTAACATTTCATAGTGTAAGACCTCATTGTAGAAACTAGGAGGACTTTATTTCAATGAGTTTATACTCCTAGTAAAATACTATGGTTATAAAACTTGCATAACTATTTATAACCTTATAATTTCTAGTGTCTTTGAAAAAATTAATCAAGCTTTATAATTAAGTCTGTGGAAGAAACAAAAAGACCAACATGCTGCACACTGCTTAGGTGGACCAGGATTGACTGGCACGTGATAGGGTTCATTTCATGTTCTGGGGAGTCCCTGCCATAAAAAAAGATGAAAGCAACAAGGAATAAGATATGTTACCTAAAGGTATAGGGTCTGATACTTATGGAACAGAGGACTGAAAAGGCAAGGAAGGGGTTTCAGTGTCATGTATGGGCGCAATATAAATAAATATTGCCAGCTTTGACATTTAATGATCTGGCATAGTCAAAAATGTTTAAAAGATATCACCCTGTCAACCTAGTGAAGGTTGGACTTCACTAGGACCTAGTAAAGCCAAAAAAGGAGAAGGAGAACCAAACCTCTCCTTTAGGACTTTTTTTTTCAGTTTACTGGCAGAAACAAACCTGTCAAATTACATTATTTCAAGTCAAACTCAAATGCGTCTGTCAACCCCAATCAAAATATTTATTGTGCTTTTTCAGGGGGATTGGGTGAGGGGTGAGTGGGTGTTTTTTTCTGGTTGAATGTCCTTTTTACCATTTTTATGGGCACTTTGAAAGAATCATTAAATTGAAATGAAAATTCAATATATTTCATTCTAAGTTTTTAACAGATTTTGCCTTTTTTCAAATATTCCTTTCTTTCTACCTACAGTTACTTTATAAATTTGTTATGCTATTTAGATTAATAATAATGTCTGTTGACTCATTTCTGTGGAGTAAACAATTGTTACATCATAGCCTCACCAGCTGAACAGCACCCAGCAGAACCAAACAACAGGCTTTCAGTTCAGAAAGACAAAAGCCAGTTCTTCCTGTGTTTGCTTTGAAGCAGTCTTGCAATAGGACTAAACTAGTGAAACTGACTTCTTGATCAACCTTTCATGCAGATAAATCTCCCTGGAGAGCAGGGCTGAAATAATGCCAAAGCCACTTCTGTCCTCTTTGTCAGAGAAACTCCCAAGGGTCATGAGTTGACAAGAATGAGTTGAAGGACACTTTAAGCTGTTCTAAAAAATACTCTTCCCAAGGAAAAAAAAAAGTGTAAAAGTGGTTGAAATTCATCTTTGTTCTCAGTTTTCAGTGCTGTGTTGGGCACAAATGGGCCAAATTACAGAGTCCAGACATCAGCTGTCTGCCAGACAAATCCTTCACCCAGTGCGTTGCGTTTCTCAAGGGATCACATGTATTGCATCTATTGTACCTGGAATGCAGTCCTATGGTTTTGATATGACATTTGTTTCCACAGCAACCAACTGGGAAATAACTACAGGTAATATAAACTACAGAGCTTCTGAATTGCTTCTGAATGAAATGTTTTCTAAAAGTTTCCCCAAGGCTTTCAGAAAACTGTAATCATTTTAATGTTCTTGATTTCCTAAGTGGAGAAGTGACAAACAATTCCAACCTGCAAATCAAAATACAAAACAGAATGAAAAATAGATTGAATTCCATCTATATAAGCATGCACCAAATTGTCAGACACAAGGCAGAATTCAAAGTCTCTGATAAGTTTCAGTTGCTTATTTCCTAGCTATTATATTATTAAAGGTTATCCTATCACTTGGGGAGGTACTTTATATTGAAATTATAAATAAAACCATCGTGGTTCACCTGAGGATATGGAATTTCCAGAGCAAACAGACTACTTGCAGTAACGATACCCAGGATGGCATTTATTCTCAAGTATATTGGTGAAGCCTCATACTTGAGTCATGAGCATACTTCAAGAAATTATTTATTGCTTATTTATTTATTACAGTAACATCCTAAGCATTCCCAAAGATGAGAAGAATCAATTACTTGAGCTATTTAAGGCCAAATGTTACATATACAGGTCTTCTTATCTGCCTTCCACATAACACAATTCATATTACATCAGCCAATCATTCGTATAAGTACAACAGCTTGCTTTTAAATACAAGTTTCACTGCTAGGGACATAGCTTTTGTTTGACAGTAATACATCGGCACAAATACAACTGGAGCCTGCCACAGCCAGGAACAGCATCCACCTCTGATAATAATGTCACCTGACACAAACAAGTCTATGCACTCCTGAACTTCAGAATTTTTGCTTCTCGGAGAAGAAAAAAAAAGGTCTGAAGAGCAACTAAGCTTCCCTTTGGGAAAATTCTCTAGTCTACATTTAATTTAGCCTTTCTGGAGACAGCATTCATTTAAATTTTATCTTAGAGGGGAATATTTTCTTGACTGGAGGCCTTAGTTTTTTCATGTGACAAAAAATCTTCAATGTAAACTTTTCCAACAGTTCATTGTTCACATTATAAACTCACTGTGTTGTTAGATGCTGTGCAAGCAGACACAGTCCCTGCCAGAAGGAGAGTGTTTTGATATAAAATAAACAATAGTAAACTAGAAAAACATGGGTAAAGGTCATTGGATTAACATTTGTTTCTTTGTTTTGTCTATTTCAGTTAAGCAATTCCATAGAACTTCATTAAAACACTGAGGAAGGTAAAAAAAACCCAAAACATTCTGAATACCATTTTTAATTCTAGCCATTAACACTGGTGGTTTCTGAGATATAGCAGGTTTTGATGAGGGATGTGGAAGCAGGGAGGATAATGGTGTATCATTGTGACATCTTATTCTATCTATTTTCCAGTTCAATAAGCTTCACCAAAAAAGTAAGCATCAAAAGCTCCCTATAAGTAGGATAGCACCATTATTCCAATTTTATGATGGGAAAATGAGACACAGTAGGTTAAAATGGATAATACAGAGACTGAAGTCACACTAAAACTGTGTGGCTCAGCTTCAGAATGAAGCCTATCTAGGTCCTGCTCCTTTCTTTTAATAATGTTACTGTGTCTGCTTTCCAAAGAGCCCTGAATATATTACAGAAATTGCTCTGCTTCTGTCACTGCATGGGTTGTCACAACATGCTGAATGCAAACAAGGATGATTCCAGGGAACTGAATCTACAGCTGTATCATTCAGAGCACGGGGATAGGAATGCTTGATGAATATGGGCTGGGAGGTATTTCCTACACATGGCCTATGCATTTGCCTCACAGTACTTAATTCCTAAAGAAAGATTAAATATGTGCAGAAAAACAGATGAGTGAGGCTTTTAACTTTTCTGCTCTCCACCAGCTGTTTTTCTGTTCCACTGAGTTTTCACTTACTGTATTTCCAGATTGACTATGGAAATGTGGGAGATGCTGAAAAACAGAACCACCTGAAAGTACGGAAGGATGATAAAAAATAGGAAACAACTGAGAGACTGGCAAAGCTCACAGAAGGCACTCTCTCTGCTTCATAAGTTTGATTTGAATTATTATCACCCCAGAACTCTCAGTCAATGCCAGAATACCAAATTAGGACTATGGCTAATACAAAAAACAGCCAGAGGGCAATAGTCCATATTTTTCTTAGGATTTTGTGCTCAGCAAGGGTACAAAGGGAATGTTCAGAAATAAAATGCTTTATCTTCCTCTTTGGGCTATTAAAGGACAGGGTCATTGTGATAATAATGAGAAATGGACTTGTGAGACTTTAGGAGACGCGTTTTACATTGTAGAAGCATGCTGAACAGTTTTAAGACTGAAAATTCTGACAGAAAGTAATGTCAGTCTGGAAAAAAAGGGGTGGATCTGATGAATGCTCTGAAGCCACCCTCACTGTTCCTAAGGCAAAAGACTTAGAATAAAAAATGGAATGCCAACAACTTTTTTTTTTTTAGATAGAAGAAGGTTTATTTGTCTCTTGAAAAATAAATCTAAGAGTTATTAGTTTTGTTTTGAATTGTAAGAGCTAGCCATTTCTTTCCTGTTTTAAAAAGGAGAATAAAGAGAAACAAAGTAGTCTGAGTTTCATTTGCAATGTGACTACAAGGACCAAATCCTCAGATCATCCACTTCTTTGGGAGATGGATTAAAGAAAATTTACTCTAAGAGAATCCTGCTCCAAGATGCTGAGACTCACGATTTCACCAAGAGAGCTGATCAGTACCAGCTTTCTCTAAAGTCTGATGACCTGCAACCAGCTGGCCTTCTATGCACAGTCAACTGACCTTATTTGCCTTCCTACCTTGTCCAAATAGTTTGACTGCTTGAATTTTCTCTCTTCTTCTGGCTCAAATTTTACTGAAAGACTGTTGTAAATTCCTTGTCTTTAGCACTTCGCACAGTGTATAAGAGCCCTGAAAGGTGGAAAATTAGTTAATAATACTATTCTAGTGAAGCTGTTGCAAGGTTATATTTGTAGCATCATGGGAGGTCTTGTATATAATGAAGCCCAACAACACAAAACCATTTCGTTAACTCCCTGACCCTCCTCCTTCAGCAAATTTTGTAAACTAAATAAGAATAAAAGCGGGAAAGTACAGAAGCAATTTCTTGGGACAACTTAATACTATCTGCCTGGAGCAGAACCATTATGTACATCTTGCCCTTCCTGCTCAGACATGGTACAATACAAAGCGGGTGATGTTCATTACATTTGACTCTAGAGCTGTGCGCTATCAAGGTACACATACTAACTGAAGTTAGAGATCTTGCTGGTATTCCTAAACTGCAAGGTGAGTTTGCATCATTCATTCGCTTTACAGCTTTGTCTCTGATCAAGGTTTACTGTAAACCTCATCTACCATATAATTCGAATGCTGACTGGATCTCTGTATGCAAAATAAACTACCTCACTCTCAATGTTTTCCAGATTCCAGGGACATGTCATGTCTTCCTTTCTCTAAATAGAAACATGTTTGAAGCATTTATCACACTAAAATATGTTTCTAATAATTTAGGAAAGCTTTGTCAGGAAGGGGGAGCTGATATCACATGTGGTCTTTAAGTTGGTCAGCGAGGAATCTAACACATTCTTGAAGCTTCAGACACAGCAGGGTCTGTGCACAGCCTAACATTGTATCTCATTGTTTTCATCCTTGGGGCAGTAAAGCACACCAGGGGCCTTTCTCAAATGGAAACTTTCCACAACATATCTAGGCCATCATGCATCTTCTGCAGTGCTGCAACATTATGGAACGGCTCTTTCCATAGCTACCTTAATTCTCAGCACTTAGTATAAACTGCTCTTAAGAAAAGTTGGAAGGATCGAAATGATGAGAAAGATTTTCAACACTGTGTAAGTTATTTCCTAAATGCTTATACTTATGTATTTCCAAAGAAAGGTGGGGTGTGTGTGAAAAAGGAATAATTAGAATATGACAAATTATTCATCAGTAACTCCCCACGCTAATGAGACATTTCACCAGGCAGTTAATTATACCAGAATGATTAGTGAATCCGTACTTATGCTGACACATCTGTAACACAAAAATGAGGTTGTTCAGAAAAACCTGATGCTGTTACTAGACTTCACTAAATTAACTTAGTGCCTCAAAAACATTTCAATGTCTCATCTAAAAGATTTGCATAGCTTAAGTTAATTGGAGATAAGTTTATTCATCTAAACTTCTTTAATTTCCCACATCTAGCTTCTAAGGGATTTTTTATATTTTTTATTATTTTTGATAAAAGATGCAACACTGAAAAGTAGTCACTTCCTAACCTTAATCAAAGCAGAAAGTAGGTTACTGCTCTGCATCCTATAAAACACAAGAATAACGTCATTAAAGATTTGGTATTTGGCATAGTTAAGTGACAGTTTTGTACATCACCAGAGTTGGATTTCATATTAAGTCTTCCAAAGGATATTGCAACAGCTGAGCTAGGGATTAAGAACTGGATGCCCTGGGTCAAACTAATACTTCTGATTTCTTTTCAGTATCATCCATCATTAATATTTTTCCCCAGAGACTGGCTCTCAGATCCATATGGAGCTTCAAGGACACAGGATCACTGCATTTTGCTTTTCTCCTGAGCAGAGTCCTTAGGGAATAACCCCAGTGATGAGGAGGCCTTAGTTGCCCATTCCATTTGGAGGACTAATGTGAACCACCCTTAATCTGTCAAGGCCCTCTTTCTCCAGTGACAGTCACTGGTGATACCTTAGGCCTCATTTTTACTTCCTCATCTAAAGGTAGCAGAGGTCAAGGGCAATGTCTTTGGAGTGAGCATGACATGAGAGTAACAACTCAGAATCACCGTAGGGTCCTTACACAACTCCAAGCCCCTGCTAGCATCCAAATTAATACTCCACGGACTGTCCTGAGCATGACTTTTTTCATTATAATATCTTGTATGACTTATCATATGGCACTGAGTTCAAATTATAGTAGATCCAGCCGTTCTCTTTCCTCGGCTAAAACTCATGTGTGTTGCAGCAACAACAATAAAATGAGCATCTTCTTTCCCATCCTGTTGCACAGGATGGAAAATCCACAAATATACAAAGGTGTACAAGTAGGTGAACTGAGTATCTGTGTTGCTGGAGTGAGGCAGGGGAGGCCATTACACTGAAATCAACAGATATTTTGAGAAGTCACTTGCAACATTTTTATAAATCTCTTCAGAGTGTTATAATTCACCCAGGTTCATAATTTGTGGATTGCAGGTGAAGTGAACAAAGCACTATTGTTTCTTTAGCTGCAGTTAATGACTGTAGTTAATAGCTTGTGATATTATGTTTGTGGCAGGGACAGAAACTGCAATTAGTTTTACTAAAGGGATAAAAGGTTTGAGGCAAAAGAAGTTGGGAACACCATTACTAATTAATTCCACAGAATTAAATTGTGGTGTCATTATGCAACCTGTGGTTTAAAATACAATGGATGAGGCTTTAGATGGCATCAAATCCTTATCCTCAGTCATTTTGGTACCTTTTTTTGACTGGGAGAAAGGTATCATGTAGAGAGAAAGAAAATGCATGTATCATAAAGCACATCAGGCAGGATTTTTGTATCACATCTGTGCTATACCCTAGGAGACAAAGACTGAATGAGGCTAAAGTCTTGTGTGTTTTACAGACTAATGACTAAACTACATGCCTGAGCTCAATGTTGCATACATGTGGTATCAAAAGACAAAGCCCAAACAGAGGCTGCCCACAAGTCCCAGGTATTCCTGTGGTAGAGGCATATTTGACATGTTACTCAGATGTGGGATCTTTCCTCAACCTCAGGGCTGGGTGCTTCGTGAGTCTGAGCACAAGCTGCCTGCACTGCAAATAGGTATGCTTGGACTGGTCCTGTGGGTAAGCACGGGCCCAATCTTTTGTGCAGTTGTCCACCTAGGCATGCCTGAACCTTGCCAAAAACTTCTAGTTAAGCATGGCCATGTTCTCATTTTACACAGAGAACTTGGATTAAAGAGTAGATTCGGCTCTAGACAGAGCACAGCTGCTGTTGCTTCCCTCCAGGACATGGTCATCATCAAAGATGTTGATATTTTTATCCCCTTAGAAGATGCCATCTTTTGAAGATTCAAGTTGAGCACTAGTGTATGATGTTGTCCCTTTCCAGACAAAAAGGCCAGAAACCTTATTCATGGTTTCAAGTCCTGGTAAACAGAAAACCATACAGAAATCTTTAATGCAATAGAACCCTAAAAAAGACAAGCTTCATTCTAAGTGTTTTTGTCAGGAAAATGTCAGTGAACCCTTTTTGTTTGTATGCTCCTGCAACCATATGTTGCAAAGAGACCTGGGAACAGATGTCAGAATGATAACGAACATTTATCTAAGACAGAAGCCTCTGAGGTGCACACTCTGTGAAAACAGTGAAGACAAAAAGCCCATATTGGTGTATGTTGGTATTCTGTATTCTGGTATGAGAGTGGAGAAGATCATTCATTTCATCACTTGAGTAAAGAGCTGTTTCCCAGAGTTAAAACTGGCAGATTGTGGCTCCTAGTGCTCTAAGAAAAGGTATATTTTCTCAGAAAGATCTTCTACCTTTCTCTTAGTCAATGTGAGAACATCGGCATGTTGGATTGTGTAACCTGGAGTACAATAACACACTTGACCATGTGACATAGCATTCAGTTTTAGGGTGGGGTAAGGGTCAAGGTCACTTTGGATAGCCCCTTTCCAGGGCTTCAGAAAGCAGTCAGCTACCCCTGGCATTTGACATTGCAGCACAGAAGAGAAGCCACTGTGTGTGGCTTGAGTATGTGAGTTGTGGATGTCCCTCCAGAGGGTATAAGGGGTGAAGAGCTGAGGAGGCTCACATAAGAGAGCCCAGGAGGCTTCACCAGTTGCCACGTGTGCAGCAGTAGCCCAGGTCTTGTGCACTCTTTTTGACATTGAGACAATCTTTCTGTCAATGGCAGAACACCCAGTCATCCCATAAGGGCTAGGATTTCATTCAAAAACCCAATTTCCTAAGTGAATTTTGCTTGAACTGCCTTGGAGAGATAGGATCAAAACAGACCGGAAGCCAGGAGGGAGCTGCAGGGAGATAAGACCAGAAAGAGAAATTTATTTCTTTATTTTAGACCTGAGTGGCAGTTTTGCCTGCTTGAAGTGAAAATATCCATCAGTCTAGGTGATAGAGCTAAGGAACAGAATCAAATATGTGAACTTTAGCAATGTAATATGGAAAACTTAATCCCCAAGCTAACCTACTTTGTCATAAGTGAGCTGTATTTTATTTTGACTCTACGATGATCAGGGATTATCCTCCAAAATAAATAAGAAACTAGCATCCCCTATCTACAACAAAAGTTAGAGTCTTAAGGTATAAATTGGAAACAATGACCTTGACTCTTCTCTCTCGGAGGTGCAGACCAAAAAAAAAATAAAAATCAATCTGTTAAGTCAATACAGTTACTCCTAGGAAAGATAAAGTAAAGAAGAAGAGAATCAGAGCTGAGGGGCTTCCTATTTCTTTTTCAGGTATTATACTAGCTGTTTCTCTCTCCCTGTCCTCCTAGTTAGCATTCCTAATTTGCATGCAGACCCAGGTCGATGATAAAATCCTTCCATCAGATCCAATGAGTATAATGCCAGCATCGGTCAGGGAAATGGATTCAGTGAGACCACAGTATGTTTAAATCTCTGCAAAAGGGAGAGAAAGAAACTGATAAAACAAAATAATGACCATATCCCTCCTGTTAGGCAATAACAGTTAGCCTAGGTGTGGAACATTCTATCTGGAATATAAATGCTGTATCCTTGAGGATGTTTTTGTGATCATAATGAAAATACTAAATGCACAGTTTCCCTAGTTTTGTTCTCACACACACATTTTCTTCATGTATGGTAAAAAATCAAATCATCTCTTACTGTGACTGAAAACAACCCATTTACTGCAACTTAGCAAATTATTGTCCTTCAGGTTAGTGCTGATAACTCAACACATTCATACTCAGTCATATTTGTTTAAATGACCTCTCAGCTTTCAGTGGAACCATAGATCTGGAATCTGCAGGAAATATTAATTTTCCCTCTCACTTTTGTCTTCCAAATATTTAATTAATTAATTAATTTTGTTGTATATGTATACTGCAAATTCCAACACACACATAGTGAAATTAACCATTTAAAACAATGTCAATGTTAACAAGATGATCCATTTCATCTTCTTATAGAAGTTAATGAACCATTGTGAATTTATTGTAAGGGAAAGACAGTATCTGCTTGCAATTAGATTGATGAGCAGAGTTACTTTCATGAGTGGGTACTTTAAAGCAATTATTTTGATTCTTTCTTGTAAAAAAAAAAAAGAAAAAAAGAAATAAACTGCTATATCTATGCACAACTGAGCTTTGATTAACTGACATCTGAAAACATATTCTCGAAATGATGTTTCTAATTATTGTCTTACAAGACAGAAAGAAAGTAATTGCTGCTTGGAGGACCTTTGAGTTGACCTTTTGGAGCTTAGAATAGGAACACAGTTTTAAGTAATTGTAACAATGTATAACATTGGTGTGATCACACAAATTTATCCATAGCTGTCAATACGCTGTCTAGCTCAGCTCTGTGGAATTTTTATTGTTTTACAACATCCACAACTCTAGGACAATTTCACTTCAAGCAGCTTTCTCACATCCATAGTCACTAACCTTGATTCTTTTATTTGATTCTTGTCTGACTTCTGGCACATGTGATGGACCCTTAGTAGTTTTCTTAATGATGTTTCATAAGACGACAGCATCAAATATCCTTCACTCTTCTGAGATCTTTCAGTACTTCCCTGACCTTCAGATATCCTTTCAATAAAGGCTTCTGCAACAACTTCGCAGTCATCATCCTGCAGCCTTTAAATATCAGTATCTAGCAGTACATTGGTTATAGGGGTGAAGAATAGGTTATGTCAGTCACCATATGCTATATCTTAAATACTTTTTTACAGTATTTTATTTTTGTAGCTCTGGTGATCACAGCCCACATTTCAAAGGGATCTGGAGAGGTTTTTAAGTCAAATACTTGTATGCTTTTCTATGTCCACTCTTCTCCTGGGTATGTTTTTCCACAGATAAAATGCTATCTGTGAAGACTTTAGCATCCTTGTGCACCATCATAAAGGTTTACTATCTTCCCATAATGTATATGAAATGTTAAACAACATTCCTAAAGCAAAAAAGGAAGTAGCCTTGCTGATATGACCTGCTTTATTACTTTAAATATGTCAGCTACCTTTCTGAGAATGATTCTGCCTCAGAGGAAATGGAAATTGATTCCTTTTTATATAGATATTTCATTGGTTTGTTTCCTTACTAGGGCAAAGAAATTCAATATTTTTCCCTCCAGTGAACACAGAGCTTTCTAGCGGTCCTGGATCTTCTTTAGTATGCCCAGAACAATTATTTTCTGTACAGCTTTTGTTTTTGTCTTAACTTTATGAGAACAGAAACTACACTAAATCCTGAGCTGAGGATGAGCATGGATCTTTTGGTCTCCTTTTTCCTTGAACAGTTCTATTGTTTTAATTCCAAGAAAATACTTTTTAATGAAACCATATTTTAATCCACAAAATGTGAGGTTTTTAATGTCTACTTAATTACCTGTTGTTCTAACCCAAATGTTTTTGCCATTTACATGGTTTTATTCACACAAACTTGTAAGTTTCCACACTCCCTTCCATAGTGATTACTATCTATTGTATCCCCAAATTTGTCACCTCTGTCTCCACTGGGATACATGGTGAAGTATACAGAGCAGAATGCCGTGAAGTGCCTTCACTATTCACATCAAATAAAAATTGGTTTGATTTAGGGACTTCTTTTGGTTAAGCAAATGCTGATTTCTTATGAAGAATTAGCTCTTAAAAGGCTAGAAACCTTCTGAGACATTTACTCCCCTCTCAAAATTTAGTTTCTTAGCAGAAGTTCAGTTAAAACCATCGAATATGCAAACCTTGTGGGTGATCTGCTGCTTTCAGCTTGTTTTCATGCACTTGCATCACTCTCACATTTTGTATCTACAAAGAGTATAGTACTCAAATGTCAGTACTACAATATCAACTTTAACTACCTCTGCCCAACTTAACATAAAGCTGCTGAACAAGATATTGTAAAAAGTAAAGCTGCCTTTTCTGTCTGATTTTATTTTTTTCTTGACTGTTACTACTTACAGTCTGAGAGTGGAATGCTTTCTTAGCTTTTCCCATTTCTATTCTATGTTACAAAAGAGTTTCAGTTCTGGTGGGAGATTTAACAGCTTCGTTCGATGTCTTGTTCCCTGACACTCACTCAGAGACAAGTTCATCTCACATTCCTTGTCTGAGAGCTAACTCGTCAGCACCATATAATACAACACCAGCTTGTGATGTGAACCAGCTAGTTTGAAAAGGCTCACACCAGTCCCCCTGGACATTTTAATTCTCCACACAGAGGACAAGTCAATATTTGATTACACATCTGAATGCTGTCAGGGAAAATGTACTTAGCATTTATATAGTGCTTTTTCTCTAAAAAATTATTTACAAAAAGTCACTGGAAATCATCTCTGAAAGGGATGTATATATATTATCCTTGTTGTAGGCAGATAAATCAAAGCACAGAGATGAGATGAGATGAGATATGCCCTGTCTGGGATCACACTTGGCCATGTACAAGCTGATAGAAGATGGCAGAAATTACTTTGTCCCCAGTATTAAATATCACAAGATGCTCAAACTGGTTTTTACTCTCAGGAAAGTGAAATTATCTGACATCCACAGTGTTATGAGCATTTTTTTTACTAGGTTAAATAAGTCCTGGGTGCTCATCCTTTGTACTGCTCAGTTACGCCAGTTCGGAGGCTGTATAGTGAAGTAGACTGGAAGACGGGTTAAAAACTAACCTTTTTCCTAGTTTCCTGGTTTGTGTCACTGCCCTGCCCCCGAAAAATATTTACACCCTGAGAAAGATTTGGACTAGGAAAACAACATCCAGTGTTGGGAGAGTGTGTAAGTTGCCACTTTCTCTGGAAGAAGTGTTTGTCAATCCAGGGCATAAAACTCAGTCTCAAAGAATATCTCCAACACAAAAAAGGAAACCATCCCTGTGGTATACTCATTATTAGAAAAAAATATGTGTGGCAATGGATTCCAAATAAATTCAGTTGTATATAATGGCATTCTCCCAAAATGGAATAGCTGTGTGCATGAATGGCATTGCTACCAGAACATGAACAACTCATTGCTACTAGAACATGCACAACTTTCAAATGCAGCACATTAATTTTATTTTGGGATGACACATGTGCGAGATTTGTATGTGTTCTCTTTTTTTTTTTTATAAAAAAAGCATTGAAGGGCTTCTTATTACCCCTAAAGACTACAGAGAGCAGAGGCCTATTGAAAACCAACAACACACGAGCAGAATTCTAGCAAAAATGTTTCTCTTGGAGGAAGATTGGTGTTTTCACCAGATCCTTCCTAAGGTAGAGAACAAAAGATCTTGCTCTTTCACGCAAGTCATATTCAAGTGCCAGGAGTTTCAGCAGAGATGCTATTCCATCTGTAAATCACGCTCCTCATCTGCAAGGTGCCGAGGATTGCCCAAGCACCAAGCAATCACGCATTATCTCTCACATAGTCGTTGACTGATCAATCAGTTGCCAAGATCTCTGTTCAGTAACTGAGAAAACAAAGGCAGAAATACCGTCAGCCAACAGGCAGTAGGTTCCATCTATATAATTTACCATAGAACAGATGTGAACTTGTCTTTTTCTGCCAAAAAATTCCCATATACATATACACTCGGTCTCTTTCTCCCTTTTCTTGACCCAGAAAAAGGTCTTTAAATGCATCTCTGCTGAAAGCTGCTCTTTGATTGCCTTAGACTATGCAAGACAACACTTCTCACAATAATGGCAAGGAATTTTTCTGTCCTCTCCATTAAGAAAACCATCATGTCATTAGATGGCTTCATGTCAATAAAGGCTATCAGGCCAGCAGTTTTACCCTTGCCATTAGGTTTAAGTACATGTTTTTCCAAATAGGCAAAATTAATTTGAAATACTAAATATAAACTCATTTTAAGATGCTTTGCCTCTCTCCAGTGCTGCAAAGAAAATAAATCTAATTTTACAAATGGGTCTCATTTAATAGTTAACTCATTATGTATCAAGTAATGTTGAAATGGCAGTGTTCAAAACTTTGCACTCTAATCTAAACAAGAGTAGAAATGAAAGGATGCTTTTCCCATGTAATCCCTTCTGAAGCCAGCTTGGATCCTTAGCAAGCATACCCACAGGATAAAGGATCTCATTTTCATGCTGAGATGAGCCTATTGTTTCATTGACTTTGGTGTGTCCCAGGGAGACATCTATGGGATTCCCCATGGGAAGTCACAGATCTTGCTCATACTCAGATCTACTTTTATCAAGGCACGTGCTTCTGCTGCAGCTGCTCCCATGTACGAGGTGTATAGGTCTCTCTCCTCAGCTTTGTCTCCTAAGTACTATGATGTTTTTAAGTGTTCAATGATCTGCCTCTGATGCCTTTACTCTTTAACAACAAAAGTCACAACTTGGTAATTGTCCAAAATCTACTTGGGGAGGTGGAGGGTCTAAAAGTGTGTGGTGGCAGATGCATATAGGCAGCATCATTACATGAGCCTCAGTCTTCACAGGAAAACAGAATAACTACTGAAGTGATTTTTTTTCTATATAACTGCTATCCTAAAACAACACATCCATTTTGGATTTCTGCCTCGGCTTATTTTTCAGCATTAAGTACACACTAAAAAGTGTGTAATATTTAATAGTTTATTCTATTTTCAAAGTGCTATTATCTGTTTTCCAAACTCCATTTGTTACAAATTTAATCCATTTTGAAGAGTAAAAAAAAATTCTTCAGTTGGATACTAATGCAAATATTTATAAGTTCATCTTGCTTTTCTTTATTTTTTTCTTTTCTTTTTTTTTTTTTAATAAAAAATACTAACAAGAGCAGAACAACATTGGCTCAGTATTCGTAACTTTATCCGGCTCCACATTTCTTCTCTCTCATCTAAAAACACCGACATGCCAAAGAGTATTTGTGTTTAAAAGGACCAGCAAAACTTCTGTAATACACTAACAACATGTGGCATACAGTCTGTTTCAAGAATTGCCAAATGCCTTCAACTCCACAAGTGCTACACCTATACTAGCACTGGGGGAGTTTTACAGTTTCACAAATTAGAGATCAGAACATCAGAAAGACTCATGGAATTTATGAAACAAAAGTTTTCCAACATATGTCTTGCACTAAGCTTAAACTATTGACTCTTGTTTGAAAGTCCTGTATAACAGAACTCTCACTGAATTCAGTAGGTGATCACAAAGTTAGGATGTGCATATCTTGGGGTCAAATGAAGGATCTCTGGATTCTCTTTTGTGAGAGCTTCAGGCATCATGTGTCTATAGAGACTGGACTCACATATCAGAGAGGAAAGTATCTTTTTTCAGCTGTGAAGTCACCAGAAAAATTGTGAATAGTGAGATAAAAGCTACTGAGCACTTGACATAACCTGTATAGGAAAGTATGCATATCTTGTGTGGAATTGTGGGTCTCTCTTCCTCCAGAAGCAATAGCAAGAAAAGTTACACATCACACCCCCCCACCACTATTCAGAAAGCAAATGGACACAACACTGTACCAAAAAAAAGTTCTGTGTTGGTAAAAAAACATTTGGAAAACCACAGCAGCAGGTGACAGTATGTTACTGTGGAGATTAATTACTTCTCATGCTTCCAGAAAGTCCATTAAGAAATCTAATCTACAAAATGGGCTCTCCTGCACACATTACTTGTCCATTAACATTCTGAGAGCATTTAGCAATTAGGCAACATGGGTGATAGCATGTGCAATCCTTGTGAAGTAGTGGGAGTGAGATTTCAATAATATTTTATATTGAAGAAGAGACAGCATAACATCAAGAGGTACAGAAGCAAGCAGTACATTTGCACAGTCTGGCCAGGACAGATACAAGGCAACAGTCTGAAAAAAACAAAACACTAAGTCTAAATAATTTCTGGGTTTCCTCTGGTTAAATTTTCATTGTCACTTTCCTTTTCCATGATACTGATGTGTATTTTTCCTCCTGTCATGCCCTATCCTCTGTTTTTGCCACCATTTCTTCTGTCTTTAACTTGCTCTTCTTTTACTATTTTTGATGTGTTTAATAGCACTATGTTAATCAGCATTTCTTGACATTGCTCCTGTCTATTGTACAATCCTTTGCTATCATTTGTGTTTGGAGAATTTTACTTCTTTTTCCTTTTGGAACTTTAATGCTGAAATTTTTCTCTCTTGCCTACTCAAACTTACCTGAATTGCATTCCATGGGTGGGTTTTTCATCGTGTGATACATCAAAGGAATACAATGGGACCTTTTATCGGCAGAGAAAGCTAAAATAGTGTAGGAATAAATTTCTAGTAAAGAATTTTCTTTCAAAGTCCTCTGTCTCTTGTTTCCATCCCCCTGTATTTTTGGCTCCATCCCACCTCCTGTGAAACATTTATAGGGTTGTCTGATCTGGCCCTTCTTTACAGGCCTTTAGCTTCTGCTGGCATTTAACTTGATATTGATAGCACTTCCCTGGCACCCCTCTAGCACAATTATACATGACAAAATACATTAAGGATTTTCATTTAGGGCAGCTGAGTCTCCACAACTATTCGTGATTTGGCATCTCTTTGAAGCTTGTCAACAAGGCTACCAATTATGATGATGGTGGGGTTTGTGATGTGTGTATAACATCTGTCCAGCAAAAACTGGCAAGTCACCAGGAAATTTCTCGCAGTCTACAGCAATTAAAATCTAAATGGGTTTTAGTTAGTACTGCCATATCATGGACTTGATTTAAAGTTATCAACATGAAAGTTCTGTATCCTACTGTTAATATCCAGTGAGTATATCTTCCTTCAGTGCTGAGGATTTTTAATCTTTTTCACCCTTATTTTATTTTCTTTCCCTTATCTGTTTCACTTCTAATTCCATGTTCACCTGGTTCATAAAGCACTTTTATATTCCTTTAATCTCTGTCTTTAACTCCATTTTCTTCCCTTTCTTTCCTCTGGCACCCTTGTTCACACATTGGTGATTTAATTGAAAATGAGAGAAATGGAATTAAGAGGCAGAACTCATGCAGGCTGGAGATATTCAGCTTTAGACTTCACAATCCATTATTGCAGATGATTCAGAAATAATGTAGTTTATCCTACTGCAGTGTTTAGTATGGACGAGATGGCCATCGATTCTTAGATAATCGCATTACTGAAAGGGCAATAAGTACATGGAACAGGTTACAGAAGAGAATATTAAAGCAAGGTGAGATTAGTCATAGTATAATAGAATCATAGACATTGGAGATGGAAAATATCTATATAGTTCCTCAAGCCCCTCTACCTTGCCAAGCTTAGATTAATTCCCACTAAAATACATTGTCAAATTCTTTGTTGAGTCTAACTCTACTTTTCCGGGATCAGTCTTTGCTGCTAGGGAGACTTCCTTTCCCTGTTGCCTTTAGTGAACTAAGCATGGGGACAAACAGTTGCTCTTTCTTGAATAGAAAGAGTCACATTACATCCTATAGTCAAAATTATGGGCTCCTGAAGCATGAATGCTGAAAGATGAGATGGTAAGTGTGAGAGGAAACCACGTGTGATAGCATTGATTTAATTGCCTTGGCAAAGACATCAGCAGTGACTATAAAACCATTGCATTACGGTCTGTAAACAGCAGATTGTGGAGTCAGCAGAAAGATCTGTATGAGTTGCTGGAGGTCTTGAACAACATGCAGCATCCATTAATAGTGACACTCCGGTGGAAGGAAATGTGGCTGCATTTCTAGGAACCCAATTAGCATTAGGCATACTTAATAAGGTTGGAATGCTTTTGAGAATTTGAGAGATGCTGAAAGAGTAGAAACTCAGGAAAGAATGTGAAAGTTTTGCCCCTGGGTAAACTGGAAGAACTAGCTGGAAATGGGAAGGCAGTTTAGAAAGTAAAATAAGCAGCATGGATAACACAGTGTGTAACTCCTTGCCTGTGATATAGCTACAGGAGAAAACTTAGGAAAGAAACTCGTTAGAATACAGTAAACTTTGTCCTCCATGTAATGAGGAAGAAAAGGGGTTAATAACTGATTATTCTGAAAAGCTATACAATATTTTCCTTTCCAAAGGGTCCAGCAAGACTTTTCTTATGTGGAAGAATGTCACATACTTTTTTAAAAACCACAAGGCCATATGCTGGACTAATCTTAAAAGAAAGACTAGTAGAAAGGATGGGAGCTGGAAGAAGACAGTTGTAAAGGTATCTTACTAAGTGACACATTCTTCAGTAATGTCTTTCTTCAGTCACTCTTCCTTCAGTGAATCTTTTGTATTCAACTGGGTTTTCAGTACTGAAAGAATTGTGTATGAAATGAGCACATATTGACAATATAAATCCCTAATCTGGCTTTTCTTAACAGCTAAAAGACTGCTGCCCTATCTGATCTGTGCGTTCCAGAAAATTAGTATTCAAACTATAAGACTACTAAATTGTAGATGATAGTGTCCCAACTTGTGGATTAATTCTGAAATCTTGTTGTTTGAGTATAGATGTATTCTTAGCCTTGATATCCACTCAAGATGCAATTGTGGAATTACCAGCAGTGATTTACTGCTCGGGCACAGCAATCCATTTCCATCATTAACATATGATGGAGATTTTAGTGGTGCTTAAAGAACGTGTATAATGTTGTCTCCATCCCTGGATATATTCAAAACCTGGCTGGACACAGCCTGTAGCAACCTCTCTGATTCACTATGCCCTGGGCAGGGGTCTTGGACTAGAGACCTCCAGAGTGGTATCCCACCTCAGCAATAAATTGAAGAAGAACAATATTTACTTTCACTAGATGCTATGATGTCTTGACACATTGATGATGAGGATTTACAGTTTTATTGGGTACTAGAAATAGAGTAAGAATGCTTTGACAAGAGGCGATATTAGAGTTACTTCATTTAACTCTATGGGGTGGAGGGTAATCCCTTGGAGAAAAATCAGGATCTCATAAATTAAGTTGCTGTCTGTGTTTTGCCAGCCTCCAAGTCTGTTGCAGGAAAGTTAGGGGGTTAGTCGTTAATTATCAATGCGAATTTATTTCCTTGTCTGTTGCTGGGACTTTTTCCTTAGTTTTTCTATCAAAACCGAATCCAGGTCAGCCCACATATTCTTGAGTAGACTATGTAGAATATCCCCCATAATATGCTGGGGTTTATAATGAGATTTCTGCAATGTCATATTGCTGTTCTACCTGACAAATAATTGCTTTTTATTTAATTAATTTGGTCCTAGCTACTGTTCTATGCAGATGACAGAACAATATTTTTCCATGGAATATTTACACTTCAAAAAATATTTACCCTATGATATCTGTAAAGTAAATGTTACTTTATAAATTGGAATATTTGTCACTCCACGGAACTCTTTACCCTTCCCCCAAAATATTTGTGCAGTACAATGAGAGTATTTACCCTTCAATTTAACCAGCAAATATTTGTAGGCCACCATCTTTTATGCCCACCACCTGCTCTCAAGGCATCTCACTGCCAAATAATTTTATTTCTCAATTTCTTTCCATTTTTTATGGTAAGTTGTTTACATCAACATTTTCCATTTCTTTTCCTGAACTCTCTCATTCCCCTTTCATGACCACATTTCTGGGAATACAGCACCAAGAAACAAGGTCAGGTTTCCATATGCCTGTGGCAGAGCCACAACAGAGGATGTTGCACCTCTTTGTTCTTTGACCACTCATCTCCGAATTTGCACAGCACAAATCCACAAGCCAGTGTTATTTTGTAGGAACAGCACATTACAGACTTGGGTACAGTTTGCTATCTGATATCCCCCAGGCCTCTTTCTGCACTGTGAGTTTGTAGGTTATTCCTCCAATTGAATAGCTGTTGGAAGTTATTTTCCTCTTCAGACACTTTTTTTTTTCTTCTTTCCATTTTTAAAAATCTTGTATTTTATTACTTTTATTCATGTAGAGTAGAATCTTGCTGTATAAGCTGTTCTGCTTCGTTAAGGTTACTTAAGTTTTCTTTTAGTTTCACCAGTATTTTAAAAATAATACATTCTTAGTTCTACTCTAAAATTCTTAGAGATCTCACACATCCCATATTCTTCCTAAAAAATACAGATAATACAACAAAAATTACCGCTAAACATAAAACCCCAGCAACTACACTTGATTATTTTTAAATCATATTAACAAGATCTTAATAAGATGGAATGAAAGGGTAAAAGTCCAAGCTTGGACTGGCAGGTGAAACTGTTCCAAACCCTCCAAACCCACCCAGGTGCCTCTGCACAATAGGTACAAGGCTCTGGAAGTGGAAGAACAGCCAATGGATAATGAGGGTGAAGGTCCCTTTGCATCAGAAGAGCTACCAGGGTCAGGATTGCCAACCCCCTGCGTCGGAACCACATCTGTGAGGAAGAGGTGGGTTGTAGGGAACAGAGTTCTAAGGGGAACAGAGGGTCCCATATGCAGAATGGACCCTTCTCACAGGGAGGTCTGCTGCCTCCCTGGGGCCCAGGTTAAGGATGTTACCAGCAGACTTCCCAACCTGGTATAGCCCGCAGACTACTGCCTGTTACTGTTTTTCTNGGAGGTCTGCTGCCTCCCTGGGGCCCAGGTTAAGGATGTTACCAGGAGACTTCCTAAGCTGGTATAGCCCGCAGACTACTCCCTGTTACTGTTTTTCCATGTGGGTGGTGATGATGTTGCAGGGAGTAGTCCAAGGGCTATCAAAAAGGACTTTTAGAGCTTTAGGATGCTTGGTGAAGGACTCTGGTGTGCAGGTTATATTCTCCTCTATTCTGCCAGTTGTGGGTGATGGTAGTAGGAAAAGCTACAATCTATTAACATGTGGCTCCACAGCTGGAGTCATTGTCAAAATTTTGGGTTCTTTGATGATGGTATTACTTACATGGTGCCAGGCTTGTTGGAGTCAGATGAAATCCATGTTTTGCAAAGAGGGAAGAAGATCTTCACTCAAGAACTGGCAGACCTCATTGACAGGGCTTTAAACTAGGCACGATGAGGGAGTGAGGTGACATTAGGCTTAGCCATGACAACCCATGGCATGACAAAACAGGATTAGTGAGATGGGACGCTGGTGTGGACTCTCAGTCAGTGGCTCTGAGATGTGCTTGACATGGTGGAGCCTGCTTGAAGTCTTATGTTGGTGAGCCAGGAGCTCCTGAGGCAGTAGTAGCCAGCAGGGAAATACAGGCAAAAAACTTCAAAGGTATTAAAGGGTGCTCCTCTAAGAAGGTGGCGCGGCCAACAACCCAGCAGAAGTGTCTATACACCAATGCACGTAGCATGGCAACAAGCAGCATGAGCTGGAAGCGACCGTGNACCGTGCTGCTAGAAAACTATGACCTGGTTGCAATTACTGAAATCTGGTGGCTCAAATCCCATGACTGGAATGTGGCCATCGTTTGCTACATGTTGTTTAGAAGAGTGAGGAAGAAGGGGTGGAGGG
>VZRW01008929.1:29984-41700 GCA_013398125.1 Aegotheles bennettii | reverse complement strand
ACATCTGCCTTATGAGGAAAGGCGCATGTAATATGCCACTCTGATTAGCTCTTCAGCTTTGTATGGGTTTTGTAGAGATTTGTGTTATATCTTTTTTGTTTAACAAATAAAATGAACTTTATTGGCCATATATTCAAATGATAGACTACATAAATATGAATGATAGCTTTTAAGATCTCTAAGGAAAATTTAGACTTATTTAAATAATGTAGTATACGCTGATAACCAGATTTCTGGTAGTAAAGAACAGATAACAAACTTTACAGGACACAAGAGATGTAAAATATCTACTACTTCAAAGGACTTTATGACACTTGTTTTTTTTCAACAATGGACACCTGCTCTCAATAAAAGGCTAGATGAAATCAAGCCCCAACCAAATTTCCTCAAGAATTCTCTCTTTGAGGAGTATCCTTGTGTAACCAGCACAGTTTGCAGAGCAGTTGACAAAGTTTAATCTTTGTCTGTGGTGGTCTTTCTCTACCACGTTGACTCTTGGACCCAGAAGCAACATAACACTAACCTATAAACCCAGAACAAGTAGAATGAGTAATGGCTTATGAAATAAATACTGTAATTCTTTATTGACTAACGGTTTGTGAAATAAATATTGTAATTCCTTATTTACTTCACTTTTATTCATCTTATTCCAAATCAGGAAAGTTTAATATATTAATTAATACTTTGTCAGTAAGCTTTTTTAATTTTGTATTTATTTACTTTAACTTTACTCAAATATTCATAGAATCATAACATTGTTTAGGTTGGAAAAGACCTTTAACCTTAGAACACGTGATATAACCATGAATGGTTTCACAGAGGAAGACAACATCAGAGAATGGAAGTCACTGTGACTTTGTATTTGGCACTGGTGAGGCCTCACCTCAAATACTATATTCAGTTTTGGGCCCCTCACTACAAGACATTGATACACTGGAGCATATCCAAAGAAGAACAACAAATCTGATGAAGGATCTAGAGAACATGTCTGAAGAAGAATGGCTGAGGGAAATGAAGTGGTTTAGCCTGGAGAAAACAATGCTGAGGGGAGCCCTTATCATTCTCTACAACTACCTGAAAGGAGGTTGTAGCAAGGTGGGTGTCAGTCTCTTGTCCCAAGTAATAAGTGATAGAGCAAAAGGAAATGGCCACAGGTTGTACCAGGGGAGGTTTAGATTGGATATTAGGAAAAAAATCTTCACTGAAAAGGTTGTCAGGCACTGGAACAGGCTGCCCAGGGAAGTGGTTGAGTCACCATCCCTGAAGGTATTTAAAAGACATGTAGATGTGATGCTTAGGGACATAGTTTAATAGTGGACTTGGTAGTGTTAGCTTAATGGTTGGACCAATGACCTTAAGGATCTTTTCCAACTAAAACAATTGTATGATTCTATGATCATTTATAGGATTAATATGGTATAAGGCATATAAATATTTCTTGTCAGAAGATCGATGAAATACTTGAAAGGTGATGAAGTTTCCAGAGAAGAGTGAGTTGCGTGAGTATAACTGCCCTAGTCCCTCCAATTGGAAAAGTGTTACACGATCTGAAGAAATGGCAAAAATGAGAAAAATTGATTTGCAAATTATTTACAAATTGATTACAGAGAAAAGAAGAGAAAGAAAAAGAAGAAAGAAAAAAAAGATAAAAAAAGAAAAACTGTTTAAAACTATGTAAATATTATGCACACTGAAGAATAATTAAAATTTTCTCTGTATTTTGTTAAAACTTTTCAAGTTTTCTATCATGACAGAGACTGTGAGAAGAGAGACTGACAATACATTAAGCTTCAAATGTTGTTTATGGATATATTTGTATTAAATCATTGGAACAAGTTGCCCAGGGAATTGGTTGAGTCACCATACCTGAAAGAATTTAGATGTGTAGATGTGGCACTTAGGGACACAATGTAGTGGTGGACTTGGCAGTGCTAGGTTAATGGTTAGACTTGTTGATCTTAAGGGTCTTTTCAAACCTGAATGATTCTCTGATTCTCTGAAATGTTTCAGCTGGGATAAAAATGATGATTTGTGTCCATAATGATGATTTTAGAATGACTTGAAATGAAGGGCATAAGCAGTCAAACATCAAAACATTAAGAGGAGAAAAAAAATATTTCTAAAACTTGTTATTTATTATACTTGAATGTAGTAATAACAAATTAGTACTTACAATACATGTTTTGTAAAGGGAATTATATAATAACCCCCCAGCTATATCTGTTTTTCCTAATACTGCAGGAATTTACTATAATCTCATTTTCATGGGATAATTTGGGTCCTTAAAGAGTATAGCCAAGTTCCACCATTCACTTGTTCAGTGCCTACACAATTTATCAAGAAATCATAGATCAAAAACACAACTGGGACGTGATCTGAACAGGCCAAAGAGATATTCCATATGACATAATGTCACAATCAAAACCAAAAATAGATGTTTTCCAAGGTAACTGTTGCCCAGAGACTAGCTGGTCATCAGTTTGCTTGTTGGAGGTGCTGAGTGACTGCTTTTACATACTTTTGTATTTACATATTTTATTTATTTTCCTTTAATTTATTAAACTTTTATCTCAGCCTGCAAGTTTTCTTGATTTTGCTCTTACTGTTCTCTCCCCTATCTCACTGTGGTTTGTGGGGATGTGTGGATGCTTAGCTGTTGGCTAGAGTAAATAATCACGAGGATGGTATAAAGAATAAATAAAAAAAAAGTATTTGTTTTCTGCTATATCTCTCACAGAAAGTGAGGAAATCTATGTGTCAATGCTGGAATCAAAGAGGATATACAGTACTCTAGAGGCATATGTTAAATCTTAGGGAAGAAATACAATTGTAGAAATGTTTTATTTTGATTTAAAAAAAAAATGATGAAAGAATAATGGAATTTCTAGTGTTCCAATTGTGTAGTAGTTATTTGCTTTCCTAATCTTAACAGATTCTTGGCATTACCAAAGCCTTTCTTCTAGAAAAACACAGAAAAATGGTTTGAGAAATAAAACAGCTTCACAGGTCATTCATGTCAACTCATTGTGAAAAAACAACTGGTCATCAACTCTATAGCCTAAAATAAGCAAATAACAGATACCACAGACACTTATAATGGAATAACAGCACAAAAATTTTGATCAATGTATTTCTTCAGAAAAAGAAAAAAATACTGATAGAATACACTTCATGTGTTGTACCTTTAACTTCTGGTTTTCCATCATCACATAGATTCAATTTTCTGTTTGTACATATGTATAATTTCCTCACCCCTCTTTTGCAAACTCAGGACTTTACAATTTTGAAAGAGATGATCAGAAGATTGACAGATATGTGGTATAATATTTGTAATACTTGGATACTAATCATGTTCATCCTGCTTTGAGTAGGGAAGTTGAATAAAACAATTTCCAAAGACACCTCCCAACTTCAAAAATTCTGTGATTTTATGATTTTACATCCTTTTGTAGTTTTTCTTATGTCCTTCTGTAATTTATGCAATTCCATTACTTCCCATAATATTAAGATTGTCCCAGATAGGCCCACGATGGCAATACATTTAACCTGCCAAGGAAGTGTCTTCCAAATTCAGGAACATTAAGAACTGCACTGCAAAGTATTAAGGGCTTATTCTACCTGAACTCCCTCAAGAACTCTAACATTGAACTAGATCATAAATATGCACAACATGGCAGATGTCAAGCCTCATGAATGCATATAAATATTCATCAACTTATGGAATTCTTAGCTACCCACTGAGAGTGTTTACATTTGAACAAGAAAATCCAAGCATTCTGCCCAAATGCTTAAAACATAATTCAAAATTTGAAAAGTAATTATCACATGAGAAAAGCTTTATGGCTGTTAAAATATTAATCCCTGTGAGACAGTTCAATCTTCTCATAGTAATGAAAGGTACTTTGAAATAAAACAAGAAAAGATGTTGAGGAGAAATATGCCTAAACTTGAAAGTAGTTTTCAGGTAATTGTAGGGGTTCTTAAACTTTTCTGACATTTCAGTGTTTTTTAAAAGAGTTTTAAAACTTTTTTAAAAAGAAATTAGGCTAAACTGAGAGTCAGCATCCCTAAAATTTATTCCTGTATCAAATACTATATTAAATACAATATTGAATACAAGCAAAACAGTGTCACAGATCATATCTATAAAGTAGATAGCTTTCTGACTGCTTTAGAGTCTGACATTGTATCCAACTATTGTAGATCAACTCTAAGCTAATTTCTGTTCTGAACTTAAAGCTGGTGACACAAATTTTTAGGGCCACTTAACTCCAGAGAGCAGTTTTTCAGTGTTTTTTTGCTTGTTTCAGGTACTTGTTTGGATTACATCTACTCTGTTTTAACAGGTTTTATATATTTGCAAATTTAAAAAAATAAAAATTTTCAGTCACTAGAGTTTAATAATCTCTTTCCTGGAGCAGTCCTTAGCACAGTTTTGGCCCAAGTCACCTAAGACTCTCCAAAATACAGCACAGCATGAAATCTTTCATGTGACTCCAACAGAAATCTTTCATGTGACCACTTTTTTTCAAAGGTTAGGAGAATTTAAAAATAGGTGGTCAGACAATGTTTGTTCTCAGTGCCAAAGAACAGTCCTGTTCAATTAATTAGTATAGATGACCTACCACTAAAAGAAGCAACCCTCCAACTTTCATCTGAGAGTTCCTGCCCTCTCTCTTATACCAGCAGTGGTACTTGCCTGACTTCATGGTAAGTTGGTCTAGGGAGATAAAATATTAGAAGATAATATAGATTTGTTTGGGGTTTTCTTCCTTCTGGATTTCTCTTTGGATCAACTGACCTCATGGTCACCCAAACAAAATGGTCAAAATTCAGAGAAAGTGATGGAGGTATTTGAGGGGAACTGCAGATAGGGAAACTGGACTGTCAATTTTACACAGCAAATCTTTAGTAGACTGGCTTAGCTGCCATGTCAAATAGCATTCCCAGCTTCTATTTTTGTGCCTTTCATACCTAAAATGAACTGAAACTGCATCTGTACACCTGATGGCCACGACACACCTTCCACAACTACTCCTTTCTTCAGGTTTTAGGGTATATATGGCAAATGATATAATCAGTCTGTCTGGAGTCACGCCCTGTACACTTAAAAGTTAATTATTGTCTTGCCAATTCAAGAAGCTGGCTGACTGTGTTTTGTGCGCATTAATAAATTCGAATTAAATATTGCATGAGACATAAGATAACCCTAATATATTTCATAGTCTCTGGTGTGTACAAGTCTTCTGCAAAAACTAACAGGAGTCATGGATTACACATTCATCAACAACAGTCTTGTTGTTCTTCTGAAGGGTTTGGAAATATGCCTATTCTTCAGAAGACATATTCTCAGAGACACACAGTTTATCTATTTATCCATCTTGCAGAAACAAAATCTCTGAGCCCAAAGGGATGTTATTGTTGCTCTGTAACTGACATTTTAAAAGGATTCTGGAAGGGAATGTGCCAGAGCACATCATACTTTTAAGTGATATATATCAGCTGCAGAATATATTTAAGGGTTCAGTGACACTGACAAAACCAAATCTAATGCTTCAGGACAGAGAAGGGACACAGATTTTTACCTGTAGGCAACATTATGTAGAAGACAAATTTAGATTAGACTAAGAAAATGACCCATTTAGCAGAAATCTTTTACATAAGGAAATTCTTGGTATGCTTAAACCAAAAAATAACTTAAAAACTTTCCAGATGTGTTTGACTTGGGACTTGAAACTTATACTAACCATTGAAAAATTAACTGAGACATTTTCTTTTTCTTTGAAACTTGTTATGTGCTGACATACACTGCTATGCTAGACTAAATGTGACCCAGTACTAATGGCTAGCAGTACAGTAAGTAATGTTCACCTGGCATGTATACACCTGTCACAGGCCTCTATCTCATCTTGTAAATGGAGTTCTTATTATATGGTTGACTGCTTTCACATAGCATAGTGGTTCTAATTCTTTAAGGAAGCACTTGACACAGTTTTTGATACTAATCAAAACAATTCCTTTATCATATTCAGACTGGAATATATGATTATAGATTTTTTTTTCCTAAACATTTAAATGACTTGTGGATTTCAATATAAAAAAGGAATTTATGATCATGATAAATGCACTGTGTAATCATTATTTTCAGACAATTTCCAAATTGTTTAAATTACACGTGTATTTTGTAGAAAAATTTTGAATGTAGAACAAAAAATGAATAGAAAAAGGTGTTACATACATAAAAATATTCTGAATTCCTTTTAAATAGCATTTCTTAATCTTTTATACAGTTATGTGTATATGTGTAAGACATTTTATTCTATGTTAATCACGAAAACTTGTGAGTAAGTAGAATGTAAATTTGTAGAGGATCTTTCTGAAGTCCTGAGAATAAAAACAGATATGTCCCCAAAATATAAATTAGAAAAAACTGTATTTGCTTCTACTGTTCATCTCCAGTTCAAAGCCAAAAAAAAATTATTTTATTCAGATCATTAGAATTATATGGTAAATCTAGTATCCTGTGGACCATGTATATAATGATAAGTATATGGCCTCCAAGAATAAAAGGTAACCTTCCCATCGTCAGAAAGAGATTAACCAACTGGAAATACAATGAGAAAAGAGAACAAACTTCTCTGTCTCTTATGCAGTTTCTAGAATACTCAGTCTTTATCTTAATGACATACATATTGAATTATTTTATTTGAGTACTAGTATCTGAAAATACCAGTCTAGATGTAGATCAAGTGCTGATCTTCTTTAAAAGACAGATTTTCCAAAACATATAGTGGTAAAACATTCTTGTTGTGAATTTACAGATTCCTAATGTAAGTTCTCAAATCAATACATAATTGTTTTTTATAACTTTGATTTAAATCATCTTGATGCTTTCACTTATTCTTAGCAGCCTGGAAAAAGAAAGTATGAAAGAAATTTTCTAAAGTCATAATCTGATATTAAGTTTAAAAATTGCTCAATATGTGTCAGTCTGTTAATATACTGATTAATTTTTACCTGTATTATTCAGTACACAGCACAATTGCAAGAAACATGCAGATTTTTTTACATAAACAAACATGTTAAAAAAGAAGTATTCATTATAGTATTTATACTCTGAAACAAAAGCTTGTCCACTGTCATCGGCTAGAACATCACTTAAGCCCCAATTTTCATTTATATTAAATTGTCATTTGGGGCCAAATTGATTAATATGCATTAAAAAAAATTTAAGGCATTTTAATGAACAGATCTATTTATAGAATTCATCAGACAAAATTACACTGCCATAAAACTTACCAGCTAGCTCAAATGTAGTGAATGACTGAATAAAAGAAGCCTTTGAGAAATAAGAGCCATTTCGAATCACAGAATTACAATAGATAGATAGATAGATAGATAGATAAATTAAATAAATGTTAGAAGGAACTCAACCTCCTCTTATTCAAAGCAAGGACCATTTTAAAGGTGGACCAAATTTCCAAGTTAAAACAGTTTCTTTAGAGTTAAATTCAGTCCCATTTTGAGTATCTGCAGGAGTAGAGATTCCACAGTCTCTCTGGGTAACCTGTTCTAATGTTTGAAGACATTCATTATGGGTAAATTTTCCTAATTTCTAATAAAAATTTCTTTTTCTGTAACTCATCCCAGTTATGTTTCATTTCTTTCCTGGGCCTCTCTAAGAACTCTAGTTCCATCTTCTTTCTATTCTCCCACTGTTGTTGAAGACAATAGTAAGATCCTCCTTCAGTTTTTCTTTCTCAAAACTGAGGAAACAGTTTTCTCATTCTCTCTCTTTGTGTGTCACATACTTCAAACTTCTAATCACCTTTGTGGCCCTCTACTGAGCTTGCTTTGTTTTTTTAATGTGTTTCTACTGAGAACTAAAAACTGGATACAGTACTCTCAATTTACTCTCAGAATTGCCAAATACAGGCTACCTGCTGTCTCTGCTCTACTTAATACATCCTAATATGCAATAGCCTTCCTTGCTGCAAGCACACTTTGCTGACTTGTATTCATGCTGTTGTCCACAGGGTCCCCAGCTCCTTTTCTGCAGAGACAATTTCCAGCCATTCAATCCCCAGTTACATGGGATTGTTCACACATTTGTCTTTGTTTAAATTCATGTAGCTTCTGTCAGCCCATTTGTGAAACCTCTCCAGATATCTCTCTCTGTATCAGCCCTGTTCTCCCGTCACATGCTTTGACATCAACAACAAAACTCTCTAAAGGTGCATCCTAACACATTATTCAGACCTTTAATGAAGACATCAAACAGTATTGTCCCCAGTCTTTATCTCTAAGGAGCACCACTCTTAACTGGTATCCAGCTGAATTTTACACAGTTAATCATACTCCATTCAGGCCAGCACTCCTGTAATTTTTCCATATTGTAGTCCATCTTTCCAATTTGGTTGCAAGAATATATGTCAAAAACATTATTAGTCGGGATAAACAGCTTGCACTGTTCTCCAGTTGTTCAGAGAGTCAGTTATCTTATCACAGAAGGCAATCAGGTCCTTCAGGCACATTTGCCCTTGGTAAATCTATACTACCTCTTCCCAGCCACCTTGATGTTGTTCAGCAGCCACCAGTCAACTTATTTTAAAGCCTTCCTCAACAAGTTAACAACGTTTGCATATGCCTCATCTCACCAGATGTATCTTATCTCTTCCCAATAGTCTTAATTCCTCAGACAGTGTGCTATAGTCAGAAAAGCCAAAGTCTTTCCTGCAATAGGCAAAAATATAAATAAATAAGTGCTGACTCATTGGATCTAACTGCTCATGTGTGAGTCCTTCCCTTTGACAGAACTGAGGAGCTCCCTGAGGCGTCATGTTGCACACTTTATAGTCCAGAAACGTGTAATTGCTCTTGATGAACTCCAGGTATCCCTGACAGTATCACTGATATCAATGCAAACAAACAGTAAGGGACAAGAGTCTGAAAATCAGATGAATCTCAGCAATTTCTCTTCAACATCCCAGGTCTGAGCTCCTGACAAGCAATAAGCCTTGAAATACAGAAAGTCTGTTTGGGAGACAGATGCTGACCCCTGCAGAAGGGTTTCTCCACTTACTACTATTTGCTGCTTCTACTTGGTGTTAGTACATGGATCTGGCTCAGCTAGTCCAAATGTCTACCCTGAGGAAACATGTACTTATACAATACCATAATCCTATACTTGTTTTAAAAGTGTATATCTGGAAATGGAGAAACAATTACTTTCCTTTTTGCGAGAAGTCACAATCTTCTATGACCTCCCATTTTAGGACACTCAATCCTCTACTTGTTTTGTGTACTGTCTAGTTGTCCCTCCTGTACAACGACACCCTGTCTCAGGAAGAAGTTCCAGGTGCTGCCCAGAACCTGAGACCAGGGCATCTGTCTCGGATGTACTGGTACAATTGCTCCAGCCATACCAGAGACTGCCCACAGTCACACAAAACCACTATAACTGTGCCATCTCTGTCAGCCCCCTGAAGTCTCAGGCACTTTCATTGTCCCCTTTCACACAAGTCATTAAGCAGAGTCCCTCCTTGGCAGCCCTGTTTGCTGAAATCCGATATATCTGACTAATTCAAGAACTATTTTCAAATTTTATGTTGGATGCTTCATTTTGGGCCTGCATATGTGTTTGTGGTGGGTGCTGTTCTATCAGTCACCCCCCATCAACAGGACAGAGGAACAAAATATAACAAAAGGCCTGTGGGTCAAAATAAGGTCATGGAAATCACTTACCAATTACTATCATGGACAAAATAGACTTGGGAAATTAATTTAATTTATTGCCAATTCCTTGCAACAGAGTTGAAGCATGAGAAGTAAGAACAAAACTAAAACACTTTCCCCTGTTTTCCCTTCCTCCCAGATTCAGCTTACCTCTTAACTCTTCTACCTCGTCCCTCCCTGAGTGGTGTAGTGGGACAGGGAATGGGGGTTACAGTCTGCCCATAACCATCTCTGCTGATCCTTCCTCTTCACACTCTTCCCCTGGGAGATCCCTCCCACTGGAAACAGTCCTTCACAAACTTCTACAACATAGGTCCTTCCCATGGGTTGCAGTTCTTCAAGAACTATTCCAGTGTGGGTCATTTCCACCGGGTGTAGCCTGGAATGCTCCAGTTTAGTTCCCCCTCGGGGTCACTGTTCCTGACAGAAATCCTGCTTCTGTGTGGGCTGTTCTCCGTGGGCAACAGTTCCTGACAGGAGCCTGATTCAGGGTGGGCTCTCTATAAAGTCACAGCTTCCTTCAAGGCACACGTCACCTACTTCAGTGTAGGTTTCTTCATGATCTGCAGGTGGATAACTTCTCTACTGTGGTTCTCCATGGGCTGCAGGGAAATTTCCTCCTCCCCCTCCTTCTTCCACCTGACCTTGGTGTCTGCAGAGCTGTTCCTCTCATATTTTATCACACCTCTCTTGCAGTTGATGCACAGCATTTTTTACCCTTTCTTAAATGTGTTATCACAGAGGTGCAACCAATGTCACTGATTGGTTCAGCTTTGGCCGGTGGTGGTTGTCTTGGAGCTGGCTGAAACAGGCTGTGTTCAGCACAGGGGCAGCTTCTGGCAGCTTCTCACAGAAACAAACTCTGTAGCTTGTCCACTATCAAAAACTTGCCATGTAAACTCAATAGTGTTAAAAACTCAAGGATCTTTCAGATACTACATATGAATTAGTGGTATCTCATTCACTTCATAAGAAGTTCAAACAAGAAAAATAGATGTTAACTAAAATAAGAAATTTACCTGATATGAAATATGAGCACTGCACAGGACAGTGAACATGTCAGCTATTGATGGATTTCATTAGCTGTGGAGTCTATGCACACTGCCTTAGCATAACAAGGAGAAACACCAGCACTGTGAGATGTTCTCTAAAGTTACAATAGTTGCAAACATAGAAACAGAACTCTAAAAAGTGACACTAAAATCTCCAGCTGTAAGGCAGATGAGAAACTAGACGCATATACTAATGAAAAGTTGAACGTCTCCATTTAAATCCCTTGAAAGTAGCTTGGCATTATGTACCACAAATTTATTACTCCAAAACCACTTCACACCTATCAAAAAATATAGAAAAAATGATTTCACAGAATTACAGAATCACAGAATCTAAGGGGTTCGAAAGGACCTTGAAAGATCATCTAGTCCAATCCCCATACTAGAGCAGGACAACCTAGAGCAGGTCACACAGGAATGCATCCAATCGGGTTTTGAATGTCTCCAGAGAAGGAGACTCCACAACCTCTCTGGGCAGCCTGTTCCAGTGCTCTGTCACTCTCACAGTGAAAAAGTTCTTCGTTCACCCGGAACCTCCTACGTTCCAATTTGCACCCATTCCCCCTTGTCCTATCACTGGACATCACTGAGAAGAGCCTGTCTCCATCCTCCTGACACTCACCCTTTACATATTGATAAACATTAATGAGGTTACCCCTCAGTCTACTCTTCTCCAAGCTAAAGAGACCCAGCTCCCTCAGCCTTTCCTCATAAGGCAGATGTTCCACTCCCTTCATCATCTTTGTGGCTCTGTGCTGGACTCCTTCAAGCAGTTCCCTGTCCTTCTTGAACTGAGGGACCCAGAACTGGATGCAGTACCCTAGATGTGGCCTCACCAAGGCAGAATAGAGGAGAAGAACCTCTCTTGACCTACTAACCACACCCCTTCTAATACACCCCAGGATGCCATTGGTCTTCTTAGCCACAAG
>VZRW01008929.1:0-25271 GCA_013398125.1 Aegotheles bennettii | reverse complement strand
TATAAGGTTGGTCAAACATGACTTACCCTTGGTAAAGCCATGTTGACTGCTCTTAATGAGCCCCTCATCCTTGATATGCCTAGAGATAATGCCAAGAACAAGTTGTTCCATCACCTTTCCAGGGATGGAGGTGAGGCTGACTGGTCTATTGTTACCCAGGTCCTCCTTCTTGCCCTTCTTGTAGACTGGAGTGACATTTGCTTTCCTCCAGTCCTTAGGCACCTCTCCTGTTGCCCATGACTTGCTGAAGATGATGGAGAGTGGCCTAGCAATGACCTCTGCCAGCTCCCTCAGCACCCTTGGATGCATTCCGTCCGGTCCCATTGATTTATGGATGTCCAGATTGCTCAACTAAGATCCCCCTGAGCCTTCCCTTCTCCAGGTTTAACATCCCCAGATTTATTACTGCCTTCTCATCTGAAAGATGCTTCAGTCCTCCAGTCATCTTCACGGTCCTTTGCTGGACTCGCTTCCTGTAATTTCTTGTAGTGAGGATCCAGGATTTTCCCTGGCAATCTTATGGTGGACATAAATTTAACAGATTTCTTGGATGACTTCTACTTGTTGATCAAGTCTACAACAAGACATGATTTGTAATATTCAGATCATTAGACCTTAAGTAAGGCTGACAGTCTACTACGTGAGTTTTGAATTTCAATTGTCCTGGTATATGCATGATACCACTAAAAGATAAATAATTAAATAAACCCCTTTTAAGTATGTACCACTTTCCAAAAGTGGTAGATGAAATTATCTGAGAAAACCTGGTTTTCAAAATCTGTATTATGTTGCCAACTTCTCATATTTTTTCTTTGATTTTTCAATATAAAATTACCTTCTACATGAATTTTTTTCTCTTCTTTTATTTCTCTGTAGCTTGCATTGTCTTTCCTCTAGGAATTTCATTCTTGTTGACAGCTACACTTTCTGCTGTAGTTTTGCTCTACCCCATAAATAAAATCTTTTGGTTCACTAGGCATTTAGGAAATGAGAGAGCAGACTTCTGATTTTATCTTCCCCAGTGTTATGGGTATTCTTCAGAAAAATGATTGTTGGTTTAAATGCTGCTTTTTTTTCCTGGACTCTTCCATTATTCTTCATTGCTTGCTCCTATCAACTCATAAATGCACAAAGACCTTATATTATGATTTATTATCATTTTTCCAGTGGATAAAAACAAATATCATGGAAAAAGTTTACATTTATTTCTGACACACTACTAGTCTCCAAACACCAGCCCACTGTATGAAAACATAGTCACCTCTGCACTTTCATGTCTCTTCTTGTTTACACATTCATTCCAGAATTGTTATTGGCATGTATGTATCAAAGAACTGGAAAACCACATTGTATGCCAGAATTGTAACACCGACCTTCCAATACAGCTCTAGAATGCACTATAATATTACAATACAATAACATAATTGGAATAATTACAATAATTTAATTACTAGTAGAATTACAAATAAATTAATTATGGAGATGGAGACGAATGAGACAGACAACATACTGAACTGGGAGAGACTATTTATCCTATTTTAAACAAGTTCTAACATGTTTATTTTCCCTGTATAGTAAAAAGAAAAAAAAAGAATTGATGAGAACACAGTAATACTGCATGGAGACACTGATCACTGAGAAAACAGTAGTTTATGATAAGGTTTAACACTCTTTGCACATATATCCCATTGTGGGTGGAAAATCCAATCCCAGAATACCTTTTTATAATATGTGTAAGAGTATGTGGAAAGAGACTGTCTGCTCCTTTGGGAGTGAAGGATCTTTTTCAATGCATCAAGGGATAATGAGAAAAGGAGGAAACCAGTAAACAAGAACATACAGAGACAGAAATCTGGGAGACAAATTATAATGGAGACAGTGATGAGAACCAAACCTTCTCAGTCACACTAATTGATGAGGGCATGAGAGGTTATCTGATCGGGAACCTGGGCAACTAGGATACTGAGGGAAAAGAGGGAAACTGGAAACAAAATATACAGGGACACAGACGTGACAAAGCATATGTAGAGAAAATGACAAGAAACAAAGGCCTCTCACCACTCCTGCTAATTAATGGGTTATAAAGAAACTACAGACACTACTTCCAGGAAGATCAATCTAGACTTTACAGTTGATAAGATTATTGTCCTGGTTTGAGCTGATACAGAACCAAATTATTCTTAGTAATTTTAGTGTTCAGTTAAGTCTCTTATAAGTAACTGGACTTCCTGAAATTAACAGCATTTTTTTTTCAGTCAGTGACTTCTCCTATGACTGATAATGCTTGATTTTTACAGTTATCTCTGCAGAATGGTATGCAGAAAAGCTCTTGCTTATACTTATTCCAGTAGAAACCAGGCTCACTGCTTGGTTCTGCTAAACTTCTTAAGTGCCAGAAATGAAAGGGGGGAAAAGGGGTCACACCTGAAACTGGAGACAGTAAGGAAGNACCACCCCCCCCCATCCCTCTGGGTCCTAAACCCCACCCTCTCTCTAGGTCCTCATACTAGTAACATAATGTTTTGCCTGCACCCCCTCAAACCATAACACCAACCCATAAGTCTGTGTCCCTTTTTCTCTTTCCTTTCCCTTTCTGGGAAGAGAGAGAGGTTTACAGAGAGCACCTGTAATTCATTCAAATGCCAGCCCAGCGTTAAACCTTGACAATTATAAATCGGGGGAGACTGGCCTTCAAGGGGTGCAGTAATCAACAGACCTATCCAATCCCTGAGGGGATGTGCTGGTGAAATGGGAAACAGAGAGGAACAAAATGGGGTAAGCAGAAAAGTATATAAAATGTGTGGGTCACAAATGAAACAGAGATAGCCAGTATACATGCCCAGTTGAGCCCTGCACCAAGTCACTGCAGTCTTGTCCCGTCTTCTTGTATTTTCTGATTAAATATTTTCTAAACTATCTCTCTGCATAATTTCACTCTCTATGCCATGTGTGTATGTGCTGCAAGGACAGTTTCTAGTACTACATTTGCAAGTAGCAAATAAGAGTGCTCATAATATTCTTCTCACCTATTGAAAATCCATATCAAATCAATCTTTGTTTTTATTTAAATTAAAGCCCCAGTACCTCAATAAAGAGAACAATAAAAGTCAAAAGCTAAGTAAAAACATCAACAAAAAATATGCATTTAAAGGAATCCATGATAATAACAAGATCACTGACCTTGAAAAACATCCACAGAAGGGCTTTCCTTCAGGAAAGAATCTTTCAAAGAAGAGTTCTTTTGTCTTGACAACTGGTTGAATTCAGGTGAATGAGACAAGAGGCAAATTGCAAATAACCTTGCAAATGAAATCTGTCAGTTCATTTAACTGTCACTTCTGATCATTTTATAAGTTTATTTGTGAATATTTATCTTTTCAGTTGCAATTTATAACAATGACAGACAATGGAAGGAGCCACTTTCTTTGAATGAGACTAAAACACACAGAATAAAACACCAAAAGTTTTTTCTTAGAGCATATATTCCAGGCTAGTACTTATGCCCCTTCAAAAACCATACCTTAGAAATAGATTGATAAACAGGTTAAAAGTGATCAATACTTACAGATAGTGAGTTATATTAATATCACTGAGCATATATATCATTTAGCAGTTCTTCATAGCATTCAACCATATAGTAAATATATTTTTATAATATAGAGAACAAAAGCAAACAATACATATATTATCTATGTCACAATCTAATCAAATATGGTAAGATAATAATTAAAGAACACTTAGTTAATCATCTGTTTTATATCACTCACATCCAGTAAGCAACAGTGATTGATATGTATAGTAATTACAGAATCACAGAATCATAGAATGGTTTGGGTTGGAAGGGATCTTAAAGATCATCTAGTTCCAAACCCCTTGCCTATGGCAGACCAGGTTGTTCAAAGGTTCATCCAACCTGTCCTTGAACACTTCCAGGGAGGGGGCATACACAACCACCCTGGGCAACCTGTTCCAGTGTCACCACCACACAGTAAAGAACTTCTTCCTAATATCCAATCTAAATATACCTTTCTTTAGTTTGAAACCATTCCCCCTTATCCTATCACTATATGTCCTCATATTCCCTGCAACTCGGATTTTAAACAGTGATTGTGGTTGGTGGATTGGTGCTAAAGAAGAAGAAATTAAAAATATAGAGGATATCTTAATAAAATTATCAGTATAGTCAAAGTGATATTATGTCTTATATTAGAAAAAACATTGAGATAAATCTTATTAGAGAAAATAAAAAATCAAGTAAGTGCTGTTAATTCCTACTGGTTTGCGTTTTGTAAAGTTATTTACATTACAAGTATTCTAGTTTACTGGTTGAAGACTATGTCTGATGCTAATATCTCTTGTTCTTTCTTTACCCACTCCTTTCACAAGGCTGTTCCACCCTGGAAACCTAAGAGGAAACTGACCAGGTTAATGACATCAACTTAGAATTGGGAGCTCTGTATTAGGCAGTATCTCCTTTCTGAAGAATGCAGGGATTATGACAGTGTGGCCATCGGTTCACCAGCTCTTTTTATAACTCCAAAATCTTTCTCTAGAAGTTCTGAAGCAAAAGGACTTTTAAAAATCTTGCCTTCTCTAGTTTCTGAAATACTACACTGATACTTCGTGTAAGTAAATATCTGTAGTTTTTTATTCTTAAATTGTTGTCTTTCTAATAACTGCCTCATCTCTCATAAGAAAGGGCTATATAAAGAAAGATGATCTAGAATTGGGACACTTCTTCATCTGCCAACATCTAGAAGCTGGGAAGACCCCAGGAACAAATCCTGCATGAAAATACAGAATTTCTCTGAAATATACCCAACCTACCCCATCCCTACCCCCCCATAATGTTGCTTAGGTCTTTGGCTGTCAGTTGTTTTTATTTTTCATTTGCTGAAAAAAAAATATTAATCTTTCTTCTTTGTCAGTGGAATTAATATTACCTCTGTGACATTCATGTGACTTTGGATACTTCAGAAATAAATAGCAGAAAACAAAACAAAAGAAATAACTGAAATTAAATTGAAGGGGGCAAAAGCATGAAAAAATCTTAAGCAAATTTGTGCATTCAGTCTGGAAGATGTATTTGCGAAATTTATTTTATTTCTTGGAGTGACAGAGGAATTAAACTTTTGCCAGTGAAACACACTTTACATCCTAAAAAGAATCCACATGTGAATACCTTTCCCTCTCCTTCATCACTTGCAGAATGGGTAATATATTTGAATAATTAAAAATACAGATCAACTAAAGCCTTATCAGGTGTATTTCATATCTGTAAACATTCAAAAGAATAGGAGCTTGTGGAAAATTACTTTTTTAGAAGTTTGGTACAAACACAGAAAATATCCATTTGTGAAGTGGCAGATGATAAATTGACAAAAATTTTTACAATTCAATAGATATTTTACTGTGCACCTGTTCTCCTCTGATCTGCTTTGTTCTTTCTGAAGCTGCAACAATGAAACAGGAGCCCTCGTTATTAGCTATTGAGTTGAATGCCAGTAGCTCTTACAATTTAACCTTGAAGTTAGTGAGGAACTAATATAGCACTTATTTTGGCTGGCTTCTTTTGTATAATCTTCTGTTAATACAACCCAAGACATAACCAAACAGGCATAATTGTATCAACAAAATATGCTGCATGCTGCATACTGCATAAGCATGCTACAAACTGACCACTCTTATGAATATATCCAGAGAGACTCCATAGCCCTGGTAGCATTTTGCAGAGATACTCATAATAATGATTGAAGGGGTAAAGCAACCCTTCCAAAGACAGTGTGTCTTCTGCTTTCCTCATACTGATGTTTGACAAGCCAGAGCTTCAATTGTTTTGGAGTTTTGTGGAAAACTCCGACAGTTTTAAGGAAATATATTAGACAGTAAAGCTCAATGGAGTCCTATCCCATTAGAATCGTATGGCAACTATCTCCCAGTATTTCTTTTTTTAATCCTGTTTAGTTGCTCTGCAAAAGGTCACTTGTGAATTTACATTAAGATTTGCTTTTGGAATTCCGAAGGACAGATTGTATAAGAAGTATAAAATAGTCAGACTACACAAAAAACTAAGGGGATGTATGCATATTGTGACATCGATGGGCTTCTCTCCAGGTTCTGTTAGGTTTGCCAGGTTTTTCAAGCTGACATCAGTGAAGTTTAGAAGCAAGCTATAGTTCACAGTCATGAGACATAAGATGACAGGATGGGTTTTATGGAGGAAAAAAAAATAATAAAATAAAGAACTTCAGCATATAGCAATGTTACTAACTTTTCCTCACGGTAAAAAAAGAATAATCTTTCTTCAGGTCAATGAGCCTGAATTCTTAAGTAAAGCATGCCATTAGATCTGTCTTTTGCTATGTTTCTTTTCTCCCCTTTATACACAATAGCAAGTCATCTCTGAGCACATGGTGGAGTTACAGGATTCAGATAAATTCTTCCCAAGTTGCAACTTGGCTGCAACGGAAGAACATGACATGAGAAATAAATGAATGTAGGAAAATGCATAACACTGCCTCTGAGAAGTCTAACATACTTTTCTCTTCAGAACTTTTTTCTTCAAAATAAAATTGGAGCTTGAAACATCTTTTACAGAATATGATTTTTAAATGTATTTAACACACTTTTTTTTAATTAAGATATGTGAATATTTATGCTTTAAGTAGTTTCTTGCAAACTGATAATCAGTAGGAATTTACTTGCATTGTACCATTATTCAAGTCCATGGTATTCAGTTTTCATGAACTTAGGTTGATTGTTTACGCATCAAAGTGGATCTGTCTCATTAGAACCAAAAAAAAGACAGTGATATTAGAGCTACTGTTAAATTAGCATGAGAGTTCTTGTTCTCTGTTCCTACTTGAGCTGTCAAGTGTCTCTTCTCTGAATTGCTTTTGTGAGGACCTCACATGAGAAAGGCTTAAGATATCACTTAGAGTTAATAGTTAACCTACAGCTTTGAGTAAAGAAAGGATAAATTTAAACATGTAAAAACAAAACATGTTTTTCCTGAATCAATATTACACATGCTGCATCAAAAGTATCTGGATGTGAAAAGGAATAGAATCACTGGAAATTTATTTTACTTTCTGGTTTGTATCCCAGACCTCAGAATAAAATAGTCACAAGTGGATATAACTTTTATTTGATATGTGGCTATGCATTTATTTTATAGAATCATTTTGGTTGGAGAAGACTTTTAAGATAATCAAGTCCAAACACTAATCTAGTACACTTCCAAGTATACCACTAAAACATGTCCCTAAGAACCACATCTACGCATCTTTTAAATACCTCCAGGTATGGTGACTCCAACACTTCTCTGGACAGCCTGTTCCAGTGCCTGACAACCATTTCAGTAAAGAAAGTTTTCCTAATATCTAATCAAAACCTCCCATGGGACAACTTAAGGCCATTTCCTCTTGTTCTATTACTTGTTACTTGGGAGAAGAGATCAACACCTGCCTCACTACAACCTGCTTTGCGGTAGTTCTAGGGAGCAATAAGGTCTCCCCTCAGTCTCCCCCAGTTCCCTCAGCATCTCCTTATAAGTCTTGTGCTACAGATCCTTCATCAGCTTTACTGCCCTTTTTTGGACATTCTCCAGAAGCTCAATGTTCTTCCTGTTATTACATTTTTTAACATAGGAAGTATATCTAGATAACACAGTAATGGATTTATCATGACAACTTATATAGAACAGAATCATGTAATTTCTTACTTATCAGCTATCATGTTGATTTGATATCATTCTGAAAAATCTTTAGGTGATGTTTCTTCTTTAAACAAAGACTGTGTCCCATCTATTTATCAGTAATTTATTCCCTTCTGTCCATGAAAATATTGAAGTTATTCCTTTAATATTACATTAAAAAAATATATTTGAGGTCACTTCTCATTCTATCTTAAGCATTAAAATATAAAGGGATAGTTAAGCAAAATAAAATTATTTTTGCTTGATTCACATTGGATTGTGCAGAGTCCATCTTTGATTCCCCTCACTCAGGGAACTATATACATGACCCATTATTTATAAATCATTGATAATTTTATATTGGTGATAACTCCATTAGTGATAGTGATTACTTTATACTAAACAAACACCTGGATTCTTGGAGGTTCTATCCAAAAGATGCATGCACGCTATAGCAGCTGCATATAACATCTGGTAATAAGAAAGGGAAATGGATGTAAAATGGAAAACTATATTTTAAAAAGTGAATTATTCAAAGATTTAAAAGATACATGTCTTACCAGCCAAAAATGAGTTTATGGTGTAATGCAGTGGCTGGGAAGAAAATCAGTCAAATAAGGCAGTACAACTGAGACAAAATACCCATTTGTGGCACTGATTTCTAAAACAAGGATGAAACAATTCAGAAGTATGATAAGAAAGATGTAATACCTCTACAGTCTGCCTCATGATAAATGTCTAAGGAGGCTGAATTGGAGCCTAATGTTTTACTGCTCTTCAGTGGCAGCACTAAATAGATTACTTTCTTGTTAATTCAGCACTCCAGCACAATTTTGTCATTAGACTGCTTGCTCTTGGGAAGAAGTTTCAAAATCCACCTGGGGTGTTTCATATGCACATCACAAATTACACATCTTTTCTTTTATCATACTGCTCACTGTGACTTCTTTACTCATTAATCAGTATGATCAACAAAAATGAGAAGGCTAAATTAGTAATAAAAAGTTTAAACCATTAAAATCTTAAGCCTTGCACTCAGTAGGAAGCTAGGGTAATACCTGGAATGTCGTCAAGAAGTTTGATAAAACTATGGTTTATGCATTCCTAATGGCTGAGAATTTTTATTTTTTTAAAACAAATTTATATTTTAACCCCAAAAAGAGGTCAAACACAACTAAACTATAAATAAAATAAAAAACTTAAAAACATTTCTTTTATTGTAAGGGTTATTAACCACTGGAACATCTTACCCAGGACATGCAAATTTACAAACATAAATATTTCAAAAACAAGTTAGAAATTGTAGAAAAATTAAGGACATGACACTGCAATTAATTGGTGCAAATCTATAGCTAGATTGTGTTATGCAATAGACATGCATAATTTTCCTTTTTGGCCTTAAAATTTTTAATTCTATCGAAATGCGATTAGGGAGACTTCTGTAAAGTAACAATTGTCAGCTACTTGACCAGAGAACTCTACAACACTTCCACAGAAGTGATTTACACACAGAAAACCATATAAGAATGTTATCATAGAAGAAAAGATCTGGTTTAAAAGAGAGAGGCTGTGAGTGCAGTGTGAAAGAACACAAAGGAGAACATAATCCATAGGAAGTGAATCTGAGTGGTGATTAATCAAGGGCGCTCACTAGGGTACTTCACACATTATTATCTTGTTTTGTTGTGTTTGTGGAAGACAGTGAAAGCAGGCATCAAGTCACACCACTCACAATGGTATTAGCTATGAAACTATGAAAATAAATCTTCATAAAAAAAGAGGAACATAAAAGAAAATATATATTACATTTCACTCCTGTATATTTTACATCTCTTGGTTTATGCCTACATAGCAGACTGCCATGAAATTACCTAGTGCAGTTTTAAACAAGGCAATTTAGGTTCCACAGAAATCTAGTTTTGATTTGATCTTGGGTTACTTTATCCTTATCAACAGAAAGCAATATACATTTCCCTTAAACACATTTGTCTCTGCCAGCTCCTTTTGGAAACTGGGGAAGGGAGGCACAGGGAGGCTATCAATAGATTTGAATTGATACACTGAACACTTGAACTTTAAATATTGAGAATACAGCTAGTGGAATCATTAATCCACCTTGCTAAAGCTAATTTTCTAAACTTTCCTTTTACAGTTAGGCTCCAGGATCAATAGTTGTCTATTTTTGTTCGATAGATTTAATTTTCAGAAATTCTGAGTCCATAAAACCCCATTAAAGCTAATGAAAGACAGTTTTAAAACCAATAACAATTTAGAAATTTTTCAATAACTTTTGTGCCCATCTTTTCCATGGAAACCTACTCCGTTACATAGAATACCCAATTCAAAAGAACAGTATCAAGAGATGACTGAGAATATCTTTTGAAATTCCTTAGAAAGTTCAGGGTTTGCAGAATTTTTGGCCAACATTTTTAGTGTCAGTGAACAGAAGATGTGCAAAAGAGATACATATTGTTTATTCATATTCTAACCTCAAAACCAAATTGATAGTTATTAATGAAGTTGTTGAATGTCTTTTAAATAACTCTGAGTAACTTGATCATATATTTTACAGTCTCACCTGCTAGATAGCTACTTTGTCTCTAGTACCTACGTAAAATTTAACATGTTAAATGAAGCTAAAAAAGCAAGTTGCTAGTCCTAAAATCAGAAACAAGAAGTGTAGAAAGATGATTCAGATTTATTAGCATGAAATCAGTTTGTTTAATGAAAATATAAAATTAACAAAGTTTAGCCATCTTTAAATCATAGTAAACCAGGTATATTGCTACTACAATATGCCAAAAAATATATATAAACCCCAATATCGCTATTGCGCTAATGTGATTAGAATATTTTCTATGCAACAGTATTTTGTCATTCTAAAAACATATATTTTAATCTGCTTTAAAAAGATGTTTGATGGTAGTAGAAAAAGCCAATGCATTTCTGCTACCATTTTTATTTTATTCTCTCGACCTATGTTTTCCAAAAAAACCCTAATTTACTCTTTACTTGAGTGCTTTTCCTTTTGTATCTGTAGTTCCTCTGGGAGTAAAACCAAATCTTGATTACAAGGAAAAAGCCGCGGGTCAAAAGACAACATCAGCAACATGCCTAGCATGTAAATGTCATCATTTCAGGAAAAGCTTTGTTAAATCTGGCAGCCAGTCATTAAAAGCAGAGCTGCACAACACTCAAGATAACCATATGCCTTATTTTCTGTGAAGGGAACATAATGTCATAGGTTTTTTATTTCCAACAGTGTGTGAATTTTTGTTCCTCTTTTGTGGAAATGAGTGTATTTGCATCATCATATTGGGCATTTTCTAATGCCAGATCTCATTTATAACAATATCCCAGGAGATCCGTCTCTTCTTTTATTCTTTCTCTCCATAACCATTTTGTTAAATACCACTCTTGTGAACTTTCCTTTTCTAGCATCATCTAGGCTTTCTGCAGATCCTTTGGACACTTTCCTGTTTGTTTCTCTCCCAGCTGGAACCTAACTCCTAAGTACTATAGCACATGTAATTCTCACATGCAAAATATATCTCATTATGGCTTTTGTGTCTGTTTCTTTCCTCTCTCATTTCACTGTACTAAAGTGTAAAAATCTCTGAAGTTATCAGTTACACTGAAAAACTCAAATGTTTATTCTTCTACTTCATTTTTTTTAATATATTCAGATACATACATATATTTAAATGTAAATACATTGATTGTATATGTACATATTCTAAAGAATCAACTGCATTAAGCTGTATAATGTAGATAGTTTGGGTTGGATATCTTACTGATCTTCACCTTATGTGGCCAATTATATCTGTGTGCAGTGATTGTAAAGTGGTGAAAATTACTACTTTTCTGATTTACTAAGGTTTTGCATCCTCATTGCTCTGTTGTAAATAAAGCAGATCACAGTCAAAAATACGACATCTGATATGGAACCTAACATACAGTTCAGTTAGAAAAAGAAGAGGCAAAACTGAGATGTGGAAGGTGGGAGGAAGCCATATTCTAGTATTGTATGAGAAGTTGTAACACAGCAACTGTCATGAAGATCTCTTAGAACTATTTCTGAATGGCTGCATTTTTTGATTCATCATTTTGCAGTATTCTGCTCTTAAAATGTCACATTTTATTACTCTCTAACTTGCTTATTCATTTAGACTGATGTAGAGTGCCCACGGGGCTCACCTGTGGTCTGAATAACAACAGATGTTCAGACAGAAATGTGAATATACACAATGTCTGTCAGTGGGACTCCCAAATCTCTTTGGGATGATGCTGTCTGGAAAGATGTTCATCTAAAACTCATCATGTTAAAGAAGATGATGACCATTGATCAGATTAAACAGTAGTCAAAGAATCACAAAAAGATATTTGAAACAAAAAGTTCCACTGTGAAAGAGATATAAAAGCATAATTAGTATTTTTAAGAGTGGTGAGAGACCTTGGAGTGGAAGCAGCAGCACTTCCTGCTATCCACCAGCACTGCAACTTGTCAATTGGTGTGAAATGTCTGTTACCCTGGTGCTGGAACACCAAGATGAGGTGCAGCACAGAGCCCCACACTTGGGATGTGTGAACATGAACCTGTGTGGTGCTTTCTCACTGGTGTGCAGATCAATGAGGTGTTGGAAGATACACAGGTTTACCCACAGAAGGGGTACAGTGAACCCAGGAGAGTGGGTGCACTTGGAACTCTGTATGACAAAAACATTTCAGGATTAGTAATACAAGGGTGTTAAGAAATTTATGGGTAAATACTAACATTTCAGAAAAGTCTAGTAAATGACTTTTCTGTTAAATCACACATATTGATCTTGAATCTATAGTTCACTGTTGTTGAATAATTATGAGACATTAGTAAATCAATACACTATTTAGTCTTGAGTTAAACTATCTGAACTAAGCAATACTGACAAAACAGAAGACTCTGACAAGTCTAAATAACTTAGACTAACCAAACAGACCACAGCAGACTTCTGACCTGTTATACACTTACTACCTTATTATGAAAAGGGAAACATCTTGTACATGTGGAGAAAATAATCTGAAGTTGATTCAGCTACTGCTTTTGTATCCTAATAAAGATATAACAAACATTTTAAATTCAGTTATACTACTAATGTTCATTGTTTATATTATTACAGAAATGTCTCAGTAATATCCTCAAAATTATACTGGAAAACTTCAAAATATCTATCATTTTTCTGTGTTGTTATATTCACCCTTCCAATGTCCTCCTTTGCTCTCAGATCGACAGTGTCAGTCTGTCTCAAGAAGAACTGAGCTAAGGGACATTATGATCCCTAGAGGTATTTAAAATACTTGTAGATGTGGTGCTTAGGAACATGGTTTAATGGTGGATTTGATAGTGTGCTAGGTTAATGGTTGGACTTTATGATCTTAAAGGTCTTTTCCAACCAAAAGGATTCTATGATTCTTTAAGCATCCTGAAGTCTTCCTCAATATAAATACAAGGGTTGTGGTGGTGGAAATCCCTTCCTATTCACACCTGGATATTTTGGAGCCTATTTTTATGTGTTTTCTTACCCTTGCTTCCTTCTCATTTTTTGTCGCCTGCCTAGCATGTGCACTACAGATTGCCCCAGCCCCAGGGGGCATGTCTTGCAGCAACTTCTCCAGCCTTACCTCTCTGGCCATTACAGGTATTCAGCTCAGGCCAGGCAATGGTCCTGGGACCACCATGTCACTGTTGGTGCGAGCCGAAATCAGCTCAGACTCAGACAATCCCAGGCAAGTACTGGGCCCTGCCCTGGCAGCCCAATGCTATGCTGTGGCTTTTTAGTAATAATGGCAGATATCATACTAGTGTGGCCATCATAGAAAGAAGGAAACTGATAAGCTGATTTATTTTTTTTTCATTTAAAATCATTGATTTGAATTTTTCTGTAGTAAAATGGTGTGATTTGGTGATGATGGTAGTCTTTATTGAATTTTGTTGTGCTAGAAGTTGCAGAAAAATCTTCCTTATACCAAATTAATTTCTATATTTAAAATATACGAATGTTTTCAGAAAAATGGAAAACAATCCCTTTAGAAATTCCTTTCAAACAGCACACAGGGTCATGAAAATGACTAAGAATGTAAGAGTTAGAATATCAACAATCACTTCCTTGCTGCTCTAATTCCAAGCTATATTTTCTTTTATATGGCCTTCTTGCGAAATATTAAAGTCAGAAATTTCACCTTAAAATAGAAAAGGTTTTCTTAATATTCCATTGGATACATTATAAAAGAAAATTGTAATTTTGGTAGATCAACATTTTATGATGAAAACATAAGTTTCATTAAAAAATTCTTTGCAAGTTTTAGTAAAACTTTTCATATATTCATAGGAAACATTTATGAAGGAACATGCTAACAGAACAAGTGTCAAATTTAGATTTTAGTCTGAAGTGTTGAAAATAAGGTTGTCATTTTTTGATTCCTTGTTGTTCAGCTCCGTCAGATAATTTATCACCCCTTCCATTTGTTCAATATCTGATCACTTATCCCCAAAATGGATAAAAAATAACCAGAGAGCAAATGATTATAAAAGAATACCAGATGTAAGCAAGCAGAAATAAGAATGATGTATCACAGTATTCTTAATAAAAATTTGCACCATAAATCATTAATTCCAATTTGTTTTAAATACATTACATTCCAGTTGAATGCATTTTGTGATGAAGCCTTTACAATCTAAACTAGTATCTTAAATAGAAAAAAAACCCCCATAATATAAAATGCAAAAAATATTATTTCCCTTTAGCTTATTCCTTTTCTTTGATCACATTTACATACAGCAGAAAGTATCAAAAGAACAAAGTTAATTTTGGTGCACTTTGACCATTCTCAATATCTTTCCATATGGGTATCAACCCCCAAAATGAATGTGTAAAGACTGCTAAAGAATTTTAGCCACACAATACTTTTTAACCCACTGCAGCTCATTTAAATCAACAAGAAAACAAAACCAGAAGATAATGTTTAAAAGGAATAGCTATCATCTCATTCTAAGTTCAAAAAAACATTTTTATTAATACTTGTGACCATGATTGAACACTAAGATTTGAAATTTCAATCTGAAATTTATATCTTGCATAAGGTAAATCCTGGTGTTCTACATTAACTCTTTTGAATACAGGATCTGTTAACTGTTGTTTTCACAAGAAGGTTACTTTCAAAATACCATAAAAATCAAACACGGGCTTGACAGCAAGAAGAGCATGTGAAAATTATAATGCTGATATTACCATATTTGCTTCTCAAAAAGGAATGTGCAAACCTATAGATAAGATTTACGTTCCTTTTGCATTAACAAGTGCGTAGACAATGCAGACTGCGTTTCTATATGTCTGCAGTGCCAGACAAACTCAATGCAGAGAACTTTGGAGTCCTACCCTATCCAAGTACAACGCTCAAAGTAGTTTTCTCTTGTTGGATCCACTGAAAATAACAGATCTTACTAGTATCCTTTTTTTTTTTTCTGGCTTTAGCTACTTTCTCTGCACTGCCCAATGCTGTGCTGAGGGACATAGACTCCACTCAGCATTAACTCAGAATACTCCTGAAACATTCACCATTTTTTAAATAGGCATGAGATCATGAGATCTATCTGCATTTTGGCCTCCACTCAAGTTAAAAAAATAAAATAAAAAAAAGTTTACATACTAAGATCTTCTGGAAAAGACTGACTGGACTACAAGGCTAATCGCTGTGTCTGATGTGATCCCTGAACCACTTTAGCAAAACTCAAGCTGAAAAGCCTCCTTGTTAAAATCAAGATGTTTCCATGTTTCACAAACCAGCTCTTTCCTCCAGAAAGCAAACAAAACATTTTTTATGAAAAAGTTCTTAAGCATCCTGAATAAATTCTGCTTAAAAATATTAAGCTATTGCTGGCAGCCATGGAATCCAGTTATCTCCATGCACAGTAATAGCAGCTGGGACATGTCTAATGTAAACAAAAAAAGTTCAAACAGTAATATTCCAGGAAATATTTTGGAAGATTGATTCAAGTTAAGAAAGATGATAGGTAAACATATATGTTGTGGCTTAAAATAGCAGTATAACTCGTTCTTCAGAAGAGTGTATACATAGAATATCTACCTACACTCTTTTCACAGCATGAAAGAAAATTCATTTGTTTAAAATCCCAGCATGCAAAATCTTCACTAATGATGTTTAGTCAATTTAATTATTTGTTGATATATGTTTTAGCAATTATAAATTCTTCTCTGTGTTAGCTGTATAAATCCAGCTGAGGAGAAAATGTAAGATTAAAAATGTGTAAGATTTCTTTACTCTGTCCTCTAAAGAAACCATTCAGGCAAAAAGAAGTACTCGTCATTAATATCATCTGGCTTGCTTAGAAAGAAATCCTAGTGGCTCTTATATTCAATGAATACCATTTTTCAAATGCATCCATCTGGAAAAATCCTCATATTCATGCTAATACAATTCTGTTATTCTATTATATTACTCAACATACTGTAAGGAAGGAGTATAACACAATTCTCCATTGATAATGTAAGAAGAGTAAATGTGAACTTGTATCATAAATTGAAATTAATTACATTTTTCAAGCTTAAAATAGTCAAATTAACATCTTAACAGTAATGGTAATTGCATGTTTTCCAGTGAACATGAGTTTATCACCTTTTCCACTAGGTATAATTCAGTCAAATACAAAGTTTGCTTATTTCTATGGTTCTTAGAAGGAAAATGTGATAAAAAACTCAATTTTCAAGAAAACATTGTAGATCTAATTGTAATTACTCATAAAGCTGGCAGAGCATTTCTTCAAAGGAATTGCACAGCTGAAACTGCAATAGAGTAAAATTCCAGACATTGCATATCTATTTGGGTAGACAGCTTTGTTCTATCTTGCAGTCAGAATAAAATTTTTGACCTATACCCAGGTTTTATCTTCCCTTCTCTTTCTGTGATGAAATCAGAGTAAGAGAAGCACCTAACAGAGTTTTAGGTGTAAGGAAGTCACATTTGAAACTGATAGCTGTATGCAAGGATGGTACATTTATCTAGAGATGGTGGGCATATCTTTTTTTCTGAACTGGTGGTGGTGTTTGAATTCTGGTTTTGCAGGTAGTGATGCTTTTTTTAAATTTTATTTCATTTTTCCTCATTCCAATGAAGTGCAAAGATTTCTTCTAGCATTTTACCTTTTATCAGAAGTCAGATCTGATATAACAAAGATCTGAAAGAATCATTAAGAAATGAACACAATATTTTCAGCTATTTTCATGTCCCCTTTTCACAACAGATAGCTCAAATGTCTGATAAATTATATATAAACCCATAACCACATCAGGTACTATCTATCTGCCTTAAGAGTTTTATTTTGCATCGAGTTCCTGATATTTGTTAGGATATGAAGGGTAATGTTAAAATAATGTTCATTTAAAGGTGAGCTGGATGGCTAAGGGTATTTTGTTTTATACTAACATTTTGGTCAAAAATTTGTAATTTATTTTTTACATTATGTTTAATCTGTTCCAAACAGTAGAATAATTAGTTGTGTTCAAGGTCTCAATACTTCTTTTTATGATCCACTGAACCTGGGTTCAGAATATGAGAAGGGTATCTTAAGATCAAAAGTATTTGGTAACATATTTCACACTGTATAGAAGTATTTGATAATTTAAGAGTGTATTTTGTAATATCTCTTTGTAACCATTAGATCATTTTAGAGTAAAATTTCCTTGTGTAAGGGAAAAAAAGAAAAATAGTGGGTTGAAGACAACCTGAGAATATGGAAAAATGATTCCTGAAGGTTTTAAAGACCAACAGAGGTCCCAATACCTTGTACTTCAATAATGGTGAATAAATTGCAATATGAGGCAAGTATTTGTTTAAGATGCTTCTTACACAGCATTATGCTGAAGAACTTCTGAAAGGAAATCTGCCACACTAGGGGAAGGTCCAGCATGACATGGAAAAGAATTAGACTTGGCCAGTGTGTGAGCAGGGAGGTGTGCAGAAAGACCACAACACCACCTCCCTCCTATTGCTCCCACTGTTTTGAGAAGCATTGGGTTTTCCTAGTGAAGTTGGAGAAAAGGAGAACACAATGAAGAGCAGATCTTCATCCTAAAACCTTCCACATAGATACATACTATAAATGATGATAGAGAACTTATTTAACCATAGGTCATGTGCTTCATGCTGTTTCTCTTCAGGACAACAAAGTACACTTCTTTCAACCATCCTATAAAATAAACATACATCTCTATGTATTTTCCCAAATAACTCACTATAATAAAATACTATACTGTGCACACACCTGTTTAATTCCTGAGAATGAGAGGAAATGTTAATTACATATGCCAAATGTAATGCTTGAGACTTGCAGTGCTGGAAATTGGAAAAAGGAAGCACTCACTCATGTGTCTATGCTTAGGTTATGAAGTAAAGATAAATCAGAGTGCATCTGCTCTAAACTGTATCTGTGAGGTGTAAAGGAAATGTATAGATGTTTTAGATTGCTCCATCACTGCTTTAGCATTAGAATACACAAGCTGACAAAACAAGTGCAGGGTTGTTTGTGTCCAGTTCAGTGTGTCCTAATAGCAGATGGGAAAGCCATTTGTAAAATCAGATTTAGATTGTTGATTGCCTCCACAATGGCCAGTTCTTCTGATCATAAAGTTTTAAAGTTTGTAAATTGGAGTATCTAAGCACCCAAATTCCAATTGTGTAAGGAGAAACAAAATACTCAGAAGGTGCAAGTACTCCTAATAACTATCAATGCCCAAAATAATGCCCAAAATAATGCCCAAAGAATGGCTGCTATGAAGTGGCTTTAAACCTGTTTTCTCAATGTATGATTTTCCTGTCATACTGTTGATCCTGAAGAAATATCACTATAAACAGAGCTTTCAAAATCTAAGTACCTAAGGGAAAGTGATGATTAATACTGCTGTTTAAACTGAGGTTAATTAATTGTGATAAAGATTAATTGGTCTCTCTCCCACTCTCTCTTTGAAAATAATTTTTGTGATGAGACCATGACACCTATTCATCCGTATCAAAGACTTATAAACATAGAAATAGTGAAGGGGGGAAGGTAGAGGAGGATTTCATAAATATAACCTGAGAAAGAAGAACTGAACAAAATAAAGGCAATTTCCATTTTACTTTATGATGTTCTCTTGATTTCTCTGGTATTTTTAGAAGTGTGCAGGAAAATATAACTAATGGTCATAATTGCATATGTATTTATCCAAGCTGTGGTTGAGTCTTAAAAGACACTGTTTAAAACAGTCTTATTGCTACCAATAATGACTCACTTTAAAAGAAATTGAAGATATTGGGCATTTAAAGAACATTTATGAAACAGGGTTGTTTTGTTTGTTTGTTTTCCCACTTAACAAGAAAGGTCTTTGAAACATATCCTAGCTATATATAGCTATATATGGCTATATATTTTCCACATCTACTTATACAATACTTTGGAAATCTTCCCTGCTCAAAAGTTGTGGTGAAAAAAACAACAAAAAACGCTTTTGGAAAGAAAATATGAAAAATAATGTCAAGTAGTTATATTTTATGTCTGTTTTATTTTAATCCATTATTTAATATCATAAGCAGTGGTCAAGATTCACTTGAATATGATTAACAGCATACTGTGTAATTACATAGTTTAAACAATCTGTTATTTCTTAAACTCTGAAACTTATTGCTACTTAGAAATATTTGAATTAGCTTGTCTGGGAAAGAAACAGTTTGACAAGACAGGCTCAAGAAGAGAGTGAACACCTTAATCAACAATTCATAAATGTTTTACTTAGTCAAAATTACTTAATTTTATTTAGTGTGTGGTTGTCCTGGTTTGAGCCAGTATAGAACCAATTTTCTTTTAGTAATTTCGCTTTTCAGTTAAGATTCTTATAAGTAACTGCACTTGCTGAAATTAACTGCATGTTTTCAGTCAGTGCCTGCCTTTAGGACTGATAACACTCTGTGTTTGTAGTTAATGCTGGAGAATGGTATGCAGAACCAAGGCCACAAAAGGAGAATAAGAGGGTCACACCTGCACCCCTCCTATGGGAAGGAGTGGACCAGACATGTGACCCAAAATTGACCAAAGTATTCCATCCCCTAAGCATCATACTCAATATAAATCTGAGGGATCACGAGGGTCAAGTCCCTCTTCATCCATGGCTACCTTCCTGGGAGGCTCCTTTTCATCTCGTTGGTTGTCTTTCACTGCTTGAAGTGCTCAGTTCACGTCTGCTATCTGGAGTTGAGCATAACTTTGTATCTTTTATTAGCCTCAGGGGTAATGTGAGCATTATTGAGCAGGGAGCGCGGTATTGGTTTTTTGTATATTTGTATATTTTTGTATATATTTCATTATTTTCTTTTTCATCATTACTGTTTCATTAAAACTGCAGTTCTCCTGTGTGTCTCTCTCCCTTATTCTTTTTTTTCCCTGTAGGGGGAGGAGGGGGTAATAGAAAACATCTGTCATTTATTTAATTGCTGGCCCAGCATTAAACCATGACAGTGGTACTTATTCTTGAGCGTACCCATGTTATATAGTACTGGTATCTCTACTGTCAAATAAACAACAATAAAAATTATGTATGAAAAAGAACATAAAATTTCAGGAATTTAGATTTTAAAAAATACGTTCCAAAATTATTTAAAAAAACCCCAAAACTAACTGTTTTGTTAATTTGACTAAAAACTAGCATTATTAGAATCCATGATTATAATTTAAAGTTTCTAAGCAGCTCTATGATATGTTTGAAATTTTATTTGCATGTCCTCTGTGCAGCCAAGCAGTGGAGTGCTGGTGTTCAGTGAAGACGGATGGGTCCCTGGGGACCAGGTACTGGGACTTCAGGGGCCTGGCAGATGGGGCCCATCCCACTGACCCAGCCAGGCAAGAGTAGGCAGCTGGGAGCAATGGGGTAGCCACAGTCCTGGGTTTCAGGCACTTTCCTGTGGATCTGGATGTACTGAGGCTGCGTCAAGATGTGGGCCTATAGGTGGACCCACCTTGGCAGGGCCCATGGTGGGCAGGGCAGGTCTTCAGTGTCACTGAGACAGGGGTTGAAGGCCCCAGACAGATATAGGGCCCTGGGCCTTGGGTTGTGTGAGGGGAGTCCCTGGGCTGCGCAGGGCCAGGTAGGCCAGGCTTTACCCTCCGGATCTGGACAGGGAGTGCACAAAGCCATCAGGCAGAAAATGATTTTTTTTTTAAAAAAAAGAAAAAAGAAAAAAAAGAACTATACTCCAAACTATTGTTATGAAATAGAAATCTGGACTTTAAGATCAATGATATACATTTTAAAAGATAACACGGAGAAGGACTTGGGGATGTTGCCTGATGAAAAGCTCAAGATGAGCTGGCAATGTGCACTTGCAATGCAAAAANCCAGAGGAGGGTCACAAAGATGATGAGAGGGCTGGAACACTTCTCCTATGAAGACAGGCTGAGAGATCAGGGGTTGTTCAGCCTGGAGAAGAGAAGGCTTCAAGGAAACCTTCTAGCAGCCTTCCAGTACCTGAAGGGGGCCTGCAGGAAAGCTGGAGAGAGCCTTTTTACAAGGGCATGTAGTGACAGGACAAGGGAAAATGGTTTCATACTGAAAGAGGGGAGATTTAGATTGGCTATTAGGAAGAATTTTTTTGCTGTGAGGGTGGTGAGACACTGAAACAGGTTGCCCAGGGACATTGTGTATACCCCCTCCCTGAAAGTCTTCAAGACCAGGTTGGGTGGGTCTTGGAGCAACCTGATCTAGTGGAATGTGTTCATGTCCATGGCAGGGGAGTTGGAATGAGATAATCTTTAAGGTCTCTTCCAACCCAAGCTATTTTATGATTCTAGGTAGAAATTTGTCCAAAAATACCAAGAAAATCTACAAATGTGGGATGCAGAGGTGCTGCCTGAGGTCATGAGGCCCTTCTGTTTGTCAAAATGTGAACATTTCCATGTTCAGTATGCTCACATGTTTTACATAGTCAGCAGATGAATAAACAAAAAATATCAGGAACCCTTAGAAATTGTCCTCATTTACACGCACAAGGTCTAATAAAGCAGAAACTTATAGAATGACACGATAGATGATAGATAGATAGATAGATAGATAGATAGATAGATAGATAGATTCCAAGTCTTATTTCTAGTTGTTCTAAAGAGAAGAATGAGCAGTACTGCTCACCAGAGCCAACATCCTGCATAGTAGAATGGGTTTAAAGTGTCTATACAAGTAGCCGACACTTACAAACTCTAAAAAATTATGTAAGAGCAATGTTTGAAATATTAGTTTTGTATACATCCCTGTGATCGATAGACTTCACTCCCCTAGTCTCTGCTTTCTTAATGACATCAACAGCTAGACAAAAAAAAGAATAGTCATGCCATTAATCCAATGCCGCATGGATATTCTCTAGATAGATTCTCTATGGAGAACAGTCCTGCAGCAGGCTTAATATGAGTCAGCACTGTGCCATGGAAACCAAGAGGGCAAACCGCATCTTGGGGTGCATCAAATGCCATCAAAATAACATCAAAATAGCATTAAAAATTTAGCATCAAAATAGCCAGCTGGTCAAAAGAGGTAATCATCCTTCTGTATTCAGCATTGTTGTGCCCTCTTCTTGAATACTGTATACAGTTCTGGGCCCCACCATTTAAGAAGAATGTGAAAGTCCTCGAATGCACGCAGAGGAGGGTAACACATCTGGCAAAAGGGCTGAAAGGCATGTCCTATGAGTAGCAGCTAAAGACTTTGGGCTTGTCTAGTTTAGAGAAAAGAAGGCTGAAGGGCAACTTCATTGTGCTGATCTCCCTTGGTATCCAGTGACAGGACATGCGGAAATAGTTCAACGCTGCACCAGAGAAGGTTTAGACTGGATATTAGAAAACATTTGTTTACTGAGAGGCTGGTCAAACACAGGAATAAGCTTCCTAGAGAGATGGTCGATGCCCCAAGCCTGTCACTGTTTCAGAGGCACTTGGACAATTCTCTGGAAAGGGCATATTTTAACTTTGGTTAGCCCTGAAGTGGTCAAGCCATTTGATTAGAGGATTGTTGTATGTCCCTTCTAACTGAAATATTCTAGTCTAGTCTAGTCTAGTCTAGTCTATGCTATGCTATGCTTCTATTCTATTCTATTCTATTCTATTCTATTCTATTCTATTCTATTCTATTTGTCCCCTACATAGCATACTATTATAACAATATTATTAACTATTATTAAAAACATTAAATTACTATTTTAAAAATAGATTTGTTGAGTACTTTGCAAGCATACAAATTTCATTACTGGGAAACTTTAAATAAATGTTCATATCATGTTAATTTGCCTGCTTGGTGGAAAGCCTAATTACATTTTAATCTTTTCACAATGGATTCCACTTCTGGTTGCTCAAAAAGTGTTTTTAACTTCATATGCAATTACTGAACTTCTTGGTAAAAATATCCCATGGTTAAACCTTTTCTCATGTACACTGAAACATAAGAATATTTCCTTTATTTTAGATCATAGAAGTGCATTTAATGGCTTTGTTACTTGTTTGTGAACAGAGTTAGACATATGTAGTGTGTTCACAAAAAATATAATATTCTGCTATTGTGTAACAAAACATCTATTTTTTAAAGAGGTTTAAAGCAGAAATAACTCTTCAAGTCCAGTTAAAATAATTGAAACTGATGCAATTATATTCCCATAATATTCTTTTGAATTGTTGTGGTTCTGCGCTACAAAAGGTTAGTATTTGGTTGTGTGAAGGTTGACATTTAAAATTAACTTTTTATTCTTTCAATTGGCTTCATTTTGAATTTGTAAGACGAATTCCCACCACTTAATTATTTCAAGTGCACCAGCTGCAAAAGCACTTGACTTTTCCAGAGGGACAAAAAAAGTAATCCAGACAGACATGCTATTTAGGACCAAATAAGAAGAAATATTTTTACATGCAATTTTGGTGATTTTTTTCAATAACAGATGACTCAAAAAGAAAAAAAAAAAATCTTTAAAACACTACAATGTACTTAAGTTCCTAAATTCAGCATATACAGAATATCCAATGGAATTTAGGTTTTGGCTTTTAAATAATAACCTGTTGCTCATAAATGGAGAAAAGGCATATAAATCTACACTTCATCTATTCCCAAAAACTTGATATAAGAGTGGAAAACAAACCAAATAGCCTACAGTCAACCTTGTTTTCTTCAGCTGCGTAGTTTCGATAGTGGAAATTGTTTTCTAAAATTCTCTTCTCTCACTACTGTTCATTAATTTTGAACACAATGTCTCTGTCCTTTTTCACTTTTCAGTTGCTCTGACAGGTGCTCCGGCAAAAACTGTGTCTGTCTGAATTTGGTACAGTATCCAAAAAGGGGACAGAAACCTGTAGCCAAGATCATCAGAAAAAAGTGCTCTGTGTTCTGTGAAAAGATACAGCATTTTCAATCACTAAAAATGGTGAAATTAATTGTTAGGAATGTAAGTTTATTAAACATGCTTATATAACTTCAAAGGCAAGAATTTTCTTCTTTTTATACTTTTCATGTCAGATAGGAAATTTTAACTATCTGACAGGAACATCACTCACCTGACTGTGTAATTAATCACAGAAAAATTACAAGACAGAGAAATAACCTACAGCTCTGCTTCCAGAATGAGCACTTGGACTACATCCCAACCACAAAGAAATTACATTCTCTATGTATCCTGATGTCTTGGTTTCTTGATAATCCCTACCGAGTTGTGTGTTTGAGTGTACCATGGCTCCTACTCTGAACATGAAATTATTTTCCTTTGAAAGTTAATCTGGATATGCAGATCAGATAGGGAATAATTCTGTCTACTCCTAATCTGCATTCATATGAAATCACTACTAAGATAAACAGGTCCAGTACGTATTAAAGTACTATTTCACAACGTAGGTGCTTCCTTTATTCATCCTCTCTTGCTTTAAGTAACATCAGGAGTTTAATTATGCTTTGAACTTTTTCTTTCTAACATTGATAAATGAAAATTTTAAGTGCGTAATGTCATGACTTTCAGACAAATTATAATAAAACGGAAAAAAACTTCACACTTTTGGGAGTGACATAATCTGTAGGCACGTTTCCTTTGGATTAATCTTCATATAGTCTATTTGATAAGCAACAGTTATATTGTGGTTCCAAATTGCTATGGGAGATTTGCAAAAAAATAACACATCACCAGAAACATTGCATGTGTGGCATGAGGGCTGCAAGTAGTATCTTATTTCAAATGAACCATGCAAACATCCAGATGACACGATTATCCCATCTGTGTTTAGGACAAAGTGTCAAGTTGGGCAATGATATTATGTGTACTTACACTGGCACGAATGCTATAATAAATTATATCTTGTCAATGAAATTGTGTATAGTTGTGGTAAATCATCCTGAAGTAATTACTAGATGTTATTTTACATCCCTTATTCTAAATGCTCTGGTTTACCTCAGAGTGCTGTATGTCAATGATGAGTTAAGGGATACCTCTATGGTATTAAACTGTTAGTATTCTGTTTATATAATCACAGAATCACAGA
>VZRW01008928.1:26975-39823 GCA_013398125.1 Aegotheles bennettii | reverse complement strand
CACATTCTCTAACAGATCTTAGCTTGGTGGAGCTTTCACATCTCTCTAACAGATCATTCCTAGGATGCTTTTCAAGGCACCTCCCTGGTGGGACCTGGGCTCGGGGCACCACCCTGCCCTGCCAGCCACCTGCTGAAGGTGGCTCTGGCACTTCTGCCTCAGGACTTTGGATATTTAGAACTGAACATTTTGGCTAGTCAGACCCTTCACAGACCCACAGAGCTCCCATCCTGCTCTCTTGGGCTCCTGGGCTACCCTCTCAGTGCCTGTGGTGAAGAGCATGTCCCTCTCTTTAGATCCCAAATGGGCTGAGATGGAAACCAGGCAGGAGGCACACGTGTTCACACATTGCTTTTGGAGTTTCTCTTGGTAAAACGTCCAGAATCTGAACAAGATGTGCAAATGAGCCTGCTAATAACCAGCTTGCTGTTCATTTAGACCCCTGAGCTTATAACAGGTCAGAGGGTTAAGGACCTGTAGGAATTGCTTTGTCAGCATCCTCTGCTCCTGAAATAATGTTTTTATAACTATGGCAGAGATTCTGACATAGTCATGCAGAAAGCTCAGCCTGCAATGAGCCATGCCCTTGCCAGAATCATGCTCTGTTTCAGTGAATCACAGTTATAGAACAGGTATTTTCTAGGACAAGGAATTGCACTGAGTGCTTCCCAAGAGGGATGGAGAAACATCACCGGGGTGGTGAACTCCAGAGGTGTTCCCAGCTTCAGCTCCTCTGCAGTCCATGGATATGTGACCAGAAGAGTCAGGACAATCTGGCTGTTAGACAAGGGCTGTGCTGCTGCACTTGTGTCAGGTTTGCTTTTCTGAGCAGGGTGCTGTCACTTCAGATGTGTTAAAGCAAACAGAAGCCATGGGGATGGACAGATTATGCCATCAGCTGAGGAAATCATCTGTGCTTGCCTGAGGAAACTTCCCTCTGAGGAGCAATTAGCAAGAAAATGCAAACCAGTCTGTTCTGTGTTACATGATCATTAGGACTAGAATAAGACTTAACAAAGCGTGTAAATGACACTGCAAGGAACTGGCAGGTCTGAGCTGCGTCGAGAGCTGCTGCAGTGACAGCAGGAGTCCACAATGCTGAATCCCATTGCGAGACCTTGGTGAGACAGGTGATGTTATTCTGTATTCCACTGGATTTCTGATAAGCCAGTTAGACTCGTGCATTTGCAGTTCTTGAAGTTCACCCTAAATATTTGCTCCTCAAGGTGACTGGTCAACATCTAGAGGAAGAGATGTTCCATGAGCAAAGCAAATACCCTTCTGGGAGAAGAAAGGCTGGGTCCCTGAGGCATCAAAGGGATCTCAAGCAGCACAAACCACAGTTCTCAGCAAAAAGCTGTAGCTTGAGCATCAGGAGCCTCTCGTGATTATGAGCTTCTGTGTGGTCCTTGGAAGAGGAGAAGCTGACAGAGAAGTGAAGGACAACATGGAATGAGTCTGCTATTGAACATCTCCCTTATGAGGAAAGGCTGAGGGAGCTGGGTCTCTTTAGCTTGGAGAAAAGGAGACTGAGGGGTGACCTCATCCATGGTTACAAATATGTAAAGGGTGAGGGTCAGGACGATGGAGCCAAGCTTTTTTCAGTGACGTCCAATGATAGGACAAGGGGCAATGGATGCAAACTGGAGCACAGGAGGTTCCATGTGAATCTCAGGAAGAACTTCTTTCCTGTGCGAGTGCCAGAGCACTGGACCAGGCTGCCCAGAGAGGCTGTGGAGTCTCCTTGGCTGGAGACATTCAAACCCCGCCTGGATGCGTTCCTGTGTGATGGACTCTAGGTGACCCTGCTCTGGCAGGGGGGTTGGACTGGATGAGCTTTCGAGGTCCCTTCCAACCCCTAGGATTCTGGGATTCTGTGATTCCTTGTCCAGCAAACACAGTGTTAGAGATAGCTAAGGGATGAAGTAACTGATAACCACTGAAAATAGGGTATTTAGCTGAAAACAATTCCTCCATGAGAGGAAAGATCTTATTTTTTGTATTGACCATCTGTAGCAGAGCTGGAAAAAAAGTTGTTCCACAATTACTACTTCCTTTTCTTGTCTATAGATCACCCTTTGAAAATGTTAAGGGGGGAGAGAGGGAAGAAATTATGTACTGTTGTGACAGGGCACCTATATTAATAAATAGCTTCTTCCAGGATATAAACATTTTTCTCTTCTAAGAAAGTCCAGAAAAATGACCTGTGACAAATTCAGGTGGACCTTTGAAAAGAATGGTAAAAGTGAGAAATTGTTAATTCAAGGCAGAGGGTTAAGAAAAAGAAGGATGCACATCTGAAAGGTCAGAAATTAATCTCTCTTACCCATCACTCTCACTCATCTCAGTCCTTGCTGAGCAGAGCATGTAAATCACTGAGAGGAACACCCATGGCAGCACAGCTGTGAGACTGGAATCATCCCCTGGAAGTACTCATCTCTCTCCAGTGTCTCAGCTCACTTAAGCACTGCAGAGCAGATTCAGCCATAGATGTTCCTGCTTTTGGTGCAGATGGTCCTTAACCTGTCCCTGATGGTGACCCCAAGAAGCAGCACAAGAGAAGGTCTCACCCCAGCCAGCTGCAGGCATCCAAGAGCTGGTTGTCTCAGTCTGAGCCAGTCTTCTGGGCTTGCTTTAATGTCAGCAAAAACAAATAAATCTGAGGGGGTTGCTTGGACATTCAAAAGCAGTCAACAGAGCGGCCCCCAGCAGGGTGAGGTTGAGCCATCCCTCTAGTCATCAAGAGGATTCTATGGATTTATATGAGATTAACCCCACAGATTCCATAAAGAGTTATGTAGCTATGTGATAAACCTCTACCAAAATGATGCCTCATATCCAGATATTTGCTCCACCTGACTTGGGAGTGGCAAACCATGAAGGCTAATATATAGAATCATAGAATCACAGAACATGCCAAATTGGAAGGGACCCATCAGGATCACTGAGTCCAACTCCTGTCCCTGTACAGGACACCCCAGGGTCACCCCATGTGCCTGAGAGCATCACCCAACTGATTCCTGAGCTCAGGCAGGGTCGGTGCTGTGACCACTGCCCTGGGGAGCTGTGCCAGTGCTCCACCACCCTCTGGGTGACAAACCTTCTCCTGACACCCAACCTAACCTGTTTCACCGGGTTTTCTCCATAAGCAGACAGGAAAAGGAATTTTTACATCTCAGTGGTTTTGGGATAGTAACATTCAAAGTACCATTTTTCTGCACACTCTCAACCCCCAGGCTGCGTCAGAGCTGCACTCCCACAAAACTCTTTCTGATTCACTCTACTGCCAGCGGGGTGTGAATATTCCCTATGCAGTGCAAACACGCTCCTTCAACAAGCCCATCCTTTTCTCTGACAGAGGGTAAAAAAGGCATGATCAGCTCAAGTGAAATACCAAACTCTAGAGCATCTCACTCTGAAACCATCAGGCTGTGAACTTGGTAGAGAAGTAAATGAGAATAAGGCATGGCTGTGATTGCTTCCCATAGCTCTGTGAAAAATTCTGTTCTGGTCATCTGGCAGGTCCAGGTGACCTCCTTATGAGGTCCTTCAGGTTCCTCCTTATGAGGTCATTCAGGTTCCCCCTTATGGGGAACGGCCGAGGGATCTGGGGGTGTTCAGCCTGGAGAAGAGGAGGCTCAGGGGGGACCTCATGGCTTTCTCCAGCTCCCTGAGAGGAGGTTGGGGTGAGCGGGGGGTCGGTCTCTGCCGTGCCCACAGTGAAAGGACGAGAGGGAATGGCCTGAAATTGCAGCAGGGGAGATTCAGGTTGGACATCAGGGACAATTCCTTCCCTGGGAGGGTGATTGGGTGTGGGAATGGGTTGCCCAGGGTGGTGGTGGTGTCACCATCCCTGGAGGTGTTCAAGAGGCATCTGGATGCAGCACTGGGTGTGATGATTTAGTGGTGGTGTAGGTAGGGGTTGGACTGGATGATCTTGAAAGTCTTTTCCAACCTCGATGATTCTGTGACTCTGTGATAGGTGTCACAGCATTCTGCACGGTGCAGGCAAGCCAGAGGGAGCTGTAACAGACCTGTGCTCAACAGAAGGACCATTCAAACCAGGGCTCTGGAGGTGCTCCCTGCTCCCTGTTGCTGCTCCACAGGTACTTTCCCAGGAGAGTGTTATCATTTAAATGGAGATTACTTCTTTCCTGTAAGCATTTTTACTCCTTTTATTTAGGAGTTTCTTCAATAACTATTTTAAAAATTATTTTAGTCAATTAACAAAAAGGCTTTTAGCCAGAAAAATTTGGGGTTTGCCTGAAGTGTGATTCCTAAGCCATTGTGGGGCCTCATTATAATGATCTTGTGCTTCATATTGATCAAGAATGGCTCTTCCTTTGTAAATGCAATACTGCAGTCCAATAATATGGGGCCACATATTGACCCAGGTAGTGCTATTGTGTACTGGCAGATGTGAGATGTGCTGGCTGGTGTAGAAGGGAAGGTCTCACTGCAGCAACAGGAGGTGAACAAACAAAGGCTGGAGGCAAGAGCTTGTGGTGGAAGTGCTCTGCCACTCAGTTCTCCTCCCTGGAGACAGCCATGGTTTGCCTCAGCTCTTCTCTAGAGGAAAATATGTGAAGCTCTAATAAGAGGACAGATATTGATGCTTTCCAAAGGCTGTGTCACTGCAGCCTTTTTGGTCATTCCCAATATCTTCCCCACCATCCTGGGTCTTTGTCTCCACAGTCCCACTGCTCAGCAAAGTATGCACCCCTGGGTGCCATGTCTGTGTCCCACCAGCACTGTCCTGTTACAAACCTCTCAGGAACCCTTCTGCAGTCACATGAAGCCCACCTTGCTGGTGAGCTGCTGTGCCGATATCCCACCCACCTTCCAGCAGGGATTTTCTCCTACAGGAGAGAGGTCATTTAATCCTGCCTAAATATCTACAAGGGGTATGTTTGCATTGTCTAGACCCACCCTACACTTCCTTTGCCACCAGTGGAAATCTAGTCACTGGGTGTGGAGAATGAGGTAGGAGATACAGATCACATCCTAACTGTGCGTGCTTCTCCCCATGGCTGTGAATGATCCCAAGGGTGTCTGCAAGTGTTTCTGCCATGGTTACCTGAAGGTAGATGATGTGCCTGTCACTGGCTGAGGACAGGGAGACAGCATGGCACTAGCTGACATTGGGTCCTAAGACACCTTCCCCTGGCTCTGCAGCAGCAGCAGGTCCCACCTGGCCCAGGGGTGACAGAGAAGCACTGGAAGAAACTGGTCCCACTGCATCACCACTGAGCCATGTCCTGGAGGGTCTGTGCTGGTAAGTCTGCCATGGTTATCACACATTGTAGGCTGGGCTTCAAGTACCAACTGGGCTCATTTTGCTTTAGACCTTTCCAAAGGAATTGTCAAAGTAATGTGAGCTCCTTGTATGGTTACTGGTTAGAAAGAGACCACGCCAATCCAGTCAGTGGTGTCAGGATATCCTGGAAATGCCCATTTTAAGCCAATCTGGCTGAGGTAACAGTGTCTCCAAGCCCAAAGGTTAAATTAGAAACTTTAATTACCTGCCTTAAATATGGAAAAACTGATGTATGAGGATGTAGCAGATTCAAAAATCCCAATATGAGAGACTTTGGTTGCAAAAGCTGTCAAGGCATAGGATTATTATGAAATAAAAGAAGACATGCCTGGCATTTATATGACCAGAGATCACTTGTTCAAATGCAGGATCCATTGCTCCACCTGACTGCAAATTGCTCCCTATTCTTAGAGTTCATCAGAAGATGTCTGAGAGGAAAACTGGGATTTTCACCTCTGTGTGAAACACAGCTGCAGGAGGAATGTGCAGCTGGTAGATGCGGAACTATCCTTGTCTTATTCCAAGAGGTGTTGGTGCCTTGGCAGGGATTTGTGCTGCTTTAATGCAGGGGAATTTTTGCAACATCAAATTCACTGAATATTCCTGAGAACCCATTTATTCTTCCCCTGTAGTTGTGTGGTTTTCTTCCTGCTGTTAAATGGAAAGATGAAGATGACTGCATCTGTTACATTAAAAATACATTGACCTTAAGCTTCTAATTATACAATGACCAATTTACAGAAATGTTGTATTTTAATCACTCTTCACTATGCCAGAAAAAATAATTTTAAAAAGGCAGTTCTGCCTGCGTTTTTTCACCAGTGGGAGAAGTGCAAGCCAACGTTTTGTTAGATGTGCTAAACTTCACAAGGAGAGAGCTGTCTATAGTGGTGATGGAGGTAGGCGGTGGGATTGGATGATCTTGAAGGTCTCTTCCAGCCTTGATGATTCTCTGATTCTATGATATGGCTATAACTGAGGATACTGTGTGAGGACAGGCCCATGTGGAGAGGGCTCTGGCATAAGAGCCATGGCAATGCTTTTGGTAAGAACTACCAAGGAAAAAACCATACAAACCTGTGTCTGTCACAGCTTTGTGTTCCTCCAGTGCAACCCCTTGGGACTTAAGTCCAAACCTGAATGACCAGTTCATTATAGTTTTCTTTGCTTATGAATTGCAGCATTACAGAATAATACAGGTTGTAAGGGATTCCTGGGGATCATCTGGTCCAATCAACCTCCCTAAAACAAGGCCAGCTTTGAAGTTGGATTAATTTTGAAATTAAATCAGGTTACTGAGGGCCTTGCACATTGAATATCTTCAAGAATGAAGCCTCCACAACCTCAAGGGGCTCCTCTTCCAGCATTTGATCCCCCTTCAGTGTGGAAACATTTGCTATTTGGAAACCTGGAGATGATCATTCCTATCCCTCTAATGGCCTGAGCAGGCAAGTTCCAGGCTACTGGCTGTTTTACAGCATGGAAAAGTTTGCAAGACACTTGAAGTAGTAAATGAGCTCACAGCCTCCTGCTCCCTTAAAGCCTGTGAAAATCCCAATCAAACAGTCCATTTTTCTCATGTTTTGAAGTTTTCTTCAGCACAAACCAGGTAGGATGCATCCAAATTGTCAGAGCAGTTTTCTTGGGCAGAACTAACATGTTCTGCACTTCTTCTGTGTTCTCCAGAGCTGCCTGGTACAGTCTCGAGCCCATGTGCCCTGACTCACTCCCTGAAGAGGCTGGGAAGCTCTCATAGCTGATCTGCAAGCTGCTTCACTTCTTTAATTTATCCTGTCTGCCTGTGAACATGTCTGTGTGCAAGATAAGGCATCTGTGATATGAGATCCAGCCTTATCACAGCTCTGCTGTGGCAGAGAACATCCCAGATGACCAGATAAAGCCCGATTCTGGTGTTACTCTTGGTGACACTGAATGTTTTGCACTCAGTGAGAGAGGTCCATCAGACATTTTATAGCTTGGGCAGATCCAGTCACTCTGAAATCTTGTTTGCAGACTCTAGGTGTGTAGGTCTACCCATGTGCAAGGGTTGAAAACCCAAGGTGGCTACCACAGGATCTGGTTGACTGAGGTTTCATGGGAGCAGATCAGCGAGCTGGGAGTTGAAGCAGGGTCTGCACCAGGCTTTCCTGGAGCCAGTGGTGCCAACCCATGTCTTGGGGAAGTATCTCCTTTTGGGGGAGACACAAGACCATGCCACATCCATGTTAGCCCAGCTGCAGTATTTTTCTGCACAAGGTCCAGAACAATTACCAGTCCATCAGCCAGCAAGGAGAGGTGGGCAGTACCTGCCGAGGCTGACTGAGAGGATGGGGAGGCTGGTGACAGTGTGTTGCAAGGTCTCCCCTTCCATTCAGCATCTCCTTGGGCTTCTCTGTCCATCCCTGTCTGCTGCCCATTGGCTCTGTTCTCTGCTCAACACAGGGGTCACTTGTGCAATGGTTCATTTCACACTGGGACAGCCCAGTCTCTCTTTCTACTGAACTCTTCATCCCTTCCCTTTCTGCTTTCCTTCAATACCATGACTCACTTCTTCAGACTCTACCACGATGGATTCATCACAAATGGGGGGAATTTCGGGTGTCTTCTTCAGGCATGGGCAGAAGATGGGAGCACAAGGTCAATTGCAGAGAAACCCTTAAGACTGACCACCATGGTCTGTGAACATGAGGCTTCTTCTGGTTGTTTGAAGAAGGACTCATCGACTGCAGCTCCATCAGGAGGTCTGTAGCAGATAGACACTACAGCAGCACCCATGTGGGCCCAATAAACCTGACCCATAAGCTCTCAACTGGCTCCTGACTCATACTCAGGCAGAGCTACCTGAATTTCAGCTGCTCTCTCACATAAAGGACAACCCTCTCCTTGCCTTTCTGGCTTATCATTCAACAGAGCTTTTATCCATCCACTGCAGCGCTCCGGTCGTGTGAGACCACCACATCTCCATGATCCCAAGGGATCATAGTCCTGTAACCACAAATGCCCTTCTGATTCCACCTCTTTGATACCTGTGCTGCATACATTAGTGCAGAGGCATTTCAGAGGAGCACCCAGCATGCTGATTGCCCAGTACAGGGGTGAAAGCTTTGTATATAGACCTTGGTGGATTTTCCCAAGTATTCATCTTTTATAGAACTAAGAGGTTTGATTGACATTGTTACTGAGAACAATTGACCTGTCAGCCTCACCTCTGTGGCTGGGAAGATCATGGAACAGATCCTCCAACATGTGTTCACAGCCCAGAAGGCCAACTGTGTCCTGGGCTTCATCAAAAGAGACCAGCAGGGAAGGGATTCTGCCCCTCTGCCCTGCTCTGGTAAGACCCCACCTGGAGTGCTGCATCCAGCTCTGGAGCCCTCAGCACAAGAAGGACATGGACCTGTTGGAATGAGTCCAGAGAAGGGCCACAGAAATGTGGTAGCACACTTGTGCTATGAGGAGAGGCTGAGAGAGTTGGGGTTGTTCAGCCTGGAGAAGAGAAGGCTCCAAGGTGACCTCATTGCTCCATTCAATACCTAAAGGGGGCCTATAAGAAGGATGGGGACAGGCTTCTTAGCAGAGCCTGGTGTGATAGGATGAGGGGTAATGGTTTTAAAATGAAGGAGGGGAGATCCAGGTTAGCTATAAGGAACAAGATCTTCACCATGAGGGTGGTGAAACACTGGCCCAGGTTGCCCAGAGATGTGGTGGATTCCCCATCCCTGGAGATATCCAAGGCCAGCTTGGATGGGGCTTGGAGCAACCTGGTCTGGCAGGGGATGTCCCTGCCCATGGCAGTGGGGTTGGACTGGATGACATTTTAGATCCCTTCCAACTCAAGCTATTCTGTGATCCTGTGATTCTGTGATTCTGGGACATTGATTCTTTCTGGGTCTGACTGAACTGATAATCCTCTTCCCTCAGAAAGCTCCAGCTCAGCTTTGTGTATGCTGGCTTTTTTTGGTTATAAACTGATATTTTTAAGTATAAACCTTGTCCTAAGCCCACACCCAGAAAACCAACTCAGCTTTTGGGAACTCTGAGGACTGCATGTGACTGAGAGTCATGATGCAAGCATTTAACACAGCAATGTGTTAGAGACAAGGAGGACAGGAAGATCAAAAACGTACTCTGATGAGCAGCTGCTCATCTTCCAAACATTGCCATAGCACTTAAAGCCTTTTTTTGGTTGACCTTTAGGATTATGAAACTGTTTGGAGAAATAGCTGCTCCCCACCCCCTGCAGAGTCACCCCCTGATCATGGGGTGAGATCTTCTCACTGCTCTGACCTTGTAGTGTGAAATTCCCCATAGCCCTTCGGGATGCTCCAGAGACCCACTCTTTAGTTTGAGCTTCTCCATGCAAGGGACCACCTCAGTCTTTGCTACCTCAGGAATGATTCTCAGATAAAACCTGCTCTTCACAGGTTGGCATCCCAACACCAATTAGGTTAGTGATCACGCCTCAGCAATCTCAAAAGCCTGATTTGTCCTTTTATTATTTTATTAGAGCTTTAAAACTCTCTCACCTTTATTTTAAGAGATGTATGTAGCTGGAAGCATCACAAAACAAAACATAAATAATTGGTTTTAAGGTCTTTTGAGTAGTCTAGTGCTCCACTGGTGGTGGGTGGTGAGGATCTCTGGAAAGATCTCACAAAACCAACTTTGGGGAAATAGGTGACAGATGAGCTGAAGCTTAGAGAAATATAAGGGATTTCACCTAGAGAAAACGAATCTAGACCATATTGACACACTGCAGAGCCAGGAGCAGATGGTTGTAACTAAGGAAAGTTATGCTGGCAGCATCACAAACATCGTCCATTCAGTGGGCAGTGGAAAAAACCAATAAAATCTTGAGCATCATTAGGAAGGACATTGAGAACAAGACAGAGGGCATCACCCTGCCCTGTATAAAGCCTTGTTACACCCTCAGTTCAGTGAGGACATACCTTCTGCTCCTTTGGCAGGGCTCTTGGTGGAGACTGCTCTGCTTGTCCAGGGCTCAGGCACAGGGTTACATCAGGCATAGGAATATGATGGGATAAAGGTTGGACTTGATGACCCTGGAGGTCCCTTCCAACCATAATGATTCTATGTTTCTACCTCTGCCAGGTGCTGCAGGACTGAAGTGTCATTCCAGGAGCATTATACTTGGTAGCAATGCCAGTGCAAGCAACACCACCCTCTCCCTTGGTTGCATCACAAATCCAGATTAAAAATAACCAATAAATAAACCCCTCAGTCCACCTCATTGCATGACTGCACCACACCAGCATGTTGGAAAAGGTGGTGTGGTCAATTGTGTGGATGGCTGAAAGGGAAAAGCTACTTCAAACTTGATTTCCACTGGAGTGGTTAGGAAATTAGGCTTTAAAATAGTATTTATTAAATATGTTTACTATGTAAAATTATAATTAAGGTGATTACATTTTATATTTTACATAATATTGCATTAATTGCATTTCATATGCAGACTAAATCCTAAGGCCACAAGAAGGCAAACTGGAAAAATTTTTGGTGCAGAAATTTTATAATTATATATTTTATAATTATAATATTCAACATTTGCTTAGAAAAAACAGCTTTGTGTAAAAAAATGCAAGTAACTAAAGTGAAAGGGCTTAAATAGCTCCAGAATACAAAACTGAACATTTACTATGGGTTGAGAAAAATACGCCAGGTTTACTCAAAAGCTTAAAATCTCCTTAAAACTTCTATCTGGGTTGAATTTTCCATCAGATGCTTGGACAGTCAAACGTACTTCTGTGTGATGAGACCTAGGTGGTGGTGACTCTAGGAGGGTTACGCAGGATGAGATCCCACAAGAAAGAAGAGCCAACACAATCATTCCCCAAAATGTGTCCACACGTTTTGGGGAATGATTGTGTTGGCTCTTCTTTCTTATGTCTATGTTTTGGGGAATGATTGTGTTGGCTCTTCTTTCTTGTGGGATGCAACCACGGTGGGAACCAGACATCAGCATGAGTCTGGGATGTCTGGGAGAAGGGATGACTCGGGAACACAGCCTGTATTGGCCATGGTGGGCATGCAAGCACATACAGAAAAAGCAGTTGACACACACCACGACACATTTAGGGTTTCTATACATAGAATGGCAGAACTTTCCTCTCTGTGCACAAATATAGCTCCAAATGCTGCATCACACAGCTCTCCTCTGCTAGGAAGCTGCTCTGCAAGACCCAGCTGATGCTCAGGAGTTAAGCAGCAAGATTTTCGCTGACAAGTGTCTCTCTTGGAGATCTGTAGATGCCTTTGGCCTTATCCTGACAGCCTGGAGGGGGCTGTATCCCCCTGAGTGCCTCAGCTTCTCTCCCCCCTCCTGCTCTAGAGGGGCTCAGTGACCATGCTTTGGGAGGGTGCAGTGTGGTGCCAGGTGGACAGGTCATCTCCAGAGGAGCTGAGCCAAGCTTTGCTGGTAGGTAGGACTGAGATCCCATCTACAGAGATCTTCAAGCAGTAATTCACCCAGGCTGGAAATTCTGGGAAAGAGTGGCAAGATGAGAGTGCCAGAGCACTGGACCAGGCTGCCCAGAGAGGCTGTGAAGTCTCCTTGGCTGGAGACATTCAAACCCCACCTAGATGCGTTCCTGTGTGATGGACTCTAGGTGACCCTGCTCTGGCAGGGGGGTTGGACTGGATGATCTTTCGAGGTCCCTTCCAACCCCTAGGATTCTGTGATTCTGTGATTCTGTGATGAAGAGTGAATCAGAGGTAATTTTTGCCAGGTCCATGGTGCTGCCTTCACCAAGCCCCAGGTATCAAACCATCCCTGGTACAGGGGGAGAGGTAGAGATGAGGAATTTTGCAGCAGGCAAATACAAACAGTTGTGTGTGGTGCCTGCTCCTTGTATGGATTATAAAGCAATACACCTCAATGCATGGGGCTGGAAGGAGAGGACCAGTCTGAAGAAACAAACTTTCAAGCACTGAAACCCTCCTGGGATCTCTGCACACGGATGAGTGCAGCCCATGGGGGCAAGGTGCACATTCCTCTTCAGAGATCCTCTCACTGGCAAGGTTCAGGCACATGGTCTGATCTGGTTTGGTTGGGACAGCACTGCTGTAAATAGATTCACAGAATCACAGAATTCTAGGGTTGGAAGGGACCTCGAAGGATCATCCAGTCCAAACCCCCTGCCAGAGCAGGGTCACCCAGAGTCCATCACACAGGAACGCATCCAGGCGGGTTTTGAATGTCTCCAGGGAAGGAGACTCCACAACCTCTCTGGGCAGCCTGGTCCAGTGCTCCGTCACTCGCACAGTGAAAAAGTTTTTCCTGATATTCACATGGAACCTCCTGTGCTCCAGTTTGCATCCATTGCCCCTTGTCCTATCATTGGTCAGCACTGTAAAAAGCTTGGCTCTATCGTCCTGACCCTCACCCTTTACATATTTGTAACCATGGATGAGGTCACCCCTCAGCCTCCTTTTCTCCAAGCTAAAGAGCCCCAGCTCCCTCAGCCTTTCCTCATAAGGGAGATGTTCCACTCCCTTCATCATCTTTGTGGCT
>VZRW01008928.1:488-26769 GCA_013398125.1 Aegotheles bennettii | reverse complement strand
ATTTCATTAAGTTTCTCCCTGCCCAACTCTCCAGCCTATCAAGGTCTCGCTGAATGGCAGCACAACCTTCTGGTGTGTCAGCCACTCCTCCCAGTTTAGTGTCATCAGCAAACTTGCTGAGGATACATTCTGTACCCTCATCCAGGTCGTTGATGAAGATATTGAACAACACCGGTCCCAGTACCGACCCCCTGAGGGACTCCACTAGTTACAGACCTCCAACTGGATTCTGTCCCATTGACTACAACTCTCTGACTTCTTCCCTTTAACCAGTTCTTGATCCACCTCACTACCTGATCACCAAACCATACTTTATCAGCTTATCTACGAGGATGCTGTGGGAGACAGTGTCAAATGCTTTGCTGAAATCAAGATAAACCACATCTACCACTCTACCATCATCCATCCACCTAGTTATTTCCTCATAGAAGGCTATAAGGTTGGTCAAACATGACTTACCCTTGGTAAAGCCATGTTGATTCCTGCACCTTTCTCTGAAACGGCTGCTTCCAGTTTCAGCAGAGATATTTCTTTTGGGATCAACAGAAAATATTCCCCTTGATCTGAAATACAGCATTTGCCTTCTGCAGGAGTTGTGGGGTGGGAAGGATGCACAGGGGGCGGGGGACTTATTTGCCCATTTTTATTTAAACACTTTGCTTCCCACTTATGTTGATTTTTAATTAAAAGTATCATCTGAACACAAAAAAACGGGGAAAAAAGCCATCATTCTGGAAATGTCAGGAAGAAATTCTTCTGTTTCAAAATGTCAGAAAAAAATCACTTCTCACAGTGAGGCTCTGTTCCAAGGGAACCATTTATCTCTGTTTCAGAAGCTGTAAGAGTTTGCTGCTTGATTTTTCCATTTCAAATGTCCAGTCCAAGCCCTGATGCAAGGGAAACAGGACAAACTCCAACTGCCATGCTGGGAAAGGAAAGATCCTGTTGTGTACCTCCTGCCCCTGCCCGCAACAGGGTGCCTTGGAGCACCTCTACATACAGGAGAGCAGAAGACTTGCTCTGTGCCACTTGTTAAGACCAAGAAAATCTTGTGTCAGAAGCACAAGAGGCCTTTACCTGTAGAGATTTACCTCCCCTTCCCTGCTCTCCTCCACACAAGAGGTGTTTCATGAATGAGCTCTTGGTGAGCTGGAAGATGATCAGGAAGGCAGAACCAGCAGCATCTGCAGGGCCACCAGTGTGGGGCAGGGTATCCTCTCTGCCTGGCTGGAGGGACAGCCCCTGGCCTGCAGATCATCTCCAGCTTTCTAATATAGCCAAGAAATCGCTGCTATTTCCCAGACCTGCCATGCAATTGCACCCACACAATGCTCCCACCCAGGACATTGGCTGCACTGGATCTGATTTTCCTATTGCTGAGTCACATGGTTCTGTTGTATTGGAGATTGATGTGACAAAACCCACCTTGAGATCTTTTTGAGGAGGGGGATTTTTATTTTATTTAGCTTTTCTAAATTGACTCTGCGTAGTCTCTCACACCCACACCCACAGGCACCAGGAGATGTCTCTCAAGGTGGACTTGGCAGGATCACTCATCCTAAGCTGGAGGACAAGTGGCACTGTTACATCCTCACTGTGTCTCTCCTGGTGGTTGAGCAGCAATGAACAAAGTTTTTGGCAGTGGTTTCACTCCCTTGAAGAGTAAACAGTTATTGTGCTGACTCTGCTCTCCATGTACCTCAGTCAGAGTTGCTGCTCTTTCTCTGTGCTTCCTCGTTTTGGGTATCTCATAGCAGCCATCTGCCTTGCACCCAGCAGAACAGGAAGAGGAGAGGTTGATGTCATGTGTGGTACCTTGTTGCCATCCTCCTGTTGTTGGAGTGCATGTGGTCTGCTGAACTCATCTGCACCCTCTTTGAGTACAAATGGCACTTTTGCCAGTGCTAACCAATTTAATCTCTTGGTTATCAGTTGGCCCTGACTTTTCTAATGCCTTGATTTTCTTGTAGTGCTTTCACACACAGACATTCCCACTAATTCGGATCAAGCTTAGTATTTCTATTACAAATCTCTAAACCTGGATGTATTTCACAGCTGCCCAGACCCAACTTTTTCCTTGTCTTGTTAGTCCATATACACTTCACTCATCACCAAAGGGCAAAAGCCTCTTAGCCAGGTTGGGAAGGGCTGTGATCCACTGCTGGTGTTGCCATCAGATTTTCAGAGGGGTTTTGCTATTGGATTCAAAGCAGCCTTTTCCTTTGTGTCAGCATTTGTCGTGTGTCTCTAACAGATGATGACAGGTGACTTTCAAGCTCTTGGTCCTGGAGCAACTATTTGTACATTCCAGCAAGATTTGCTCTCCTGTGAAAAGCAAGACTGTCATCTGTATGTCATCTGCTGTGTTCCTGTGTCACTTGTTTACAGCTGCCTCTCTGAAAGTTTCAGCATGCAGCTTGTGCTTTATAACTCAAAAACTAAAAAGTGAGTCCAGGACTCCCTTTTTATATATATAAACTTATTTATATATAAATAACGCTCTGATTCTCATTCCCTTCACTGACCATGTGGGAAACACAGGGAGAGCACTTTCAGATCTGAGTTACAAGCACTGTGGAGGCACGAGCACTGCCCTGCTGTGCCTGGCTTTGCAGGATCCCTCAGCAGGCACCTGGGCTTTTCTTGACATTAAGAGTTGCTGCCAGCTACTTCCTCAGCAGAGAAAGTAACAAAACCATAAATGGTGCTGGAAAAGCAGTAAAGGAAATGCTTTTCAAGGCATGTTCCTATAGTTTTGTTATCTTAAATGGTTGCAATACATATGGCATGCAATACATATTGCAATACATATGGCATGCAGTGGAGAAAGGTTGTGGCAAGGCAAGCAGAGCAGGCGTCCTTCACTCAGCCTATGGCAGGTGCTTAGGGTACCTGAACACTGAGCAGGGATGGACACACTGGCAGGGCACACATCAGCTCCTCTTGGAGATGTGTAGCTGTGTTGCTGAGCTGTTGGCATTGGCGTTATAGATGCTGAGGGCATCTGCAGATTGAAGCCCATTTGCACACAGTGGTAGCTGGAGGCACAACACAATTCATGTGCTGCACCCCAGGGGAGCCCCAAGGGCTGCAAACTGATGAGCAAAGCACAGCTGGCTTCAGCAGTCCTGCAAAGCTGCCACGTAGTAAAACTGCTAGGGGGACTCTCTAAGACTAGAAATGTGTTTTCTTGGCATAGTAAGGTAAAACAGCTGAAGAAGGCAGAAGCAGAAGGTGATCGTATGAAACAAAGAACTGCATTGAGGGAATAACTGTGGTTCTGGACACTGTGTGATCCTTGAGTGCTTCTACCCAGAGCAGCTCAGGGAACCCTCTACAACTCCCTAAAAGGAGGTTGTAGTGAGGCTGGTGTTGGTCTCTTCTCCTGAATTGCTGATGACACAACGAGAGGAAATGGCCTCAAGTTCCATCAGGGGAAGTTTAGGTTGGAGATTAGGAAGAAGTTCTTTCCTGGGAGGGTGGTTGGGCACTGGAATGGGCTGCCCAGGGAGGTGGTGGAGTCACCGTCCCTGGGGGTGTTCAAAAAAGGGGTTGATGAGGCACTTGAGGCCATGGTCTGATGGTCTAATGGTTAGGAATATGATGGGATAAAGGTTGGACTTGATGACCCTGGAGGTCCCTTCCAACCAGAATGATTCTATGACTCTATGATTCTATGGTAACTGTTATCAGCTGACTCGGATAGGTTTTCTTTGGAGCTGGCTGGAGACTGACCTGCCACTCGAACATGGGTGAAACTCTGTTGTGGTTATTCTGGGGATGACATCCAAGCTGCTGCCAAAGGTGGGAATTGGTGCTACCTTCCTCTGCAAAGTACTGCTCATCAGATACACAGGGTCTGTGTAAACCAAGGTTATTTGCAAAACTGATGTCCTGTTTAGCTACTCACTGCCTCCATCAGCAAATAGCTGATCATCATCAAAACCACCAGCAAAATTCCTTCCTGGTAGCACAGACACCCTTCTACTCCTCTTGGCATGCACATCTTCCTATCACATCCTCACTAAGTCAATATATTGCACTTTACTCTCGGAAAACAGGATGCTGGGAAGCCTGGTAGTGTCCTTGATGGATCTGTTCTTTTCTTTCTTGGGACTTTACAATCATATTCAGAGCAGTTCTCAAATGACCTCAATAGGTGACATCATGGATTTTCTATGGAAAGATTTATCATCTGGAACATTTCAGTAATAGTAGTTACAGCTAAAAATACACTTTTAAATTTAGACTGAAGATTGTAGAGTCAAAATTGATGATTCTGGCTTGGATATGTGAAAGGCTTCTTCTGTCATTTGAGTGAGTGCCCACATAGATGAGCTGGACTCTCAGGAGGTCGCAACTGGAAGAAGTCCCAAGCAAACTGTTACAGCTGGTCCCTTCTAGCTCCTTCCATCTTATATTATCCCATGATTTATTAATCAATCCTTTACAGTTTGTGGAACAAAGTGACAGAGGCTTTTGATAGCATTTCAAATGCAAACCCAAACTTCCAGCAGCCAAGTACTCATTGAAGCCAGTTCAATGGGTGCTTTTGGTGGGTATTTTAGCCTGGAGAAGAGGAGACTGAGAGGAGACCTTATTGCCCTCTACAGCTACCTAAAGGGAGGTTGTAGTGAGGCTGGTGTTGGTCTCTTCTCCTGAATTGCTGATGACACAACGAGAGGAAATGGCCTCAAGTCCCATCAGGGGAAGTTTAGGTTGGAGATTAGGAAGAAGTTCTTTCCTGGGAGGGTGGTTGGGCATTGGACTGGGCTGCCCAGGGAGGTGGTGGAGTCACCGTGCCTGGGGGTGTTCAAAAAAGGGGTTGATGAGGCACTTGAGGCCATGGTCTGATGGTCTAATGGTTAGGAATATGATGGGATAAAGGTTGGACTTGATGACCCTGGAGGTCCCTTCCAACCAGAATGATTCTATGATTCTGTGATTCTGTGATTTACAACAGCAAAACAGGAACATTGAAAACCTTGCTAGGAGAATGGAAAAAGACACAGAAGGCAAAATACAAGTGCTTAACTGAGGATATACTGTTTTCACACAAAGTAGCACTCAGAACTGGTCTTACACAGCATTTTTCACCCAAATGAGCTAGGGGCACCCTGTCAGCATTTCTGGAGCTCTTATTGCTCCTCCTTGAAGCAGTTTTTGAGGCAGCTCTGTTCCTTGGGCTAAGGTTGTGATGTGATGCTTCAGACAGCCCAGCTGACCCTCCCGCCCCTGCCAAGGACGCTGCCTCTGTCTCTGCGTCAGCACAGGTATTGCTCTGCTCCTGCCACAAGACCAGGCAGGAGCCCAGCCTACACAAAGGCTTCAATCTTTGGATAGCCTGGCATGCTCCTGGGGGATGAGAAAAGCAGCAGCACTGAGGGGGGAAGCAGCAGGAGAGAGGGGGTATAGCACAGCTCTGCTCAGGGTCACCCTCTCTGTAGCCTTCGGGAGTGCCTGGAGTACCAGTAAGAGCATGTCCAAAGTCCCATGTCAAGGTAGGCTGCAGGGAAAGGCAGCCCCTATTTCTCACTGGGAGTTTGAAAGGTGAATAACATCCTGAATCCTGAATCCCAGTGCTTCTAAGTCCATCCTTCAGTCAGATGTTCCCACAGGCTGCCTTGCTAATTATTTCTTCCTGAAATGCTACACTACTAATAATAGATATTGTCAGCAAAAGGAGAAATCAGTTGAACCAAATGTTGGCAGATGATGGGGAGAGAGTGAGCTCTGCTGCCACAGATGTATTGATGGTGTGGAGAGGAGAGCAGGAGAGTGGGGACCACTGTCTGACCAGCACCTGAGTCACATGAGGACACTGTCTTGATTAGCACTGAAGTGTTGTCCCTTGTGAGAAGAAGAGGACAGAGTGTGGAAATGCTGGTCTTATCACTAATTAAAATGACTCCTAGTATCCCTGATGACTTGTCAATAATTAGTGTGTGTGTTAAAGTCATCATCCGTGGTGACATGAGGGGTTCAAATACATTTTTTGCTATGGCATTCCCTAAATTTGACCTGAGGACATGTGTGACAGTCTTCCACAGCTTGCTGCTCAGTCCTGCTGCACTTCAGCTGGCAGAGCATGCTGAGCTCAAGTGCATGGCAACATTACAACAGCAAGCAGTGCATCCACACAGCATGGGACACACAGTGCAGTACAGTTCTGGGTGAGAAAATAAACATCCTTTCAGCTTTGATCTGGCTTCCTCAACACTGGGGTGAGCATTTGATGATCAGGACATGGGCCTCTGTGGGTGCATGGTGGTTGACCATTCTATGTTCAACATAGGGAACCTGCTGAAGTAAAGGAAAGACACCTGGTACCAGCTGCACTGGTTAATTTACAAGCCTACTTTGATGGAAAGGCATAAATCCCTCACTCAGGACCCTTGATAAATCCCTCACTCAGGTCATGAGTAGGAGTACAAGGCCTCCAAGACCCATTCAGCCTCCATGCAGTTGGCTTGCTCAGCCAGCTTTGTGGCCCACAGTCCTGGCTTGCCTCTTACATCATTCTTATTACATTATTTCTGGCTGGAAAGATCTAATAATTTCCCCAAGCATGTAAAAATATCCAGAAGTTAATCTGCTACTGCTTGGCCTCTTCCCCAGCAGCATCTTGTCATAGGTCCCATGAAATGTGTGTTGGGAGAGAGGAAGGGCTCACAAACGGGGTGAGAAAACTTGCTGGTGGTGCAGGGATGGTAATCCCAGGGAGGCAATGCTGAGAAACTGCCAGAGCATACCACAACACAGAGTGACAGGTGATGAAAACAGCAGTTGAATTTATTTGGCTGTGGATGCAGAAGTGAAAATTCTGAAGATCTGCGATGGAGAGAAATTGTCTACTCACACATAGTTTGTGGGGGCAGTTTTCTTGGAAAAAGGGAGCTTTGTGCTTAGCTATAGCTCAAATTCAAATCATGGAATTGCTAGTGGAGGAACAGAGGACAAAACACAAGTGATGACACGTGTCACTACCTCGTGTGCACACACCTTCAGTGCTGGGTGGGGGTCTGGGGCTTCTGTTTCAAATGGGTGCAAGGTCTTTGAAGGGAAGGACAAAAGATCAGACAGGGAATAGTTTTGTAGTGAGAGGAGACTAAACAGACTAGAAGCCACCGGGTTGGAAGAGTGAGTAGAAGACCACAAATGCAGAGAAGACAACAGGGAAACAATTACTTCTCACAGTTCAAAGACCAGAGTCCTTCCAGTAAAGTTACTTGGTACTGGGCTTAAAACCAGGGACAGGAGACAATTGGTCAATTCAGTTGTGAAATTTCCTGCCCCAGGAAAAAATGTTAAATTTCAAGGGAAAAAGATGCCCAAGCAGATGCCATCCTCAACCTTCCAAGGCTGCTTTCCTCCCTCAGGAGAAGATGGAGATACCCACTCTCCCCCTTGCAGGGGAATACTCCTTATGTGTTGAAGAAAGCACACCAGGCAGCCCAATAAAGAGTGATGGAGAAAGCTCCTTTGGTGATGAAGGAGTCAGAGACAGATTCCAGGGAAGAGCTGTGTGCTTACACTCAGGGTGCTGCACAGACCTGCGAGCTGACACATCCAGCCAGGTAACACCCTGCAGACAGCCAAAGGACGCTCCCAGTAGGAAAGGCTGGAAAAAAACCAGAATCTGGTTGGCATTTACACTGTGGGTCTCAGGTCCATCTAACCACCTTGGGTCCAGATCTGGCAAGAAAGAGAAAATTAATTAATGCTTAATCACAGAATCCCAGAATCCTAGGGGTTGGAAGGGACCTCGAAAGCTCATCCAGTCCAACCCCCCTGCCAGAGCAGGGTCACCCAGAGTCCATCACACAGGAACGCATCCAGGCGGGGTTTGAATGTCTCCAGCCAAGGAGACTCCACAACCTCTCTGGGCAGCCTGGTCCAGTGCTCTGGCACTCTCACAGGAAAGAAGTTCTTCCTGAGATTCACATGGAACCTCCTGTGCTCCAGTTTGCATCCATTGCCGCTTGTCCTACCATTGGTCATCACTGAAAAAAGCTTGGCTCCATCGTCCTGACCCTCACCCTTTACATATTTGTAACCATGGATGAGGCCCCCCCCTCAGTCTCCTTTTCTCCAAGCTAAGGAGCCCCAGCTCCCTCAGCCTTAAACGTGATTCCAGTTCCCAGGACTCTGAGAAAACCCCTGTACAAGGAGTCTGTCTGGACAGCAGGCCTAGGAACCTCCTCTCCAGAGACTTCTTGCGCTGAAAGCCAGTGAACAACTCCACACCAACTGTAGGACCTCAACCATGCTTTGTTTTTCCTTTGCCCATGTCTGTCCAGGACAGAGCCAATCAAGCTGAGACAACAGGACATGCACTGACTTTGCTGCCAAGTGAAAATAAATTATCACCATTTTTTTCTGGTCTTGAAGTCTGTGCATTGCAGAGACCTTGATTAGAGTTAGGGCTTAAGGCTCAACCTCTCAAGGTGGGTTGTTTGAGAAATGCAGGATTGATCCTCCATGTCCTGCTGTGCTGTGCAAGGGGAATAGTGAAGTATTGGCTGAAGGCTGGGAAGTGCTGGGAAGGTGATTATAGCAGGGCAGTCTTGGCAAGGCACTTTAAGCTGTTCTGAAGACGAACTATCTATCAGCTAGCCATAATGCATTATCTTCTTCCAGCCTGGCAGCAGAATAAGTACTTATATTGTACCAACTTAACAGGTAGCATCACAGACAGTGCATTAGAAGCAGATACTGGAGGTTTATAATTCATCTGACAGCATCACAAACACAGGCTCTTACATTTTTTTATGGAGCCAAGGCTTTCGGCTGAAACACTGGGCTCTTCTTTCTCTTTAAAATCCATCTTGCTGGCAATCGATGAGCAAATAGGATTCAATAAGCTTCTATCTGATTCCTCTGCATACAGGGATGGACTAGGCTCTTCCTCCCACAGGAAATGAAAGAGAACATTGTGAGACAGGAAGACGAAGGCCAGACCACAAGCGAGATTGAAGACGAGATGAAACCACGAGTGTCCTGTGCAGCAGTGCCAGGGGGAAGAACAACGCTGTGCAGTGATTAGGAGAGAGCAATCACTGCCTGTTCCTCCTGTGCTTCAAAAGAGCCATCACAGCCCTGGGAATGGTGGTGTCCCAGAAAGGGAGAGAGCAGCAGCTGGATCATGGTTCTACTTTTGGGTATGTCAGATGGGTAAGCAGAGAAAGACTGAGCTACCTTACCTGAAGGATAAAGATTACCCAAAACTCATGGGTGTGAACTCATGGGTTTAAGCTCAAAACTTATGTGTTTGTACCTCATAAACAGATTTACACGAGAAAACAAATGTGCAGTGAACACCCAGAACAACCTCGCTGCAGGGTGGGCAGGAATGAATAATACAGCTGGATCAAGAGGAGGATGTGACACTGCCATGTGTGAGCTCTGGGACTGAATGGTCCATCCTGGAGGTCACTATCAACACCACTAATTTTGATAAGGGGTGTGACAGACCAGATTTGAAAACTGCCCTGAGAAGATCCACCCCAATGCCACCACCAGCAGTCACTGCTTTGGAAATACATACAGGGTCCTGTTTCCTCTGCACCATCCTAGATACCACCCTCAGTCCAGTGAATAAAGTATCTGGATGAATGGGCAGAGTCCATATGTTTCAATGACTACAAGTGGGCAACACTTTCATATGTTCAAATTGTGTTAAAAATATTTGAGAAGAAATACAGGCAATTTTTCCAGTAGTCCTACTTTTCACTTTAGTTCTAGTATATTTGTGCATTATCTTTTTTCCTACATCTCTAGGTTGATGCAACTCCTTTTTAATTGCAGGAAAAACAACCTGATTTACTCTACCTTAGCACTCAGCACCCAAAGTTGACCAGTGCCCAGTGATGGGCACCTTTAAGCTACATGTAGGACACGCAGTTCAAAAAATGATCTAAAACTTCTCTTCAACTTCCTGGCTGCCTGGAAACCCAGAATCAAATGAAGTCTTATTGCAAGGAGTGGAACAGAGCATGTACAGTGGATTTTTTTGCTTACAAGGGCTTTTTTTTGTGATGGTGCAGGGGAAATAAGAACGCAAAGATAATCTCCAGAGTGCTGCTGACTACAGGAGGTACCAGGAACTGCCGAGAGGGAAGGGAGTTCATTTGTTCATAATCAAAATACCAGGGATTTCTACAGTCTCTGGAGAAAACTAATATTATTAAATGCAGATATTATTTCAATGTCATTTATTTGGAATATGATTTCCTACACATTTGAAAAAAAGCAACCTTAAAAAAAAGAAAAAGAAAAAACTGGTGATTTGCAGAGGTTTTTTTATCTTCTTGACCCACACACCTGCCACTTGAGCTAACAGAGTTTGGCAACAGTGGGAGTTTGCTGTTTCCAGCATCTGAGATAGGTACTTCGCTAGATTTCACAGTCTATGGCTGCCTCCTTCCTGACAGGTTTTGGAGATGCTGCTTTCTGTGTGCCAGGAGCTGAGGGTGACCCCAGCACAAGCCATCCCCCCACGGACAGGGTGACATCTTACAGGTCTGAACACAGTGGGCAGAGCTGGATACTGGTAACTGGCTCCTTTGTGACAGAAATGGCAAGTGGTGAACGATGTCTCAGGTCCATCCCAGGAGTCCAGTGAGGAACAGAGATGGAGCCAGTGGCAGGGTGGGAAGCAAGACTACATCATGGATCCTCTGTCCATCCAGGAGTTGGATGCTTCAAGCAGGGCTAGCTTGGAAGAAAGAGCAGGTTGCTAAGGACCCAGTCAAGTTTCTAAAAGCTCCATTGATGAAGACCCTGAAACCTCTGTAGGCTTCTGCACTTGTGCTTGGCCACTCCAGTAAAGTCTGTTTTTAGTTCTGTCCATTCATAGAATCATGGAATCATTATGGTTGGAAGGGACCTCCAGGGCCATCAAGTCCAACCTTTATCCCATCATATTCCTAACCATTAGACCATCAGACCATGGCCTCAAGTGCCTCATCAACCCCTTTTTTGAACACCCCCAGGGACGGTGACTCCACCACCTCCCTGGGCAGCCTATTCCAGTGCCCAACCACTCTCCCAGTAAAGAACTTCTTCCTAATCTCCAACCTAAACTTCCCCTGATGGAACTTGAGGCCATTTCCTCTTGTCCTGTCATCAGCAATTGGGGAGAAGAGACCAACACCAGCCTCACTATAACCTCCCTTTAGGGAGTTGTAGAGGGCAATAAGGTCTCCTCTCAGTCTCCTCTTCTCCAGGCTCAATAACCCCAGTTCCCTCAGCTGGTCTCCGTAAGGTTTGTTTGCCAGACCCCTCCCCAGCCTCGTTACCCTTCTCTGGACTCGCTCCAGCACCTCAATGTCCTTCCCATCCTGCGGTGCCCAGAACTGGACTCAGTACTCAGGTTTTCCCTTTCTGCAGGTGGTGCCCATTCCCTCTTGGCTGCCATTCAGCTGGAGTAGCCAACATGTGAAAACACTGCCTGGCGAGGCAAGGAGCCGTGGGAGGCTCAAGTAGATCAGAGAGGATCAAACCTCCCCAGAGCCACCACTTAGAACGATATAAAACTTTTCCTGACTGAACTTCCTGGCTCATCATGAAGGTGTGGGATGCCAGAGCTCTTCCAGGAAAAGACTGTGAGAATTTACTGCCAAAAACCGTTATTTTCCTATATTGCTGGAAATGGCTGTGTGTAGTCAAGCTATAGAGAACCACCTGGAATAAACAGGATTGTGCAAGGCATATAGAGCACAGAACATTTCAGAAAAGACTCAGTGTGCAGGATTACATGAGGTATATCCAGCTTTAAATGGGAAAAGAAAAATAAAGTTGCTAGTGCAGGTAATTAGAATTTTCCAGCAATATTGCATGGACAGTTCAGATTTGGAAATTGAACATGGAAACTAGAGTATGGATAAGAAAAGCCCTATAAAACTTGCTGTTCCTGGCTTTTAGTCTCCCTTTCTATCTTTGAACAAAATAGTTAGGCCAACTCGGATACCCACAGTAAAGGTTCACTGCATGTAAGTACTTAGACCTGGTTTCCTACAGTATGGAGCCATAATTCCAGACCATCCACAGAAATTGAGCTTCCTTGGTCCTGCTAATAGCTTCTTAGCATCCCAAAGGAACTGGCCTTCAATGAAATTTATTAAATTCTCTGATATCCTTGGTTACACCACTTGCTAGAGCTCTTAAATTTTTCTGTGAGTGGGGTCCTTGAAACTTCCAGAGCAAAAGGTCTGAAAGAATTTGAGAAATGTTTTTCCTTTCTCACAATATTTCATGGGATTCAGAGGTCAGATTTCTAGTGCTAACTTAGTGCTGTATTACTCTTAATTACTCTGAAATACCCTAAATCAGCACCCTAAGCTATAGGTTTGCATGACTCTAACCGTCTACTGCCAGTCACACGGGACTTTGCCCAGCCCCTGCAGTGATGGAAATGCAACACCTTTGTCATGGTCTTGACAGGCTCTACAGGTGATCCTCCTAGCTCATCCCTGGGACGTGATCTGTCAGATTTTGAATTAAAAAATACAGACTGCAAACTCCAGCACACGTTGCACACAGCTCCCCCATTGCTGTGAGCCTGCTGTCCCTGGGAAGCCTGGCCAGTGCTCTGGGAGCCCAGCAGGTCAGATTTAGAGAGCAAACACTCTGAAATGCGAGGTGTGAAGCCTGGCAGAGGAGATTCACAGAAGCACAGAATCCCAGAATCCTAGGGGTTGGAAGGGACCTCGAAAGCTCATCCAGTCCAACCCCCCTGCCAGAGCAGGGTCACCCAGAGTCCATCACACAGGAACGCATCCAGGCGGGGTTTGAATGTCTCCAGCCAAGGAGACTCCACAACCTCTCTGGGCAGCCTGGTCCAGTGCTCAGGCACTCTCACAGGAAAGAAGTTCTTCCTGAGATTCACATGGAACCTCCTATGCTCCAGTTTGCATCTATTGCCCCTTGTCCTATCATTGGTCATTACTGAGAAGAGCCTGGCTCCATCCTCCTGACCCTCACCCTTTACGTATTTATAACCATTCATGAGGTCCCCCCTCAGTCTCCTTTTCTCCAAGCTAAAGAGACCCAGCTTCCTCAGCCTCTCCTCAGAAGGGAGATGTTCCACTCCCTTCATCATCTTAGTGGCTCTGCGCTGGACTCTCTCAAGCAGTTCCCTGTCCTTCTTGAACTGTGGGCAAGCCTTTGCTTACTGCCCTGTGGGCAGCAACAGCTCAAGCATGAGGCAGAAGCAGTGGGGTCAAGCCCAGTGGAAGCTGACACAGCCATGCTGACCATCTCACAGAAGTTATTAAAACTTTTCACTTACTTTTGACTGCTGAATCTGCCAAGCAGCAGAAGAGCACATACTGATGGGCTCACCATTGTGTGACCAAGGCAGGCACCCTGAGAACTTCCCCACCTGTCTGAGAAGTTGTCACCAAACTCTGCTGAGGTGGGCTGGCAAAGAAAGCCCTGTGTGCTCTAGGACATGGCAAATGGAGAGCATTTTGTATTTTGCAGACTGTCTAGCAGCCTGTATCTCCTGCAATATACTGATGCCATCCAGTGTTCCCAGTGTTCCCAGCCAAACATCTGATTTACAAAGGGGGCTTTCAGCAAAGCTGAGCTTGAACAGGCCAGTGTCACAAAGGCAGTCTACCTCTCTGCTGTGAGAAAGCAACAGGTTTTCTTATCTCCTTCCCCAAATGGGAGCTGAAATGCACTCACAGAAGGATGACCCCATGCAGCTCCAGGCTTGGGGGAGAGTGGCTGGAGAGCAGCCTGGTGGAAAAGGACCTGGGGGTGTTGGCTGACAGCGGCTGAACATGAGCCAGCATTGTGCCCAGGTGGCCAAGAAGGCCAAGGGCATCCTGGGCTGTATCAGACACGGTGTGACCAGCAGGAGTAGGGAGGTGATGGTGCCCCTGTACTCAGCACTGGTGAGACCTCACCTTGAGTGCTGTGTCCAGTTCTGGGCACCACAGGATGGGAAGGACATTGAGGTGCTGGAGCGAGTCCAGAGAAGGGCAACGAGGCTGGGGAGAGGTCTGGAAAACAAACCTTATGGAGATCAGCTGAGGGAACTGGGGTTATTGAGCCTGGAGAAGAGGAGACTGAGAGGAGACCTTATTGCCCTCTACAACTACCTAAAGGGAGGTTGTGGTGAGGCTGGTGTTGGTCTCTTCTCCCCAGTTGCTGATGACAGGACGAGAGGAAATGGCCTCAAGTTCCATCAGGGGAAGTTTAGGTTGGAGATTAGGAAGAAGTTCTTTCCTGGGAGGGTGGTTGGGCACTGGAATGGGCTGCCCGGGGAGGTGGTGGAGTCACCGTCCCTGGGGGTGGTCAAAAAAGGGGTTGATGAGGCACTTGAGGCCATGGTCTGATGGTCTGATGGTCAGGAATATGATGGGATAAAGGTTGGACTTGATGGCCCTGGAGGTCCCTTCCAACCATAATGATTCTGTGATTCTATTCTATGATTCTATGACCTGCAAGAACACCCTGATTGGAAAAGCAGCTGACCAACAACCTCTAGGAGCTCAGGAAAATTTCTGTTAGCAGAAGATAAATGGAAAACTACTGTTTCAAATAGGAATAATAAACACTATAGAAATCAATTCTGCTAGGGGGAGTGTCCTTGTCTTTTCTGAGATGGAAAAGATTGACGTCCTCTCACGAAGAAATGGAGACCACAGCTATTTAACTGGAGACCTGGGCTATCAGGCATTTGCAGGAACTCAGCCCATCATTGGTTTTTAATCAGGTACAAATACTTGAAAAGCAAACACTTGATTTCAGGTGAACTGGAATGTTTTTTGAACCGCCCAAAGAGTCCATTTCCCTATTCCACACATTTATTGTCATTTTAGATTAACTCCTTCAGTGTCTTTCTTCCTTTGCCAAAGGAAATACAAACAGAATAAAGCACACATCTGTTAAGCTCTAACTTCAGTACAGTAATCTAATTTTGTATATTTAAATCATCTGAAAGACAAAGCAATGCTTCCAACATAGAGTGCATTCCTGTATTGTTTCTCTGGGCAATGGGGACATCTCAAGGAATAGACTTTTAGGACCTGTTTTTTGCTTGATTTGAGAGTTCCGGTGAACCCAGTTTGCTTTTAGGGCTGCACTGATGAAAAACATTTCAAGCAAGACAGGAAAATAAAAATAGAGCTCTCAAATGGAGCCAAACAATGTTACTGATTGTGAGGCTCATTCATTAAACACCAAACCCTGTGCCGTGAGTACAAGGAGTCCAAGATGCTTGGCACAGGTGGGCGAGACTCATCATGTGCTGTGAAGAGAGAGCTCATCTCTTGTTCTCCCTGCTGAGAAAACAGAGAGGCATTCGGAGCCAAATCCAGAGCGTGCTGCAGCACTGGTGCCAGGAGACACCTTAGATGAGCCAAGGCTCCCTCCTGGCTCTCCGAGCCCTGCCGTGGAATGTGGTCTGGGTGGCTCTGGAAATGCCACACATGGTGGCTTGTTGTTTCTGCCCTACGCCTTTGGTTAAGATAACGAGGAGAGTACCCTCCCTTGGAGAGCTTTATAACTATGAAAGTCCTCTGAATATGGCAGGAGACTGGACATCTCACCCACATCTTGGTGCAGAGCCTCAAGGACCCTCCATGTCATCTTAAGGTGCTGCTTCTCCTAAATAACCTTGTGGCCTTTATCACAGAATCCCAGAATGTTAGGGGTTGGAAGGGACCTCCAAAGATCATCTACTCCAACCCCCCTGCCAGAGCAGGGTCACCCAGAGCAGGGCACACAGGGATGCATCCAGTCCGGGTTTGAATGTCTCCAGAGAAGGAGACTCCACAGCCTCTCTGGGCAGCCTGGTCCAGTGCTCTGTCACCTTACAGTGACAAAGTTCTTCCTTATGTTCACCCGGAACCTCCTATGTTCCACCTTGCACCCATTCCCCCTTGTCCCATCACTGGCCATCCCTGAGAAGAGCCTGGCTCCATCCTCCTGACCCTCACCCTTTACGTATTTATAACCATTCATGAGGTCCCCCCTCAGTCTCCTTTTCTCCAAGCTAAAGAGCTCCAGCTCCCTCAGCCTTTCCTCATAAGGGAGATGTTCCACTCCCTTCATCATCTTTGTGGCTCTGCACTGGACTCTCTCAAGCAGTTCCCTGTCCTTCTTGAACTGTGGGGCCCAGAACTGGACACAGGACTCCATATGTGGCCTCACTAGGGCAGAATAGAGGGGCAGGAGAACCTCTCTTGACCTACTAACCACCCCCTTCTAATACACCCCAGGATGCCATTGGCCTTCTTGGCCACAAGGGCACATTGCTGGCTCATGGTCACCTCCTGTCCACCAGGATCCCCAGGTCCCTTTCCCCTTCTCTGCTCTCCAGCAGGTCAGACCCCAACCTGTGCTGATCCATGGGGTTGTTCTTTCCCAGATGCAGACTCCACACTGGCCCTTGTTGGATCTCATTAAGTTTCTCCCCACCAACTCTCCAGCCTTTAGATTGGGCTTTGCCATCTTATTACCAATAGGAGTAAACTGGTGGCACAACATCACCCCAGTCATGAGCCAACCAACACACAGCCCAACGGGACACAAAGACACCTCCAGAGGATCACTAATGATGAAAGGCAATGGTGATCTTGGGGGCATTGATGGAGGTCAGGGGTCTGGGTTGAGGTGGAGTTCTCGATGTCTGCTGAGTGAAGGTATGAGGTAGTGTGGGGCTAAGGATGGGGAAGGGCAAAGGACCTCATACGGGTGGGGGGGGTTTAGGCCTCAGCACACACAGCCAGAATGCCCTTGGAGTCTGTCCACTGCTTCAAGGTAACAGTCTGAGGGGTGGCATGGGGGGACACCCCATGGCAGGTGGAGACCAAACCCCTGAGTGTGAATGCAGGAGGAAGAAGGGAAGTAATGGTAAGAGAGAGGGAACAGAGCTCGGGGACATCTGACCACTGTTTTTCCAGGTATGTAGAAAGAGTAACTTGTCAGGAATGCCTTCTCCACTGCCTCTTGGCCAGGAACCTCCACCCAGAGGGGTCTAGCAAGGAGAAGGGGCAGTGGCCCATGGCTGCAATGCACCTACAGCCACTGTGCTGAGCTGTGGGTTTCCTTTGTGCTCCCTGCTCTTCTTTCCCTGCATCCTCCTGCCACTCCAGGAGACAATGATGTGTCCTGAGGTCCAGGCAGTGAGGCCTACCTGTCTTAAGTGTGCTTGGTGTTCAGCTGTCACTGGAGATATTGGCTTGGGCAAGGGTGACTGTTAGGGGAGACTGATTCTGAGAAGGAATTTCCCTCTCCTCCTTCTCTCCCTGCCCACAGCAGCACAGCCTCACGTGTGTTCAGGGCAGGGTTGGCACTTTGCAAAGAAAGAGCAGCTTGTGGAGGATAAAAGAGGTGAAAGATCAAAGGGATTCACAGATGTGTGGTTGTACTGGACATTAGAATCATAAAATCATAGAATCATTGTGGTTGGAAGGGACTTCCAGGGTCATCAAGTCCAACCTTTATCCCATCATATTCCTGACCATTAGACCATCAGACCATGGCCTCAAGTGCCTCATCAACCCGTTTAAAGAGAGGGCAGCTGCTCCTCTGGCTCTGCTGTCAGTGCTGGAAGGATGGTGAGGGCTGGTAAGGAAGAACAGATGATTGTTTTTGGGGAAAGGAGGGACAAGACCACAGGCAAAAGAACTGCAGGAGGGATTCGGGCCCCCCACAAGGATCAATGTCTCTCCCTTGTTGAGATGCAGACAATGAGCCTCCTCTTTCAGGCAGAGGAGGGAGAAAGTGAAGGGAAAAACAGGGATAGCAAAGGTGAGGAGTGGATGGAGGAGGCCCCGCTTTCCCCTCTCCTCCCTCCAAGCCCTTGGCTGTGCAGTTGGATGAAAGTCAGAGAGGTCCCATCTGTCCTGGAATGCAGGTGGCCTGCTCTGCTCCAACAGGGCACTGTGAGTCCTTGGGTGCCTCCACATCCTGTCCAGTACAGGTTCAGGGAGACACCTGAGGCTGTCAGCAGAGGAGACAGTGACCAGAAAAACCAGGGTGGTTCCTGCAGTAACAGTCATGAAAATGGTGTTGACACACCATGTAGAAGCCATCTCCCTCTGGACATCTGTGGTGGGCAGTCCTGTTGTAGTCAGCAGCCCCAGCCCGCAGAGGAAGCAGGGAGCAGGCAGTGCTATCCCATCTCCTGTGCCCTCCATTTGTGCAGAAATCCTTGGATGTGTCTCTCAGGAGCATTTCCCTTCAGTGCCTGATTGTGGACAGACTACGGAGAAGCTCTTCTGGATGGAACCTGCCCAAGTTGGGAACGGGAAAACATGGAAAAGGAGGAATCCAAGATCACCAGGAGGGGGCCAGCTGGGGGCACTGGTGAGAGCCAGGGAATTTCTCATCAGATTCAGGGCTTTGATGGCCTCTGCCTTAGCCATCCACATTTATCCTCTGGCTTTCAGCAGGGCAGGTGTATTTGAGAAACGGCTTCATCCTAAGTCGGAGTGTCTGAAATTGCAAGCAAAACTCTACCTTGGAAAGGCATCAAAGAGATCCTGAGCCACCCAGGTCTGTACAGGACATGTAATGGGGGATGCTGCATGCTGTGCTGAGAAGGATGGAGCTGAGGTCTGCAGCACACTCAGATGAACTGGATTGCTCACCCTCCTGTTCCTGTTAGCACGTACACCCTGCCCATCTGTTAACACCTTACTGTGCTGTCTCCTTCCATTGCATCCTTTGCCAGCCCATACTCCTGCAGTGCAGAGGATGTGTGGCCTTCAGAGAATATTAAATGTCCCTCTTAACCCTCATTTCCCTTAAAGTCAAAGGGACTGCACCATTCAAAGCCAGCACTGATGGAGGGTCCTTCTTTTGCCAGAGAGCCTTTGCAAACTGTCTCGTCCAGCCCAGTTTGGGCACTGGATGCCACCTGAGCAGGTGTCTCTCAATGTCTTTCCCAGGACTGACTGCACCACTTTTGAAACATTCCCCAGCTCCTGCCATGGCTTCCCAGATTCAAGTCCTGTTAACACGTGAGTAGATACTAGAAAGCAACCAGGTTTGTGTAACAAATCCAGCTCATGCTCAAGTGGTGATACAGATGGTTGTCACCCCTGAAACCAGTGAAGCCAGTCATCTGCTGTGATGAACAAGGTCATGTCCCTGGGCTGGCTAAAAGAGTCAATGCAACCACACCAACCCAGCGTGGCTCCCTGAGGCCAGGAGTCCTCTCTTGGCTGTGTTGTAACAACATGTGACAGGCAGGGGATATTGGCAATATCCTTCTGACCAGACTCTCCCAGAGTGACAGCAGATGGAGCAGAGACAGCCTGCCCTTGAGGCACATCTGCTGTAATCCCTCTTCGCTACTGGAAAAGTACCAACCAGTGTCCAAAGAGGACACGGTCTCCACCAAAAACTCGGAATGGACGAGAGGCTCACAGAAGCAGGACTGCACTTGCTGCAGGTAGGAAGGCACTTGCTGGATCAGAGCAAAGGCCCATCTCCCCAGGGTACCTGCCAGGGAGACACCACAGTCAGGAAGGTAGGACTCCCAAAATGAGGTCTGCCTCTTGAGCTTCATATGTGCTGTACCTGGGAAATCAGAGCAATCACACCCATTGTGGCATGGGGACTGGGTTCTGCAGAAGGTGCTGGAGTACAGATGTGGCACTGGCAGGTGCTGGGCTGTACTGGGGTACTAGATCTGCACAGGTGATCCCCAGGCACCAGGGCCAGGCGGAAGCTGTGAACCAGAATGACACTGCAAGTGGAGGTGCCACCTCCATGTGCTGCAAGAGGCACCCACATGACATCAGAGAGTGCCACATGGAGCTGGCCACAGCCACAGCAGGGACCAACATTACATCTTCTCCCTTGCCAAGGCTGGCCAGGGAGCGTTTGGGATGTGGAGAGGTGCAGAGAGGGTGTGCTTTGGCAAGAAATTATGTGGGGATCGGGTGGAGTTGTGCCTGCTATGAGGACAGGAGGGTGTCCAACCCAATGTGGAGTCCCAGGATGAGGTTGGGGGAACACAATGAACAAAAGAGCCAAAAAACCACTGAATCCTGAGCTCCAGGGGAACTCTCCCTTCTCCCAGCACTCATCTCTGCTATCCCCCTTCCCCTGTGTATCATTATTCTCCTCCCAATCCATGAAAAAGACCTTATTGCCCTCTACAACTACCTAAAGGGAGGTTGTAGTGAGGCTGGTGTTGGTCTCTTCTCCCCAATTGCTGATGACAGGACAAGAGGAAATGGCCTCAAGTTCCATCAGGGGAAGTTTAGGTTGGAGATTAGGAAGAAGTTCTTTCCTGAGAGGGTGGTTGGGCACTGGAATGGGCTGCCCAGGGAGGTGGTGGAGTCACCGTCCCTGGGGGTGTTCAAAAAAGGGGTTGATGAGGCACTTGAGGCCATGGTCTGATGGTCTGATGGTTAGGAATATGATGGGATAAAGGTGGGACTTGATGGACCTGGAGGTCCCTTCCAACCAGAATGATTCTATGATTCTATGATTCTATGAAAAGTGAGTGCCCAGAGCACAGTCCCAGCACAGGCGTCCACTTTCCTCCATGAGCATCCAGTCCTTGGCCAGAAGGGAAGAGGCATAAGGGAGACCAACCCTCACACGCTCCCTGTGTCCTGGGTCAGACAAGCCCTTCAGCTTACACCTAGGTTTTGCAGAGACTTGGAAGTTGTGTGTTAAGGTAAAACAGGAATAACCAGGAGATGAAGCTGGGGAAGCTGGATGCAGAGGTGCTGTCGAACCCTCTGTTCTTCCCTGCTGGGAAATCACTTGTCTCCATTTCAGAGAGGATTTATTGACCAGAATTAAAACCACCAGCAACTCAGTGTGGGACCTCTGCAACCTGATTGTGTAGTACCATGTCATCATTATAAAGTGTGGGGTTTTCATAGCACCTTGCTTGCCTGGGGGAAACTCAGTGCCCTGTTACTGTGTTAAAAACAGTGATAAGTCTGCGTCTTGCCATATAAATCTCTCTCCTAATATCACAATCATTAATGAAATGTGGAGGAGAAGAATTAAATTTGTACTCTATTCTGTTTCTAAAGAAGGCCTGAAATTATTAGAAAAATTAATACTTTTCCTGCTTGTTCTTTCATTAGAAATTCTGGTCCTGTGTATGCAGCTTTTCTTGGAAGATGCTAAGGTCAATTGGAGAGCTGGTTAGACTGCAATAGTAGCGATTTCATGCAAATGAATCACAAAAACACCCTCTCCAGGTATTTTTTCTGTAAGTTTCAAGTATAATGAATCAGGTTCTGTTTTCAAATAAGGAAAGTTTTCTTGAGTATTGTGCTATTACTGCTTTTATCCACTGGTGTTCAAAAATCTATATCTAATTCTGTACATCCCTGAGCAATCAGAGAGACCAAGGGGAACAACAGATACTTTGCAATGTTGGCCCAAAGGGCACATTTTGAGCCCTCTTTTCTTCAAGCACTGCGGTTACTGCCCAGAGACCTTGCTTTGCCCATTCTGGTGTGATTGAAGGGGAACTGCAGCACCTAAATGTAGGAAAATCAAGACATTTTCCCTACCCTGGTTACACGTGAGAGTGGAGGCACTTGCCGTGGTGTGAGCCCCCTGTTCCAGCCCAAGGCATTTTGTCAGCCCAGCTGGATTCCATCCTGGGGTTTATGGGTGGGTGATGTGAAGTGTCTGTGCTTCGACATGTCCAGCTTGTTATTTTGATAGTCCTGGAGTTGTCCTGTGGTGGCAGAGTTTGGTGGATGCTGCAGTTTGGTGGGTAGCACTGGTGTATAGTGTATGTGGTGTACTGGTAGCTGTGCATCTCCCCAGCCTCCACAGGTTGAGCTGTGCAGGGACAACCCACCCCATGGCACAGGCACTGGGGGAATGAGCTTGACTGTGGCATTTGTCCTCTCCAGCACCAATGGCAGGAGCAGGTTAGCAGAGACATGTCCCCCTCTTGCTCGGTTCATGGCCATGAAGCCTGTTGGTGTTGGAGGCCTGGGGATGATCACGCTTTATCTCAGGCAGCAAGAGGTGAGGTGCCAGGGTGGATGCAGCCCCAGGGTGAAGAAAGGGCAGTACAAGAGAGCCTGCAGCAAGGGAGAAACCCTCCTGCAGTGCTCTGACCCTCACTGTCCCTTCACCTCAGCACTGTCCCTGCCAGAGGCTCTGTGAAGCCCTGACTCAACAGTCTTTAGGACAATTGCATCTGAAAGCTGCATGCCCACCTTCAGCCAAAGCCAGCTCAAGGCTTCTCAGCAGACCAGGCACAATCCACTTTTGTGGCTGTGGGACACTTGTATGGAAAGGCCAGGGTGAGCCTGGGACACACCTGGGCTGCTGGTGCAGACCAGCTGTGGAGGGGAAGGACTGGGAGAGAGCCAGGGGAGACCCACATGGACTCACTGAGGGGCTCCTTCTTCCATTCAGCCAGCACACCCCCCTCCCAGTACAGCCTCCTGCTCACCCCTAGTGCTACCCCAGCTTCTGGGGACAATGAACAATGGGATTGATCAAAGAACTTGTCCTACAACGGTGATCTCTCAACATCAATAATCCCATCAATCTCAGGCAAGAGGAATCATACCAGGCTACAGCTTGTAATTAAAGATTAATGGACTGCGCAGCAAATTTCTGCTTAGCAAATTGTAGAGCCATCATCATCTATCAGACTGCTTTGCACTGCACTTGTCATGTTCTGAAGGCATAATCCTCTACTTTTAATTAATAAACTGCCCACCCTGGAACATGGTTTCTCGTGTAACTGCTTTGCTATTTAACTTCTGTGTGCCTCCGTATTAAATCTTCCTGCACTTAAACAGCCAGCCAGTGTGGAAGTGCAGGGGGGCAATGCCTCCTCCCCACCAGCTGAAGGACTCTGTGGGGTTGGCTCAAGTTAAGGTAAGTGTACATCAGGACTAGGACAATATGGGGATGATAAAGGTCTAATGAGGGTGGTGGAAGCCCTGGTGTAACCAGGGAGCTGTTTCACTGGCTGTGGCTGTGTGTGCCATGGTTGGCTGTCTTCATGAGCTGCTGCACAGTGATGCCACCACTGAGGCTGGGGGTGGCTTGGCCAGACAGAGAGGAACAAAAGACCTCAAGAACAATTCACTCTGACAGCCAGAAGCTCTACATATTAGGATATTAGGAAGCTCTACATATAGGATATTAGGAAGAAGTTCTTTACTGGGAGGGTGGTTGGGCACTGGAATGGGCTGTCCAGGGAGGTGGTGGAGTCACCGTCCCTGGGGGTGTTCAAAAAAGGGGTTGATGAGGCACCTGAGGCCATGGTCTGATGGTCTAATGGTTAGGAATATGATGGGGTAAAGGTTGGACTTGATGACCCTGGAGGTCCCTTCCAACCAGAATGATCCTATGATTCTATACGTGCAACAAAGGGCCATGTCAAACCCTGACTCACCATGGTGAGGATCTGCAGGATCACTTGGATCACAGACCTCTCCCTACTACTGCAAAGTAGGCCCCAGCAGTCATATTGTTGGATGGAAAGTTGATTGTCCCTTTAACCAGTGAGCTATCTTCTAAATGGCCAAGCACCAGAGATAGGTCTCCCAAATTCCCTGTCATCCCTCTCCACCCTAGCGCTTTCACAGAATCACAGAATCACAGAATCCTAGGGGTTGGAAGGGACCTCGAAGGATCATCCAGTCCAACCCCCCTGCCAGAGCAGGGTCACCCAGAGTCCATCACACAGGAACGTATCCAGGCGGGGTTTGAATGTCTCCAGCCAAGGAGACTCCACAACCTCTCTGGGCAGCCTGGTCCAGTGCTCCTCCATGCCCAGTTCACAGGCACTGGTCCTTTCACACTCCCACAGTCAAAGGAGACTAATTTTGTTGTACTGAACCCCAAGGATAACCAGGAGGAAGTTCCCAGAGCTGTGTGCAGTTTTCAGGAGGAGTCTCAGAAGAAAAGAGATCTGTGTGTGAGGAGCAGGAGCAACTGGTCTTCATGTGGGAATTCATCCCATATTGGCAGCCACAAGAGTAACAGAAGAGAAGCAAGGAAGTTTGAGTTAGAGCTCACTTGGGGATGGATGCAGTGAGAGTAACACCATTAGTTGCTACAGGTAGTGTTATCAAGAGAAGAAGCATAAATTCATGGCATCAGGAACACCTCAGCTGTGAAGGGCACCACACTCACTGGTGGCAGCTGTGTGGGAGGAGGACAGGACGGACGCAGCCCTGGCAGGTGATGGGTGCCACTGCTGGGTGCTGGGTCCTGCTTCCTTCTGGCTCTGGCAGTGCTGGCCAGGGGGTCAGTGTGGACCAGCCATCTGAGTTTTCTTTTTAGCTGTTTTTTGGGAAAAGATATAGATGTGATTTAAATAGACCTTGAGCTGCTTGTGAGTTCCACCCATCCCTGGCAGCACTGCACCTGAGCTGAGCTGGGTTACCAAGGCAGAACAGCATCCACCCACTTCACTTCACCAGCTCCATCCAGTTCCCTGCCCCCTTGCCCGCAGGGTCTGACCCTCCAGATGAGCCTCAGGCACCAGCTGTGTCACATTTATGCCATGCCACTCTTCACCTTGCTTCGCCTGTATTTGTCAGCCATCGAGAGAAGGGCTCTGTGTTCACCCCACTGGATTCACCAGTGGTCCTGGCTGCAGCTTGCTCTAGGAGCTGCGACCCACCAGCCCCATCTCTGCTGCCCACACTTGGATCTCCCTGTTCCTACAGCCAGCACATGGCCCCCTTCAAGGACGAGACTGTGAGAGGTCACCATCACCTTCTACACTTCAGACTTACTTTGGACAAACCAAGGCAGAGCTAACCCATTCTGGACTTTGCTGAGCTCTCCTCATCACCTCTCCACCACCTTTCCAAGATCACCATTTCCCATTGCAAACTCAGGCCCCAACGTGGAAGCCTCTGTTCCTATTTCAGATGTGGGCAGACACCAGGCAGCACCTGAGGCTACTGAACTTCACAACATGAAATTGCTCAAGTGGAAAACCAGGGTGACCTTTTTCAGCAGCCCAACTGCTGAATGTTTGATTTGTTCTGAGTCCCGAAGTTCCCTCTGGGCATGCCTTGAGTGCCAAGAGCACCATTGTGTGTGAGCCCATGCCTGCCTGGGCTCCCAGTTACACTTGAGCATGCTCAGAGACAAGGCTTTCCCAGACAAACAGAGCCAAGAAATGAGGGACAGCATGAGAAAGACAAGGGACCACATCCCTAGGAACAAACCCTTCCTTCATTATATGGGTCCAAAGACCTTACTGCAACAAAACCCTCTTCACAGGGCTTGTGTCCATGGCTGTAATTCTGCATTGGCCTTGCTCTTCTCTCAGGATGTTAAACTCCACGACCTCATGGTTGCTGTAGTAAAGGCTGATCTCCACCTTCACACACCCAACCTTGTTTCTGAGTAACAGATTCAACAATGTATCCATCTCCTGGCTCACTGATTAGCAGCACAAAGAGGTTGTCTCCAACACACCCTGGAAGTCTCCTAGATGGCTTGGACCCAGCCCCATTGTCTTTCTGCCCCATTGGTTGAGGTTCCTGATGACCACCAGGATCTGTGATCATAAGGTTTTTTCCAACTGTCTGGAATATGCTCCATTTGCTTCCTCGCCTTAATGGGGCAATGGTGCTCTGTGTTGGTCCATCCTCTGAGCCTTATCCACAAGCTCTTGGCTGGCCCATGGCACAGTCATAGAATCACAGAATCATAGAATCATTATGGTTGGAAGGGACCTCCAGGGTCATCAAGTCCAACCTTTATTCCATCATATTCCTAACCATTAGACCATCAGACCATGGCCTCAAGTGCCTCATCAACCCCTTTTTTGAACACCCCCAGGGATGGTGACTCCACCACCTCCCTGGGCAGCCCATTCCAGTGCCCAACCACCCTCCCAGGAAAGAACTTCTTCCTAATTAGGATTAAGAGGCAGGCTGGCATGGGTGATACAGCTGTGCGGGTCTATTACAGACCTCCTGATCAGGACGAAGGAGTTGATGAGGCTTTCTACAGGCAGCTGGAAGCAGCCTCGCAACTACAGGCCTTGGTCCTCATGGGGGATTTTAACTACCCTGACATCTGCTGGAAGACTTACACAGCCAGCCATTCACAGTCTAGGAGGTTCCTCCAATGCATTGATGATAACTTCCTAATGCAAATGGTGGACAAGCCAACTAGGAGAGGAGCACTGCTGGATCTTGTACTCACCAACAAGGAGGGTCTTGTTGAAGCAGTGATGGTCAATAGCAGCCTTGGCTGCAGTGATCATGAGATGGTGGAGTTCAGGATCCTGTGTGGGAGGAATAGAGTACCTAGCAAGACCAGAACCCTGGACTTC
>VZRW01008926.1:444855-490475 GCA_013398125.1 Aegotheles bennettii | reverse complement strand
GCTGTCTCGTTGCCGCTGCTGATCACGGTGTGTAAGGTCTTTACTGCCTCAAAATCATGCGGGGTGGAACACTCGTGTTTTTGTAGCCTTGCCATGGTTCAGTAGTGCACTGTGCGTTTGTGATCCTCCTGCCAGCCTCTGGAATTGGCAGCCCGACCCTCTGGATGGACACAGACGAGGCTGTGATTTGATACCATTTCCTTTAAAATGGGACTTTAATAAAATCCCTGAAACAAACCCCTAAGCCTTTATCTACAGCAAATGTGTTCATAATGTTAACATCACCTGTTAAAATTTTCAGGGTTTTTTTTTCTCCTGTGTTTGGTTTTGTGGTTGATTTTTTTTTCTTTAACAAAAAAAAAGAAAAGGCAAAGATTGTTCTGTCTGCCAGCCTGAGCCAGCCTCTGCACCGACGTCATGGAGATGCATCCATGGACACTGCTCGCTGCCTTGCAGAGACCTCGGCTTCATTAATGCTCTACAGCACACAGGTTCTTCTTGGTAAATTAAGGAACTGTGTATGTTCATATAGAAAGATTCTACAAGAAGCAAACTTTACCTGCTGAAGCCATCCCGTGTGTTGTAATCATGGTGTGTTTTGTGTACTCGATAAATGCACCCAAAATCAACACAATCTGTCAGCAATAGCAAAGCTTTGAAACCTCTGCATGGTGACTGCCACCAGCAGCATTCTGGGCAGGAGACTGGATGCACTCACAGATACACACAAGGTTACTCATGCCTGCTTGGTCGTTCTTGTGTGGGTTTTTATGTGTATTTCTCATAGTACGTGACATGGATGTGTAGTAGTTCTAGAAAGAACAGTTTGTTGTTGTACTGGCTCTGTCCCCTCCATCGAGCTAAGAATTTTGTAAATGAAGATTTTAAAATACATTTTGAAAAATACCTGTGTATGTGTATTCTGATCATACGTGCAGGAAAGTTCATTCCATACCTTTGGGAGTATGGATATCCCTGTTGACACGTATTGAACTGCTGCAGAATTTGCCTGTCTGGGCTGAACTGGAATGTGGATGGTAATTTGAAGAAAATACTGGAAGATTGGAGCTGGCAATAGCTGCATTTCGGTGGTCTGGTGGCCACCACACTGCCCTGCCTGGCTTGATGCACTGACGTACAGTTTAGCAAGATGATGTCTGTGGGAGCTGCTGTCATGTGATACACTGAACAAACCCTGCCAATAACAAGAAGAACTGTGCTAAATAAATCTCTTTGAGCCTCCTAAGAAACAATTTCAGCTGGTTTACGCTAATCCTGAGAGGATGATCAGACGCTGCGGCTGGGCGCTTGTTTTTGTCATGTTTTGAGCTGCATTGTGTTTGTCTTAAATTGAGAATGTATGTATTGCTTTGGGATTGCAGTGCCAATGGAAGCAAAGGAATTCCAGTCTGGATCACACTGAAATCCTACTGACTCAGTATCCTTGGCTAGCAAGGGCCAGAGGAAGCATTAAGCATCTTCTTCTGTCAGCAAAGGATATTGCCTCTTACCTCTAGCATCAAAAGGACATTTTGTTTCCAATATAATTTATTTCTATTAGAGTTTGACTCATTTGAAGTCTGAGATTTGGTAACCCAACATTATTATTGTTGCTAATGGAATAACATGGGATATTCTACATATAAATAAACGCTCAGTTGTTGCGTGCTTTTTGATGTCTTGATCTCAGTGATGACTTTTATAGTTTTCTTGCCTTAAGAAGTTTGTCCTATTACAAGTATTGAAATTCTACTTTTCAGTGTCTTCACTTCTATGGCATAGTATAGGGGAATGGTGGGGAAAATAACTTATCTCTATTAATTTGTATATTTTTGCTGTGCTGTATTATCTGACTTCCCCTGGTGCAACTGGAGGCCATATGAAGTTCAGACTGGATATTAGGAAAAAAATTTTTAAGTAGAGGGTAGTCAGGCATTGGAAGAGGCTGCCCAGGGGAGTGGTGGAGTCACTGTGCCTGGAGGGATTCAAAGAACGTTTGGATGTGGCCCTTGGGGATATGGTTTAATGGTGGACTTGGCATTCCTGGGTTGATGGTGGCACTCGATCTGGAAGGTCGTTTCCAACTGTAGCAATTCTATGATTGTTAAGGAAAGAGAGGAATGGCAGTCACTGAGTCAAACCATCCTGCTTTTTCCAGTAACATTCTCAATCAAAGCTGTGCTAGAGCTGTGAAAGACAAATTTTTACTACAGGTTCTTTGGGAACTTCAGCTACGTAAGTGAGAAAGATCTCTAAGGGCTTCTGCTAAAGTCAGGACTACAAAATTAGCTGATACCAAAGACTCTACCAGCTAGTAGCCTTGGCCCTGCCTCAGTGGCAAGTGTAGGGGAAAAAAAACAGACTGAAGCTCTTGGTGAACTACCAGAGACAAATCCCTGGCAAGTGGTCTGTGCTGGTTTTGCTTCTTGGGGAGTATTTTCTCTTAGTCACTTTATACCATAAATGATCCTTTGGTCCAAAGGTGAAGGCAAAGAGCCAGGCAATTATTTTTGCCAATTATCTTTGAAACCTTCTGTCATTCTAGAATGTCACCATGAGGAAGGGGTGACCTGTAATGCAAACACTCCTTCAGATGGAACAGTGCCATTCATTTGTATAACGGCGTTAGAAAAGCTAATTTTATTTTCTGGCCTATTCTTTATGCATTTTAATCACACATTCTTTTCATCTGCAGCTGCATACTGAGCAGACGTTTCCATAACCTTCACTGATGTCCAGAACCCTTTTCTGCATTAACACATCTAGCTGAGAACCTTACAAAGTATTTACAGATGTAGTGGAAAAGTGTCTGACTCACAGATGCCTCTTGGATCTGCTGGGATGGGGAAAGCTTCAGGAACCAGTTGTTAGGCTTCATAATGATCGTATGTAATAGACTTCAATGGTTGTTTTGCAGCTTTAGGTGTCTCTGTTGGTATCTTTACAAATGGAGGAAGCTAAGAAGTAAAATCATTTGTTCAAGGTCATCCAAGATGCCAGTGACAGAGCTAAATTAAAACCCAGGCAGCTTGCTTAACCTTTTCTCTTAATTCTCCTTTCCTAGCTAAGGAAAGGAGTTTGCATCAAGCGTCCAAAATTTTCAGCTAGATAAATTTATTTTAGAATGTATTTAATTGGCACAGAAAATAGCCATTTTGTTCTGTATACAAAATGTACTGAATCTTCAGTGCTGAACAAGCGATTGATTAGAGGCCGTACAGCAGTGGCAAGGTGCCAAAACGCTGTGTATGGATTATTATCTTTATTAAAAGCTTATGTGTAATATTTAGAAAGCTGTTTCAGTATTGAAAACTAATTGTTGCTTTGTCTGTCTTGCATTTTAAAGCCTGAATCTTACTCGTTGGCAGTAGTGATGAAATTATAAAAAGAATTGAGTAGAAACATTTGGTTCTTGTATTTTTAAGCACAAATCTTTTATATCAGGTTATGTATTGACCTTGTTAATGTTTATAAATGTGTAAAGGGTCAGGAGGATGGAGCCAGGCTCTGCTCAGGGATGTCCAGTGACAGGACAAGGGGGAATGGGTGCAAGGTGGAACATTGGAGGTTCCAGGTGAACATAAGGAAGAACTTTGTCACTGTAAGGTGACAGAGCCCTGGGCCAGGCTGCCCAGAGAGGCTGTGGAGTCTCCTTCTCTGGAGACATTCAAACCCCAACTGGGTGCATCCCTGTGTGCCCTGCTCTGGGTGCTCCTGCTCTGGCAGGGGGGTTGGACTAGACGATCTTCTGAGGTCCCTTCCAACCCCTGACACTGTGACTCTGTGCTAAGTATCAGTATCTTTTTCCCAAGGGAATTATGCATTCCTTACAGTGTTCACTGCTGTCATAGTCAGCATCTTGTGAGAGGCCCAGGAGAGAATTTCCAAAGGGCAGGGACTGATGCTGTATGATGAACAAACTTTACTGAGATGTCTATGGGCAAACATTGTTCATCATAAATGTTTTTAATGTGAACAGTATTGTCATAGTGCAGAAAAGCGCTGGTTTGTAATACAAAAACCATCCTGTGATGAGCAGAATGGTTTTCTCGGGATTTATTTCGTGTTTGCTAGGAGGTGGAAAACGGTTTCAGATAAGAATACGTGAGTGGTTGTTTTATGTAGGAGTAACTACCAAACAACTTGCATGCTACAATGAAGGCTCATTGCAGTTTTCCCATTCAGCAGGGATAGTTCAATTGTGCGTAACTAATTAGTGCTTCCTAACTCCATTAGAGTTAGAATTCTAATTTATTTTATTTGATAGTAATATGTTGGTTTAGTAACTGCAGTGTTCATTGCATTCAGCACAAGTCTTTGCTTTACAAGTTTTCCTATTTCAGAGGGTGTCACTTAGATTTTAGTAATGCATAAATGAGGGCACCTGCTTTGCCAGAGCTCTGCACTCCTCTGAGATGACTCTGGCAGGACAAAGCACTCTGCTGCTAGCATAAAGCCAGACATAAAATGGGGAGGGAAACCCAGGCCGTGGGCAGATGCGGAATGAGTAGCGATTGCATTGAGGGAGTGGAACTGAAAGGGTCCTTTTGGCACTCGTGTAAGGGCTGAAGGTGAGAAGTTTCTGGAAGCAAGTCAAGGCAAGGGACAGCTGTGCTGCAGAGGTATAAGGAGATGGATTTTTAGGAAGGTCTGCACTCAGAGACACGCCGAATGGCTAAATGGAGATACATGCTTTCAGGCAGTGAGTGTAAGGAAAAGGTAATCTTACCAGTGTTTTATATAGGAAGAAAAGACATATCGTTAGTTTACATCTGTAAATTTTAAATCCTAATTAAGAGCTTCCATGCCTTGTGCAAAGAGAGACTCCTAATATTAAAGGAAAAACAGTCTTGCCCGTGGTGTAACACTGTAATCTTTCAAAGAAGGCAACAGGTTCCTTAAGAACCCTGGAAATGGGCAAGAGTGATAGAGATTTTACTTTGGTTTCTCTTTAATTTTTGCTCCATATGAAAACATTTTGAAATTGTGAGCAGTTTTTTCTGAATCTTAAAAAAAAATTGGATATGTTGCAGTCTAATTCTAGCTATGACCTTTGGACTGAGTTCCTAGTACTCCAAAAATGAGCTGGCAACCAGATTTCACCTGAAGGCAGCGTGTGCTTAGACAGCTTCTTGCAACCAGGTAATGAGAGCAGCACTGCTTCCCAACTCTGCATTCAGGCCTCCCCATTTTTACAATCAAAACAGCAATATCATTAAAGGAGAGATGCAGGCATAAGCAGAGGCTGCCATGAGCAGGAGCATCACCTCTCTTGTGGCTGGGAGGATGTGCTCAGGCACACCAGTGGAACAGCACGGGTTCCTGCAGAGCAGGGCACTCTGTCTCCTCCCCAGGTGTGAACAAGTGACTGTGCTTTCTGCAGGGCAGGGATATCATTTGCTGGGCCCTCTTACTTGGTCTTGGTTCAGTTTATAAATACTAAGTACACGTTGGGCAAGGACTTGAGAACAGGGCTATGCAGCTGAGCTGACTGGAGTGTGTAACGTAATGTGTTAACAGATCTGGGTTTGTAGCACCCACCGATCTCCTGCAAGTTCTGTTCCAGGGCTGTTCCCTGGACTGGCCAGCTGGCACAGCTCTGCACCAGGCCATCCCTGTGCTCGTGTTCCAAGAGAGACAAAACTGCAGAGTTTTTTCTGTTTATCTACAGTCCTGTCATGTGTGGTACTTGGCTGTATCACTATAAATAGCAAAACACAACACATGATAGAGACTGCCTTTAAAAAAGCTTTTAGTGGAAAGCCCTTTGTCCTCCAGACTCTTACGTATTGCTTTATCTAAGCAAACTCTTACATGCTCCAACCTTGTTTTAGGCAACTTTGTATATATGAGATGCTGACTACAAATCCAGACAGATTGTATCTGGTGTCATCCCCCATCCCATCCCTGTCCCCTGTGTTCAGAATCCAAGTGAATTATTTTTTTTCCTCTTCTCCCCTCCCTTATCTCTGAAGAGACCACAGAAAGTGCTCTGAAGCTTAATGGAACCTGTAGCAGCACGTTTAGTTAAACAGGTAATACTGAAAAAAGTAAGTGTTCAGTTCTAAAATTTGCCTTAATGGAAAGGAAATGGAAAAATTGGCAAGGAAATAATGAATGATATATAGATAGGTATATTTCAGAGTAATGACTGAAGCAAGAGATAAGGGGAATAACAAATTGCTTTGTAGGCTTTAGGTCTAGGTGAAGTAAGAAATTCTACTTACGGTCTGGTCAGAATCTCCTGATTATTTGTCAGTAGCAAATTGTAATCTGTTGAAATAGGAACAATGAAACAAAAGGTGGTTAAAATACACATCATTAGACTTCTTGTTGTTCATCTTGAAAGAGGGCTGACTGTATTTTGAGCTGTATCTGTTTTAAATGGGTGTTATTTGCCGTTCCATAAACACTGTAGGACACCACAAGCCTGTACCCTTTTTTGTAGAAGCCATGTTCCTCCAGAAGATTGCTCAAAAAAAAAAAATGGCACTAAATATTCTCCTGGTATCCATATATTCCCAAAGTAGTGACTTCATTGTATGCATTTTTAGTGCCCAATTCTTAACTGTCACCCCCAGGTGTATTGGTGTGCAGTGTCACACGGTTTTATCACCTTCAGCTGTTCAGCCAGCGTGCCCAGGGGGTGTGCTCTGAACTGCAGAAACTTGGGGTGGACTGATTATTTGGATTTTTACACATCTGTAGATAACACTGCAATCTGCATTAAAAATATGATAACACTTTAGTGAAAATAGGTGTTTGGGTATGAACTTGTGTCTGAAGAAGAGACCAAGGAGCGCAGGAAGTCAGATTTGGGTATAGAACCTCTACAGAAGGGTTCTGGACCTGGTTGGATGAACACAGCAGCAAGGGGTGATTACAGGTAGGTGGAAGAGTTGCAAAGAATGGAAAAGAGTAAGTTGGCAAAGAAAGCTGTGTTGTAGATGACAAAAAGTGAAGCAATAAATTCTGAAGTAAATGTTACCTGGAATATAGCGAGTGCTTCCCAGGGTGAGACTGCTGCACCTTGTGGAGTGGAAAATGTGTAATGAGGTGATAAGACTTTGCAGCCACCATGGGTGGGAGGGTAGTGTTGTATCTTGGTCTAGAATGGAAAATCCTTGCTTGATTGAACTGCTGCTTTTGCTAATTAAACAGCTTTATCTGTGCTGAGTCAAGCTTGACTTCTCTGAGGGAAGCTGCTGTGCTTTTAGAGAGCCAGCTGGAGAAGGGTAATGATGGGTGCTCAGGGCAACATGAGCTGTAGGCTACTTCAAGCTTTTGCAAAAAGAGGAAAGACTTTCCAATAGCCACCTTCACCCTTTCTGGCTGAAACAAAATATTCCTGAACTCTGTTGACAAATACACTGATTCCTAAGGTTAAATCCTTGTTTGTATATTTTCAGGCTAAGGTGTTAGAAGTGTTTAATTCAGAAGTCTTTTTCTGGTTTTCCTGCAGACTGATGGTGCCTGAAGCAGAACAGGGCTGGCCCTCAGCTGTAGTTAAGGCTGGCTGCTTTTCCCTTCAGCTGGTGTGGGATGTCCAGGGCTTGCTGTGGTGTGGCTGCCCATCAGCCATCAAGCTGGCATGGGGACATGGCTAATCAGGGCTGCTGGAGTGTACCTGCTCACTCTGCTCCTTTGGGAATTGCAGATGTTGGTGGGATTAGTTTAATTGATGGATGGGTGCAGTAGGCACTGCTGAGGAACACGGAACTGCGGGTTTTGAAGAACATTTCTGTTTTATCTGCATGCTGCAGGTACCTTTATCCTTCTCCCTGTGTATCTGTGGTTGAAGGTGGCACATGAAGAAGGCATGTGAAATATCACAATGTTCCTAAATGCAGCTGAGGAGTGTGAACCATGTTCTCTTCCTTATTCTCACCTCTAAACCTATGTTTACTTGGTCTACGTGACTGTGACAGGAGAACAAAAGTCCTTTCTTCCCTCTGTGAAAATTAGGGCATTAGTCCCAGCTGGTGGAGCTACAGGCATGAGTGCACCTTCCCTATCTTCATTAAAAAAACCCAACCAAACAACTGTGGGAGGCTTGGTGTCTGATGAAGTGCAATCACCTCTTTCCTGCTGCCCCTGCAGCCGAGCAGGTAGGGAGAACAAAACCATCACATGCTCCCATCATTAGCCAGTCAGGTGCCAGAAGTTTTTGCAAAAGGCAGTTTTGGTCCATGAAATACACTGTCCTTCAGCTTTTTGTAACGACTGCTCCGTGTTTGACATTGCTTGATTTACCATTTGATGTCTATAGTCTTACATTCCAATTGGATATTGGTGTTTGTAATGCATTATATATACTGGCTGCTAGTAGGAGTTACTAAAAATATTTTAAAATACACACATTTCTTTGAATTTTTATCACGTGATTAAAATAGTTACAAAAAATATCCAGGGCCTCAGGTAAAATCTTTTAAAAATCTTAATTATGTTCTAAAGCACCTGCATAAAATGATTCAGTATAAACTAATGGATTTCTTCAATTCAATTAATTGTTTCTATTTATAGATTGTACCATATTTAAATATTTTTATAAAAGTATGACAGAGAAAGATATTAAACAAAAATGGTACGACTTTTAAGAAAAAAATTGCTATAATTTTCTTTGCTAAGACTCAATTTTTTAAAATATTGCCTTTGCAGAAATAAACTGTGAGTGAATAATTGTTAGGGGGTCTCGTAATAAACACATGAAAATGTAGAACTTGTTCTTCAAAGGTGTAATAATGTTTCCTCATGACTATTTAGAGCTGTAATACGAGCTTGTTTCCACTGCTCAAAGTGAAGGAAAGTTCTGAAAATCATTAAGAAATGCTAACAGAAGTGAATGGCCAGGTTGTGAACAGCAGCAGAACAAGGGCGCAGAAGGGGCTGGCAGGAGTCTGGGCTTTGTTCCGTGGGGCATGGCAGTGGTACATCCCGTGGGGTCAATCTCTGCTTTGGTTTTAGAGTTGGGCACCCTCTGCCAGGTTATTGTACATCATTCTTTATTGCAATAGGAACCTTTAGGTGTCTGTATGTCTGATTTAACAAAATATCAGCAAGGTGTGCTGCTTATCGGAAAGCTTCTGAAGATGATTTGGTGCTTGTTGAGAAGATGAGTGTGGAGAAGACACAAGGCAAGCTTGTGGCACAGCTAGTGATGAAGCCCAGGTTACATGTCTGTGGGGATGTGTCCCCATCTTTAGGAGTCAAAAGTTGCTGCGTTCCAGTAATTCAGAACTTAAGTGCCAGTTTAAATACCCTTTCCATGCGTTTCTGAACATAAAGTGGTTCTCCTGTGCAAGAAGTGCCTTTATTTCTTCATTCTGACCTTACAAATCCAATACTGTTTATGAAGTACTGACTGTTTTTTGCTGCATTGCCTGGTTTGTATGGGCTGAAATCTGCTGAGCTACACTCTTACCAGGTTCTGTGGATCATTGTGGCACATGCCAAGATCCTTTGTTGTGATAGTACTGACTTCTTGCAGGAGAAACCAGGGGTGAGTGTGTATGTGGGGATAAAAACAAGCCTGGGAATAAAAGCATAGAAGTTAAAATGTGTCTTATTTTACTTTTATGACTTGAAGCTAAGTCCCAAAGAGAAAAAACTGATGCTGATTTTTAGCTTAAAACAAGGTAGGAAGAGGACCTCCTTGTATTTGTGTACGTATCTCTGCATCTAGCTTCACCTTTGTTCTGTTCAACCTTATTTCTGGTGTATTACTTCTGATTTCTTTGATAAGAACTGATTATAATTCTACTGAAACATTAAAGATTAGGAGATTAAACCCCAATGTGGGATCAGCCACAGTCTCTCAAGTCTCACATTTTGCTGAAGGAGACCAGGATGGTTCCAAAGAGGAAGATTCAGCACTATTTCACTACCTCTTAGTTTGCTTTGATGGTTTGTTTTGCTTTGAAGGTAATTTCCAGCAAAAGCTTTCTACGTATATGCACATTTTATCATGGTTCATCATTAAGAAAGCTTTAAAAAATTTCAAAGGTTTTTTTCCTTCGTAGGACCAAGAAATGGTTGCTATTAGAAAAGCCATCATCTCATATTTGGGATTCTGGAAGGGCAGTAAAAAGGTTTTATCTTAAAACATGATGAATGAGTCTGAGTCCACTGAGTGGCAATATGATTACCTCATGTGGTGTGAGCACAGAACTTGTTTTGCCTGGTAGTTGTCTCATCCATCTACTGTTTGAGGTAAATAAAAATCACAGGAGTATTTTTAGTTGGGAAAAAATATTCCTTTTATGAGGCATTAGTCTTTGAAGCAATAACCAAAATTAATTTTCCTGAGTCCTATATAGCTGTTGCATACAATATATATTAATAAATGACCATAGTGTTTATAGTAGCACGTAAAAATGTTAGAATAAAATAATACTTCAGGTAGTTAGGATGAGGTATGAATAGGCTGGCATTACACTTAAAACAGCAACAAAAAGGTGGCTTTAGTAGTAGTGTGCTAGAGTTATGTATTTGTGTGTATGTGTGTATATCTGTAGGTATAATGTTTATTTTTAAAGAATAATTGGTAGGAATTCTCACTGACGGACATTGTCCAGATAGGTAACACTTCTGTAGCTGCAGTTTTCCTGCTCTGGTGCTATTGGCTTGCACTGCAATGAAAGGGGACTCTTGCCTTGTGCCACTGGAAATGACCCAGCTCTTTTGAAGCCAGGCCAAGTGGAGATCCCTTGTATGGGGTGTAATGATAGGAGGCACAGGATTTAGAAATTCAGTATTTTGTATGAGGTTTTGCTCTACCTAAATTCTTTTCCTTGAGCCCATGTTCTTGATTTTTTGTGCTAATTCATTTTCTTACGAATGAAGAAATGTCTGGTAGGAACTAGCAGTAATTCAACATACAAGAGGGTAAGATTAATTTCCTTGGCAGTTGTAATACTCTAGAGGAGTTGAGAGACACTAATATATTGTTACTGTGTATTAAGATTTGTATTATTTCTGTTAAAATATCTTCCACTAGATTGGTCTGTGCTCATGAAATGTGTGGGTAGAAGCAGGCTGTGAGTCTGTTCTTCTCAGGTTGGTGAGGATCTTATGGCAGCCCTTGTCAATTGAAGTCTTGCAGCAGTTGTCTGGGCTTTCAGTTGCTGGAAGTCCTTTCCAAAAAGTCAGGCAGCTGTTGAAGCTTTTGGGTGGTTTGTTTTATTTTCTGCATAGTGTGACCCATTATAGGTGTAGTCTGAGATCTCCAAGCCCTCAGCTGTTAGGTGGTGTGCTGGTGACGCATCAGGTCCCAAGTATCCTCCAGAGTAAAATACTACTTCAGAGTAAAATGAGATGTCACAGTGTGGTTGCTTGTGCAGGGGAATTGCCCAGGTTCCTTGGTGATAATGTCCATACGTTTCAAGAACAGTACTCTGGAAAGCTTTTAATGTAGAACAACCACACCAGGTACCATTATTCTCAAATCCAGGTGTCTGTGAGACTGTGTCGAAACAACAGAATTAAATCTGTATTTTCCAGTTTGCTATGCTTGGGGTAGCTTGTTACTGGGCTAGCACAGGCTTTTCCTGTGCATTTGTTAGTCATTTCTTACTGGGATGACTTAGAACAATGCATTTATGACCTTTTCTGCAGAACAGGATTCCAGGGTTGGTTTCAGCCTTTGGAAGAACATATGGCAGACTGCTATCTGGCAGTCAAGATGGCACGAAGACTGTGCATGTAACTGCTTAACAAACACTGGTGTGAGGTTTAAAGCACATGTTACTTCATTTCACTGCTCATTTCCAGTTTGTGAATTTCCAAGTAAGTGTTTGAAAGGGAGCAAACCTAACTGATACTGAGGAAACATTTCTTTCTGAGGGGCAAAGAGTGACTCTAAGAGAAAGAGCTATAACTTTTCAAGTATGTTATCAAGGTTGTTTATACACAGAGCTGCTACTTAAGGCAATGATGTTTATAAATGTTACATAATTTTTAAAAACTGCTTTTACTGGCTTTTTTCAATTATTTGATGAAGAATTCAAAGAATTTCAACCTTAGTGTGTTTATCAGTGGTAGGATATTTGCTCAGGATAGCTGAGATAACCTGACATCATATCGAACATCATCTGCAATATCCACTTGTAACCACAAGATTATTGTTTAGATAATACTCAGTGTAGCTATTCCATGCTATGGAGTTATCAAGTGACAGGTGAGTGATCTTATTGCTGATTGTAACAAGTACAGAGCCACATCTTGGGAAGTGACACTGAGGACCTACCACAGGCAGTGGTACACAAGATCTCTGCACTGGATTATTTCCCTTTCAGGTTTGTCATAGCCCATTTGCAGGTATTGAAGTTCCCCCAAAAAAGAGAAGAATAAAGAATAGTAAAGTTTCAATATATGATTTTGTCTTATAAATCAGAACAAGAAACATTAACTTTTCATGCTGAGTCACCGAAAATACACAGTTGTCTTTTACAATCTGTAGCTTGGACAGGTAGCCAGCTAGTTATTTTGATCATCTTATTACCATAACTAGTAGTTCTAGAATATATGCGGAAGTTATTAAAAAAAAATAAGAGAAGCAAAAAGAAAAATTTGAGTAAGGAAAAGAGAATTTTGGAAGTCAGTATGCTTGCCGTATGCTGAAGTGTGTACACTGCAGAATTTTTGATTTACTAATAGGATTCTTCAAAACTTCTATTTTTGACAAAGTCTTAAAAGAATAGAAAGTGCACTTTTAAATTTCTTACATTAGTTTGTATTTTAGAATAGTTTTTAGACAGATGATTCAGAAATTCTTTAGACATAGATACCCTACTTCTCATGATGAGAAGAGAATATTTTCATTTTGGGGACTTCAGCAAATAACTTTCATGGTGGAAAATAGGATTATGTGTAATATATAAATCAAAGTAAATTATGTTAATCAGCAAAAGCAGCTTATTACAATGTGTGATCAAAATCACCACCTCTGCTGCATCTATGTTTGAGTAACTGATAATCACGTTGGCATACAAAACAGATTTCATTTTGCACACCAAGAACAGAGGGCTTAATATACATGTGTGGAAAGGTATGTATATATGTGTATCTCTCTGCAGTAAGCCAGGGATATTTTCCTGAAAGAGCTGTCCAAAGCATGAAACTGTTCTGCATAACGACGACAAATTCTTCTGTTTTGTCTGAAACATTGCCTGGAAATTCAGGGTAAAAATCCATGACCATGAGGCTAGTAACAGTTTTTAAAGTATGTAAATGGAAAATAAATTGATTAGAAACAGCTTTGATCAGATAGTTAAAATTATCAATATGCAATCATCTTTCTTACACTTTGAAAAAAAATTCTTTTTAAGTGCCAGTACACAGGACCTGCTGACGTGGGTCCTTTTATTCTATTTAAACAGAATAGTGCTTTTTCTGTTCAGACTCAAATTGAACTGAGATAGTGATGCACAGTTACTGTCTCTTACAATTCTCTTTGTCAGCTGTCTCCACTAATACTGCTAAATACATTCTGAGGGCAGTGTGCAGTCAGTTAGCTAAACAATGTTAAAACCCCCCAGCAAACTTCTATTATTCTAGAATTATTTAGAAGTTGACGTTTTTATTTATTAAGAGCATATTAGAACTGGCTTTTGTTTGAATCAAGCTTTATTGAAATTGTTTGGGAAGGGTGAAGAGGCAAAATCAATGTATCCATGTTTTTCATGTCATTGTCTTTTTTTTTTTTTATTAACTGCTTCTTATCTGACCCTTATGTTGAAACCAAAACTGAACATTAGCCTGAAATTACTGTGCAGGCTTGCAAGGGGCAATGGAAGATGTGAAACAGTGCTTAGGCATGTACTGTCATAACACCTGTGTTTATTTGCTCTCGTAATTTTTGCACACAGTAGTTAAGTATCTGCACGTGCTGGCAATGACAGTGATGTTTTGGAGAAGTAGCGTGGTGTGGTTAGTCATGAAATTCTTGCTCTTCAAAAGAGCTATTTCAATCTGCTGCTTAGGGATCAACTGATTTTTCTGAAAGTGTTTTTTTCCTTTAGTCATTCAGCTCTCGGTGATTAGAAGTACTTGGCTCATTGTGAAGGGCACAGAGCTAATTGGCTTCATGAAGTAGAATAAATTGTCCTTTGTCAAGCTTTAATAATGGATTTAAAAACTCTGATGAGTGGTTATTGATACACTCAATGCATCACTGATATGTTGAAATACATTCAGTACCTGGTAATAGATTATCTTTTTGCCATAGATATAAATGACATCAGTTTGAATGATGACCACCTAAATGCAAGTGCTCTGCTTGTACTCTTGCTGACTTTGTGAAATTGGCTTCTCCTCTTTAAGAAACTTTGTATAAAGTTAAAAGTACTAGTGCTGTATTTGGTTAGAGTATTTATTTGTAGGAATCTATTAACTCACACTCTATTTATCCCATTATCTAGTCCCTCCTTAATGCCAAAATGACTTGCCAGATTTCCTATCATCTTCTTAGTGTTTGAAAAGAATTAAATTTATGACCTATATGCATAGTACTTAAATGTAGATGTTGGTTCACATGTAGTACTAATAAGCATCCAGTGGTTTCAGTCGTAGAGCAGACTTTGGTAGCAATTGGGTCACAGTTTGTGTGCTGTGATTGAATAGCACTATGCAGAAATAAATTACTGCAGTAGCTTACATTCTGAACTGAGCTAGTGATTTAGAAATACAACTGGAAGAATATTGAAATCGTATTTTCATAGCAGTGTTTGAAATTTGCATCAACTTCTTCCAATTTGTCATGCCCTTTTTTGTACATTTTTAGCATTTCAGAAGTTCAGCTTGTGAGAAGACAGATTGAGCAAGTGCTGGATTTTTAAACTCGATTGCAGGGTACTCATGGAGAAAGAACGTACATTAATAATCTCAATTTTTCTTCTGGCTCCTGGTTGTGATGAAGGACAGAGTCATATGCAGAGTGGAGAATGCAGTGAACAGCTTATTCACCTTTTGAAAAAAGGCAGGGCTTTTCTGCACCAGTTATTTGTTACTGGGTTTTCCTTGATATGTAGAGCAGAGTGTTAGAAATCACTGAATAATTCTGAGGCAGGATGAACTTGTGGGTTGGACAGCTCTGAGTTAAAGCTTCAGTTCTGCGAGCGTGAGCAGAGTTGATACAGGTGTAATTCTGACTGCTGGTCAGGGGTTGACCCAGGGAATTGCTTAGAAACACCACAACTTCACATCTGTAATATATACAGAGATTGCAGGTAACCTCGTATCTCCTTTTTGACTTCTAGTTTTCTTACAAGCCAGGAGTGCTCCTGGTGATGAGATGTAGGGAACTCCCTGAAACATCAGAATTTTTAAAATTTAGTAATAAAGAATTATCCTATTTAGTAATAAAGAATAGATCCCAGCCAGAGATACCTGCATAGTTGAGTCTCATTGTGTGAGTTGTGCATACAGAGGGAATAATGCAATTCAGATAAACATCCCTAGGCTACCTTTGATTTAGCCAGCTTGAGTAGGAATCGTAGAGAATCAGCAGGACTGGAAGGCAACAACTGCAGCACAGGGTGCAATTAAGGTGCTGCAAACCTGTGCTGAATCCTGCTCAGTTGTTGCCTGCCCACATGGCTTAAAGGCAGTTTCTGTACACTTCCCTGTGCTGTAGTGCCATTTTGTTGCAGCTTGTGTGTCCTGTGGCTGTAGCTTTTTGTACTGGTGTACCACAGAGCAGGTACAACAGCTTCCTTGGAAGGGAGGAGGAGTGGTAACCATCATTCAGTAATGGGAATAAAATATATACAAGCAAAACATTAAGCTATTGTAAAACAGGGTAATACTGGGAATGGTGAGAAAATCAAGAATTTGTAATCTAAAGTCATTAAAAATTTCTGAATTACAGTCTGTTCATTCCAAGACCTAAGTATGCATGTTTTGTATTCCATTAAGAACATTGTGAAAATAAAACAACTGGTATTTGTTAAAATGCCTCTTTAGCTTCCTGTGTATGCACTAGGGTTGACTTTTAGTAGCTTATTTTTGCCAGACTATGTATTTGTGGAATATAGTGACATTGTACAAAGCAGTGGGATTTAAAATAAACAAAAAGGACAGTTTCTGCATGAAATTATTATTTACCATTATTTCTTTGCTGCTTTTCAAACACTTCTAGAATGAGTAGCAAAACACCCACAGGAGTATAGCAAATGTAGAATTAAATGTGTAAATACTAACATAGAATTTTCAGCCAAGTAATTATAAGGAGGATTCAGTCTTGCATTCTATATATTAACAGTCTTGAAATATTAAAAGTCTTTGTGTAGCAAGGAGTGTATTTTGTTCATTTGACTTTTAAAAAGTAATTTTGTTGTTTTTCTTTGATGATGATGATATAATTCCTGCAATTCTGAACCTTGCCTTTGGAGGGTTTTTTCTCTCACTTTCCTTACCATTTGAAGAACATTGCAGGAAAGGTGGCATTGCCCACCTGGCAACTGATGAACAGCAAGGGCTGAACTTTTTCCATTATAGCAAACAATTGGAACAGATTGGCTACATTTCCAAAGTAGAAGCTTCAAATGTCAGCAATTATGTCATGAAAAGCTTGGAGTTTGGATTGGTCTTCTGGATTTTCAGGACTGGTGAAGTTTTGTGATTAATAGAACATTGTGCATATTTATACTATATAAAAAACCCCCAAACCTGAGTACAAGGCAAACACTTTGTATTTTAAATAAATATAATTGTTTGTATGAAATTAATGGACCTTGAAGTTTCCAGCAATTTTTAATGAAAATGTGTTTTATTTCATCCCTGGCTTTCAGCAAATGTTTCAGCAGAGATCCTGGGGAGGGGAAGGGGGGGAGTAGCATTAACCATTGGAGTGGGAATAAGGATGCCTGTTTATAAATTAGACATCAAGATGCTGCAAATTCAGTCCTCTGAAAATGAAAAACTAATCGTCACAGAAATGTATCTCAGCTTAGAGAAAATCCTTCTGGTGGAAGCCGGCACCGTGACTCAGCTGCTGCTCTTTTCTGATAAAATGGCTGGGGGTGGTTACGCTGCAGTAATCTCTGTAGCCTTCCCTTCTGTCAGTGCCTACAGACGTTTTTCTGACGCCCACGCGTGTTCCCTGGTTCCATACAGCAGATTAACGGTTCCTTTTTGACACTAGGAAGGTGTATATAGGAGATTCTTTTCTGTATGTGTACAAGAGGTGGAAGCTTATTGTTTTAAAGAGAGCATATTTGTAGAGTAAAGCAGATTCAGTCAGAAAGCTGGAAAATGTATAAATAAAACAGTTGAATCTTTAATGTGAGCACTGGGACATCTCCAGCCTCTGTAAACACTAGGCACTCACCATATTTCCAGAGTGAAGGGTATCTGTACTTTTCAGCAGGGTTTTTTTTCTTTTATTATTCAGAAGAAATCATTAGAACAAAAAATTATTTTTTCATGCTAAAATATCTTACAATATCTTAAAAATTATCAGATGTTTTACTGAAACGATTTTTTAAAATGCCAAAGGTAATGGAGACTGCCAGGAGGTGAAAAGTGGAGAACTGAGGAAGATCAGAATTGCTGGTTTGGGAAGCCACAGTGATGGTTACACACTGGCCAGGCTCTGCATTGCTGTGTCATCCCAAATGAAGAGGAAAAGTTGCATCACTTGTATTACATAGCATGACACCTATTAGTTCTTGTTGAATTGATTCTTGGTTTTCTATTCTAATCTTTGAGTTTTTTAAAGTTTAAAACTAAGTTATATGACAATCCGTGACAAAAACTGACATTATTTACTGGCTTGTGTCCCACTGTTTGGAAATGGTTGAGGATGTGTGTTTGTGTGCTCATCCTCATCCATTCAGGGTCCTCTGGGGAGTCTCTTGCCATGGCACACGTATGACAATTTTGCCATATGAGCCCCTGTGGTTTTTTTAACCAGTCCTAGCATTTTATGGAGTAGAATTGGCCATGTGGAAGTGAAATGCCCAAGTCAAGTGGCTGACCAAGTATTTTAGCCAAGTTCAATGCAAACTCCAGAAAAATGCTGTACAGCCCAAGTCCCAGTTTGCTGCTTTACATCCCTGCAGTGTGTCAGGTGGCTGTGGATCAGCTTTTCTTAATGCTCCTGTGGGAAGTATCCACGCTTGGCAGATTAAACCGAGACTTCCTTTTTGGATTTACAAATTGTATAATACCTGATCAGCTGTTGCTTTGCTAAAAATTCTCCTCACTGCACTCACTGGACAGGTTTTTTAACTCTTAACAGTTTGCTACTCCATTGAATTCTTGTAAGTTATTAGGGTAAATAGAGTCTCTTGAAAATACCTTGGTGGTGGACACGTTTTAAATGTCTTGTAGAAGTTGGCATGCAGCAAAGATCTGTGTTTCTGAGATGATGCTGATCCGATAGGCTTTATTAAAAAAGTGTCAGTTGGGAAGATGTTCTGGGAAGTTCAGAATGAGATCCCGAAAGACTTAAAAGATTACAGCTTCAGGGCTTTTTTTCTATACGAGTACTGAAATGTTACATAGCAAATTATTCTCGCTCCTGCTTTATAAGTTTTCCTGGCAAAACAAACAGAGAACTCCCCATGTTTCATACCCTTTTCTAATTGAAGTAATTAATCAGTTGTGTCTGAGCTGATTGTAAAATAGGTTTCCTCAGTCGATTGCTCTTAGGAAATGTTTTGGTACAGTAAGATGTTGAACTGTGAAAGAGTTGGCTGGCATATTTATAAGCAACTTAGATTCCGGATAAATTTTCCCTGGGAAATTATTCAGACAGGTTCTGGTGACTGGTGATGCTTTTGATTTCTGGGCCTATTTTAAATAAACAAGTGGCAGCAGACAGGTAGTTTTAGCAAATGTTTATAAGCAACCAGAAAAAGCAGTGTTTTAGATTTAGTTCTTGTTGGTAGCAGCAACTGTATTAAAGTAAGGGGTTGCAGAGAGTAATTTCGGCTTGAGTAATCACAGATTTATTCAGTTTTAGTTCAGAAAGGCAGGTATTAAGAATTTCCCTGTTGTCTACTGATTGAAAATTGTGGCGACATGAACTTCTAGTCTTCTTTCAATTCTCGTAATGTATCTTCTAGTTTTACACTTGTATTTTCTTTGTATTTTCTCCAGATTCGGTAATTCTGTAGATTGATTTATTTTATTTTTTTTTTTACTTTTCTAAGCAGCATCTAGGTTTTTATTCTGGCAAGATTATCTTGCTGAGGAAGCCAAGTTTTCTGCTAAATTTTTCATAGAACTTTGCATTTTAAATGATATTTAAAATTTCAGGACGTGGTTTTACTCTCTCTGTACTCCGCAGCGAGAGAAGCTTTGCATGATGCACCATCCACTGCGCTGCACCCTGTGAGAGAGTGTCAGAGCTGCTCCTGGGATCATTAATTCACTTCTGCACATGGGGATGTGTGTGGGCATTGCCTGGGCACACGTACTCCCCAGCTCCCACATGTGTTGCTCCTCAGCAGCACCACAATGGCTCTCGAGTTGTGGCTGTGCTGGCAGCAGTGCTGCTAAATCAGTTCAGTCTTCAGCTGCAGGAGGGAGCGAGCCAGGAAGGGCTGCCAGAGCCAACAGGATTGGGTTCAACTTGGCCAGCGTGCTGCTGGGTAGTATGTAAAGTGGTATTGCAAGTTATTTACTAGAGAGTAGAAATAATGGATGTAGGAGAGATCACAGTGGAAAGGTTTGTAGCTGTACCTTCTGCAGTGTGTGTAACTCACCTGGGGAAGCAGTTCCCTGCTGGCAGTAGCTTGGGGGCTGTTCCAGCTGGGGACAGCCTGGTGGTGCTGGCTGCAGCAGCCTTACCAGCCCCAAGGTGAGCTGTGTCATTGCAGGTTGGTGATGTCTGCAGTTAAGGATAACTCAGCTTGCCTCTCTGAACTATCCAAAAGTGCAGCTTTTAGTGGGATTTTTGAAAAAGGCATAGCTTTAAACAGGACATGAATGCTGTGTCCTGCTTGTGGAGTTCATGCAGATTCTTGAGTAATCCCCTTTTGTAATCCCAACCTGAGTGTCCTGGGGCTCATCCTCCAGCTCAGCAGGCTCTGTGATTTGGGTTTGATTTCTCTCTCAACTCTAGATAAATCTCCATTGTGTATGTTTGATGTTTTGATTCTATTTTCTTACAGGAATTATGGTTATTGATATCTTTGCAACTTTATACATTAGCAAATATTATCAGTTTGTTTATAGTTTATGTTCATTCGTTCGGGGTTGGACTAGATGATCCTTCGAGGTCCCTTCCAACCCTAGAATTCTGTGATTCTAGAATTCTGTGGTTAAATTTTAGAATGGCTCTGATGTAAGATTTAAATGAACCTTCTTCCTCTTAAATTCCTCTAGGAAATTCCTCTTTCTCTGATACTTAAACATAATAAGGCTAGGTACACTATTGGTCATTGTAGCCTCCTTGTAATTTTTGGAGAGATAGAAGAGTATGGATTGGCAGGCTGTTCAGTACTGGCATAGAGTATCCTCATCAGGTAACACTGTCAGCTCAGGTCAGTTAACATTTTCCCATAGCATAAGTGACAACTTTACCCTTCACTGTTCATGCTTAGTTAATAGTAGAAGTTGGATATTTTTATTTTTTATATTTTTTATATTTTTTACAGGCATTTTATCTTAGGGGAGTTGTGCTCTTTTGGGGCTTCTCTTGTTTGGAAGGGGATTTTCTGGCAAACACTAAAGCTGGAATCCCGGGCTACCATTATATAGGAAAACCAGGAGTGTGCTTGTTGTTCAAGTGCTGCTGTAGGCTGCCACAAAGGCTCTAAACAGATGGAAAAAATGATAGGCTTTAAAAAAAAGGCTGATGTGATTTTTTTATAATGATTTTTATTTTTTAAAAGGCTGGCTTAAAGGCTGATTTGATTTTTATAATGACTTTTATTTTTTAAAAGGCTGACTTAAAACCAAAGTATTTCACTTGCTGTACTTTATTGATGAAATGAACCATTCCACTTAAAGAGAGAGTCTGTATAGGTACAGCAGCCATCCCAAAGGTTTAACTGTGCATTGGTGCCTTACTGTGTGTGTGTATGGTATCACAATGTCATGAGCTGTTTGTTAGCAGTTCTGCTGGTGACAAACCTGTGCAGTGTAGCATAGCCCTGAATGCTCATGAAAGCCAGGAAACAGCAATGATCTGGTACTTTACGAAATGAGTGCATTCAAGAAAGTAGAAATAGAAATTTCAGAGTCTCTTAACTGCTTTTATTTCTTGGGCTCTGCCAGACAAGCTTGGTTGTGCACTAGCCAAGATACATTCATTATTTTTTCAGAAGACAGTTTGTGACAGCAAAATTTGCTTGCAGTGCCAGAAGGTTGTTCTTGCCTTTCGTTACTGCTTGTTCTGCTAATTAACATCAGCATTCAATTGATAATGGATTTAATAATGTCCACAAAGGCAGGTTTCAATGCCATGGGTGTGATTGTTTCCAAAATTGTTTGTCTCGTCCTGCTAACACCACGTTTAATTGTAATATTAATTTCTGCCTCTGTTTGCTATTTGTGTTCTAATACATTAGAGGATATACACTTGGATATACACAAGTACATACACTTAGAACAAAAATTGGGTTTGCTTGAATAATTGGATAGAACTTTGGGGAAAGGTATATAAAAGTTAACACTTGTGGGTTTTGCAACAGTTCAACAAGTAAAGCTCACTGAATGTTACATAGATGGAACTTGTACTAATAGTATTATGTGTAAATTAGTAACACAAATACTATGTATTTGTATTTTATTTCTGGTGTGGTTTGTTGTTTTTTTTAATTAAAATTTTTCTATATATTTATTTATACAACTAGATAATGGGCTTTACAACGCAGGCCTCCATAGAGGTTCTCAAACATGTGGAATGAAGATTGAAGTACAGAGACAGGTCAGGTGAGCAGCTGCTAATAGAGCTATTAGAACAGTCAGGTTAATCCTGAATGCATCTCAAGCAAAGGGTTAATTAATTTTGAAGACCAAACTGCAAAGAACAGGTGACTGTTTCATCAATCAAACAAATGTGTTTTTACTGCTGATTTTGCACTTGAAAAAAATATTCATGAAATACTGTGTATTTTCTATAAAGACAGCAGGAGAAGAATATTTCAGGCAACAAATAGAAAATGAGATATGAAAAACATTGAGTATAATCATTCTGTGCTTGAGAGAGAAGAATGTTCCTCAATATACTTTTATTTGCAAAGAAGTAAATTCTAATGTATACCCATGGATTAATACAGAAGTTTATGTGGTTTTTTAATCTCCACCAATTTTGGTCTCCGAAGCCACTGACTGAAAAAGGATTATTCACATTACAAAGGCAGTGATGTTCAGCTTGAGCAAATATATGTCTTATTGCCAGTAAATATGTTTCAGTAGGTTGCACTTCTAGACAAATTTGGAAGAAACAGCTTGAATTTGATAAAAGGGATGGAGAAGAGAATTTTAAAAGTAGGTGAGAGAGGCTTCATATTCAGAGTCTTGAATTTAGACTGTTGCTTTTGAAATTAGCATCTATGCTTGGAAGGACAGGCTGTAACTGCTCGCTGAAGGTGTTTACAGGGGATATGTTGCTGCCGACTGCTTTGATGGCTCACAAACACAATTTATCCAGGACAGCAAAGTGCATGCTAAGAAGTCTCACTCTCTTCTTCCTGAGAAGAATAGAGATGTTGCTAGCTTGGAGGACCATCTGCTGGTATGGAATATGATTTTCACAAATGAGATCAGCTGGGCAGCACCCAAAGGCCAAGAGAGAAGAAAGCGAGAGGTGACCGATGCCACGGGACACTGTAGTTCAACAGACAGTTTTCAAACACAAGTCACAGGTTGAGTACCAAAGGAGAAGACAAGGACAAAATCTCTCTTCTTCTGCATTCAAAAAGGAAATTCGTCTTTATATTGTAAATACTATTTGGAAAGATAATGTCTTGCTCTCTGCCTCAAAATGAGAATTGTGAAAGCAACATTTATGAAAGAGAAGCTGCTTGTAATGTTTAATCTGGAGTTTGGTTCAGTATCTCAGCATGATTTGATCATGTCTTTAGCACATTTTGTTTTTAATAATTAAGTAATGTTGTAATATAGTTTTAGTGGTTGACTGGAAGTTTACTGTTTGAATGGCTAAATGACAGGAAAAGGCTCTCCTGCATTTAGAGACATTAAATCAACAGTCCTCTGTGTTTATGAAGAATTACTACAGCTAATTCAACATGATTTCTAGTATTCTGCACCCACATCCTTGCCTGTATCCACCCCAAAAGAGGAAATAAAAACGGTGCGTTTGTCATTTTAACAATGTAAATGTTTTAGGTTGGGGTTCTTCCTTTCCTTTATTCTGCTTGTTAAGTATGATTGCTTGCTTGTGTGTTTGGTTTTTTTCCCTCCCTAACTCACTATTTCAATACGTTTCTGTTGGTGAGGTTTGTGTGTGTGTTTCTGAGAAAAGGGACAAAACCAGCTCCGTGCTAAGTGCTGAGCAAGTGTCGATGCTGCAAGAACATGGAATTGCCTTTCCAGCCAAACCACGGAATGCTGCCTGTTCCTTCAGGTGGTGTGATCTATCAGGTCTGACTTGGGAGGATGTGGCATCTGAAGTTGTCAGAGCAAGGTGTGTTCTGACTGGGAACCTTCCCATGCTAAGCTGGCTGGCAGTGGATCGCTGCTCCTGCGATGGGGATTGGTTCTGTTGGTTCGTCTGTTGAAATGCTCAGGTTCTCTGAGCAAACGGAAGCTCTGCTCTCCTTGCTAGCTGTGCCTCCAGAATCATGTTCCTTACAGTGCCTGGCAAAACAGTCCGAGGTTTTCTTTAGGTTTAAGGTCAAACAGCATTACTGGGACCTTAAATGACTTGATGTGATGTACTGAAAGGTGCCTCTCTGGAGCAGTTGAAGTTGATTCCTCTACCAATAAAATCCCTGTGGGACTGAGGGTACGTAGGGAGTGTTGAGAATTTATTGAATTACAGGGTTTATCCCTGGTGTGCTGCTACTGAAATCATGAGTGAACTGAGCACATTTTGGGGAATGTGTGTTAGTGCCTGAACACACAGAGGGCTACATACAGTGCTTGTCTTTCCCATTCTTGCAGGAGTACCTGCAGTCCTCTCTGTGCTCTGTTGTCACTGCTGTTCCCAGACACACTGCCATGTTGCTCCGATGGCTAATGTTGGAGCAGTGCAATACCTTGCCTGACTCCATGTAAGCTCGTAATTCAGAGATGTGCAAGATTTTCCATATCTCTACAAAGGGGGAGGAGGTACCTCAGAAGAAAAACCTGGCCTCTCATCAATTCTTGCCCCCCCTGCTATTTACTTTAATTAATGGCTGTGGCATTCACAGAGCAATTTTAATCATGTGTGTAATAGGTGGAAGTTAGGTGCTTTGTCAGTGATTGCATTTGATAGCAGACTTGGGCAAACAGAAATGAATCTCCAGCTATGATAATTATGTCAATGTTGATAAGTCTTTTCTTCTCTGCAAACGCTGTGCTTTGCTGTGCTACAGGATAACCACCCCACCGCAGTGTTTGCTTCATGGTGGATTTACTCTGGTATGAATAAATCTGTTCTACATCTTCTAGAGTGTGTTTACTGTGTTCACTACTTTCCAACTTCAAGTGACAAAATGGGACATGGCCAGCAGACTGCAGTGCTGGCAAATAAAGGTGAATTCTCTATGATGCAAAAGATGGAATTTAGGCAATTATAAACTGGGCAGATACTTTCAGTTCTATGCATTATTGTAAGAAAGTAGAAATCATTCACCTCCGAGGAATGACCTGTGTAAGTTAGACTTTCCCATGGTCTAAAACATGATTTCTTTTTGTTGTATTGCAAAGTGTTGTGGTAGTAACACAGTCTGGCTTTGCTAACCACTTCTGCCACACTGCTTTCCATATGTCTCATTTAAGAGAGACATCACCTCTCTTATCATGGTGCTGGACACAGTCAGGGTGTCTTTTGTGGGCACTGGAAGCATGAATGTGACATACAATAATTATTGAATGTTTTTTTCTAGAGTTTATGATGGAGAAGTCTACCTGCTGTCATACGTACATATGGAAATAGAGTGCAAACTGTGAATTTTGGGCTCTTTTACCTGATCCAGATTGCTGCTGTGTGCTTACCAGGAGCTATAGATGTTCCAGTCTTAGTGTTTCAAGTTCTTCTCTCAGAGGACATTTATTGGTTTTAAAGTTACTTCCTCTGGTGAGGTATCAGGTCCTCATATGCTAAATTCTTTTGCAAAGAGGACAAAATTTTCCACTTTAAAATACGTTAATTTTTTTAACAAGACTTAAATATATTTGTGTTAATGATTTCCTTGATCATCTGTGAAGCACATCAAATCTGAAAATTGCTAAAGCTGCATGAATGCTCAGTTCTGTTTGGATACACATTCGTATGGTGTGTACGTGCCACGTGCTGTTTGTGTACTTAGATTCTCTAGTCGGTGTCTCACAGCTTGGGAAGCCATTTCAGCGACATGAAATTCAAGCTATACAAACCTGATGCTGATTTTAGACATCACTTACTCAGCTCAGGGGTGAAGGTTTGGCATTCGGCGTTCCACATCAGCAGGCTGTCATAGGGCTGTGCCAAGAACAGACTTGTGCCTCTCCAGCTGAGGCTTTGCAAGATTAGAAGTCACAACACAACTGTAACTGCTGCTAGACTGTGCCGTGTAGATAAGTATAAATGCTTTAGGAATTAGTATTTAGATGGCATTTTTTAAAGCATTGTAGAAGGAAAATATGTGAGATTTTTGGTTTTCTACCTCTGCTTTTCACCCTGTACTGTTGTGTACCAGGGACTGGTGCTGTCTGAGGCAGTCCCTGCAGCAGAACTGGTAGCTCAGAGCAGCAGTAGTGGGCAGCAAGATGGAAGCAGGAGGGGAAAAAAGGACTTGTAAATGTTGGTGTTACTGGTGGGGGAGGGGATGTAGAGGACTGAGAGAAAACACAACTGCAGATAAGGACAGGAGATACCATGGCCTTGAAGCTGAGGAATGGTTTTATGTTTATTTGGTTTATTTTGTGCATTAGGAAAAAAGGCTCAATCCAAATTCAGTTTGTTTGGACACTGCTAAGATTCAGCTGGACAGGGTGCTGGGCCATCTTGTCTAGACTGTGCTCTTGCCAAGAAAGGTTGGACAAGGTGACCCTTGAGCTCCCGTCCAACCTGGGACTCGGTGATTCTATGATTTGTTATATTAGTATTTCCATCAGTTGTACACATTTATAAATTTCTCAAAACCCATTAAAGTTGCAGTAAAATTGCCTTTTTAGTACATGCCATTCTCCAGTTCAGGGAAAAAGTCAAATGAGCAAAGAGCAGATGTGCTGATGCCCTTGGAGGATTTCAGCCTAAGCTCTGCTTACATTGCAGGAGCTGGATTCATGCTTGAACAGGAAACTGGGAAACCAGAGTCTGAATGACGATTGCAAGGTACCTGAGCCTTGTTTAAGTAGAACCTAAATGACCGATGGTCACATCTGCCATTGGAAAAACCTAAAGGAGGTATCTGTCCAGCTAGTGCCAAGGTGAGCCATGGCAGTGACAGAGGGGCTTGTTCTTAAAATATAGAACAAGAACACAGGAGAGGAAAGGGAAATATTTCCTTGTTCTTATGAAAGGGCAAGTTATAGCTCCTAAACTATCTGTAGAAAAATTGAAATGCAGTCTTTTACCAACAGAACTGGGAATAGAAGAACTGAGGCTGGGAGGAGAGAACGTCCTCCTCTCCATACCAATAACTGTCCACCTGCTGAAATGACTTTTTTTGTCTCCCCCATACACAAATTGCTTACTCAGATGCAGCTGTTTGAGTAGGAGGAGGATGGAGCTTTCCCTGATACACAGGAGATTGCAGAGATTGTATTTAGAGTTGTGCTGAGTAGATGCTTGGTATATTTCCACTTCCCCATGGGTTCATGGTAAGAAGAATGTGAGCTGTGCTTTCAGCAGTTTATTTCTTGAAATTTAAAAGAAATTTAAAGAAATGGTATTGAAAATACCCTCTCTTTAAAAAAAGGAAAAAGCCTTTATACATTTGTTTACAGAAACCATTAATGAGAATTGGCTCCAGCGTATAGTTATTCTACTGAAATAAATAGTTTGTATTTTATCTGTGCTGTATCTGCAGTTAATTAGACTAAGCTACTTGGTCTGATTAATGAGAAATGATTAAAATAATACCAAGCATGTGTCAGAATAGTCTGATACTTTGGGTTCAAAATGCATTGTCACTTCGGTAGACACAGATGATTTAAAGTATATTTTTAACTAAGTACTACCAAAATAGTCATTCAGACTTGTGCAAAACAGCCTCAAATGTAAAATGAAATTTCTCGTGTTTGTCCTTTTCCTGGTTTGCATTGAGAAGAGTCTGGCTTGGTCTTCTTCACTCCCTCCCATCAGGTGTCTATACGCTGATTCCCCCCGAACCTTCTCTTCTCCAGGCTGAACAGTTGCAGCTCTCTGAGTCTTCTCATCTGTCAGATGCTCTTGTCCCTTCATCATCTTCATGGCCCTTTGTTGGACTTGCTCCAGTAAGTCCACACCCTCCTTTTCTGCCTTCCCTGGCTTCCAAATAAGTTATACCTGCCTTCTGTAACAGCAACAAAAAATTATAACAAACTTTAATATATATACACACACACACACATATATATGTATATGTTATATATATAACTAACAAAATTATAACAAAAAAATTGACAGCTGTAAAAATTATAGTGAAGCCTCTTACTATAGTATGTCCTCAGACCAAACTTTTTGGCACAACCATGAGATCCTAATCCTAAAACTTCATCTGTCTTAAATGAATTTAAGCTCCATATATTATATCTGCTCACAGGACTGAAATTCTTATATGCTAATACACCAGACTGGGATTTAAAGAAGAAGCCCCAGCCTTTTGAAGATATTTTGAGTGGAACTGTTTTTTAATGCTTCCAAGCATGTGAACTCCAGGAAAAGTGTTGAAGTGTTCCTAGTTATCATCCAGGCAACGGTTTTGATTCTCTAGACCACAAAATTTAGCAGCACACAGTTTTCCTCGATATAATGTACAGTTTAAAAATAATAATTGCATAAAAACTTGCAAAAGATGTGCTAGTACTGAGTTTGTTTAATATAAGAAAATAAAAGGGGGAGCGGAACAGTTTTGGAAAGGAAATGGAAAAATAAGGGAAATGGAGGAGAACAGATCTGTAAACATTTCTCCTAAAGGCTTAGTACGAGCTGTTTTAAAAAACTACTGGAATCATATGCTTTTAACATATGAAACAATTTGGAAAGAAGTCTTCTCTATTTCTGCCCAGTGGAAAAGCTTAGTTTCCGAATTTCTCGGTTGTGGTGACAGGGTAAACATTGCTTTTGCAGGTGACAGGGACATAACCCAACAGGTATGAGTTAATAATAAATTAATAAATGTTGTTTTCCTGAGACCACATGATAGAAAATGTTGGCTTATGCAGATACACTTTTTCTTTTCAAAAAATGATGGTCTTGTCAAGTTTACAAATGTCTGAGATTTGACCTTTAAGAAATGTTTTTGAAAGTATCTTGCTCCTAACACCGACAATTTTATTACATACAAATTTTCTTACATGCTTTGTATTCCATTCCTGAACTTCCTGGGTTTTATTTAGATATTCAAGTTTCATTAGCAACTGTTTTCATGTACGAGTCTGAAGAATGCTTAAATTGTAGAGATTATTATGAAACAGTAGAAATATGAACATTTTACTTACAAAAGTTCTTACATTGTCAAAATAATAATCTATGAGTATCTCATACTTATTTATGGTAACTGGGGGAAAGTCTAGAAAGTATATTTGCATAGAGATTGAGGAAGAGAGCTCAAATAAAACTACGTGCAGCTGAGCTGTCGTGTTGGCAAAGTGTTCGACTGTAGGGCCAGTAGAGGGTTCTCATCGTTGGCTTTTCACCGTGGCAGTTCACTTCTGACAGTGACTCAGTCAAGCTGGGGGCTCGGGGGAAGAGTCTAGGGCAGGAAAATCCCAGCAAAATGCTCTTCACTGGCGAGGCAGAGCCGAGAACTTCCCGTGTTTTGTTAAGGACAAATTGGATCCCATTCACTTCAGTTTTTTGGTTTGCACAGAATGTGTTTGCAAATCCTTATGAACTGATAACATTGCAGCATTTATTTCATGGGAATGCAGTTCTGCCCTGTCCAAAAGAGGGCCTATTGCTTTGCAGTTGTTAATAAATTCTGATTACAGTCTACATATTCCATATAACTGTGACCAAGGAGCACGAGGCTTGGAGTAGCCTGGAAATGTCCTGAAGGAAAGGTTGAAGTTAGTACCCTAGGTGTCTTGGTGATCGTAGGGCTTCCCTTGGTAGTAAGGGATTTGAATGTTAGTAAAGCCCAGGAAAAGTTCTGCAATACAGGGCTATATCCATCCCTAAATCAGGATCCTCTTCAATAAAACAAGTGACAGCTTCAAAAAAATAAATCTGGATTGTAGGCACCACTCTGGCTAAGTCCCGGCAGGGAGGGGGGGTCTGCTTAGAGACATGGGGTTTATTACACTTTTCTAAATCTAATGCATGTTGATAATCTGATTATAGTGAATAAATACTCTCTTGTACTATATTGCTTGTTTTTATGAAGGGTGATTGCGTTGTAACTCAAGGCAGAAGGTCAGATTAAAATTCAAGGGGTTTTCTGGTTTGGGGTTTTTTTGTTTGGTTGTTTTTGAATGTTGTTTTTGTTTGTTTTGTTTGTTTTTTCTTTTTCAATTTTATAAGAGATGTATTTACCAAAATGCACTGGTATTATCTAGAAGTGATGTAGGAAGATAATTGTTTTGTTTACCTTCTAATTGTCTTTTAGTAAATGTTTTTCCTGGACTGTAGCACAATTTATTCCATGGGCTGGAAAGCTGGTTTCAGTAATGAGCAATTGAATGCTCCAGATACCTTCCAGGAGGACAATTTGATATTTGATTTTCTATGATTTATGGTTTTTCTTGGAGCAGGATTTTGCTAATACTAACTAACCCAATAAAACTCTATTTATTTATTTCAACTGAGAACGTATAATTAGGTCAGCTGTAATTTCCACGTGTTATGCTCAAGGGAACTTGTAAGATGTTTTCCCACCCACTGTGTGGAAGCTCAGGTCCTACATTACCAAAGCTTTTAAACCACCTGAGTGGAGGTTTTTGTATCTGGCCCCTGTGCAACAATTCCAGTTAGTGAGGAGGGGGTACAGTGTGTTCCAGTTTGCAGTGATTTGTGTCTTTGAGTTCCACAAGCACAGAAGATCACCTCAGAAACACAAATAAAAGGACCTACTAATGCTAAGTAATTCTGGTGGCACTGAAATGTACTTCTGTAATTCAGTGAGTATTAACCACTGGCTTCGCTGGTGTTTCCATGAAAGGAAAAACAGAAAGAAAACCCAGACAAACTTATGGCAGGATCTACTTATGCTGCACATAATATATTTGCATATATTTTCCACACACAGCATATGGCAATTATTCAGATTGCAACAGCCAAGTGTTAGAGCTTATGTTACTTATTCCAAGTATAGCTCAAATATACATCGCTGTGCTGATCAGCTTTGTGAAAGTTTCTGGTTTTTTCATGCCTCAACATTCATTATTCAAGATCCTGCCATTTCAGTTATGGACAGCTGAGTCATTTGCATTGAACATTTTGCCTCCTGTTAGTACCCAAATACTTTAAAAAAAACCAGAAACAAAATGCAAGGAAAATGCATTGTATCTCTTGTAGCGAAAGTGAAGCTGTGTTATGGGCATGCAGTGGTAGGATGTTTGTTTTAAACCTAACAGTGTGGTTGGTTTGAGATCTCTAACAATGCTGTACCTTTATTGGCAAACTCAAGTTCCTAATGTGCTGTCCTTCATTTGTTTCCACAATACTTCAATACTTAAATTTTGACAGCTGCCTTAATAACACAAAATAATTTCTAATTCTTCCATTGCATTTCTAGAAGTGGAGTATGTATAAAAATAGAATTTTGCCATCATGTTAATAAGATCTCTTATTAATTTGCATGGTAGTCTATGGATTTTAAAATGTCTGAGTCAACATTCAGCTACCAACTTCAAAGGAGAATATTCAGTTTAGATTTAAGTAGAGCGGGTGAGTCAGCTCACCAGCTCTGGAATGTGATTTTTATCAAAGGAGGGCAATACTGAAGCTCAGGATGTTTTTAAGAATATAGAATGTATGGGTAAGTTAACTCTGAGAAAATGATGGCCATGTTGAAGTACACTTTTCTTTACGGTAATGCAGATTTTCAGCTTCCCGTGGTTAAGGTATCATTAGAATCTTAATAGACTTGTCCAGTAACATAAACTCTCGCACAGTTTGCAGAAAACCAGTTAGCTAAACAAGTAACAGTCCTGTGCAGAGAGTTTAGAGCAATGAAAGCAGAGTGCAAGTGAGAGAGAGAGAGGAAACTGTTCCATGGCAATGACCTCAAGTTAAATGTTGGTAACGGTAATCTTTAGAATGTCAACCAGTGTAGATGTTGTATTTCTGTGCATAAAATTTATAAAATTACATAAACATAGAATTTATAGGTATGTAAATGGTTGTAAATACACAGAATACATACAATTCATGTAGTAATTATGTCTGGTATGTAAAGAAAATCATGCTCAATGCAGCGTGATATTTTATTTCAAATACTAACATCAGAAGAATGCACCAACCCTTAGTTTTCTTGCCACATTAAAAGTCAGTTCCTGGTTTGTTTTACTCAGCCAGTACCTTACATGAGGCAGAAAACTGTCTTCCGTGGGTAAATATTCAAGTGGTTGATTCCTTTTTAATGTTGGTATTTTGGAGTGGCTCCTAACAGAGCTCGTGTCTCGCAGGAGCTGCTCGAGTGTGCCATTTCCTCCTGGTGTCGCAGAAGGTGATACTGCCTAAAGGTGTGATGCAGAATAGCTTTAATCCATGACACATTTTAATATAGCACAACAGATTGGCACTTGTGCCATTTTATTTTGATCTGCTAAGGTCAGAGAAAAAGCTAAAAGTTTGTTGTCATCATTGTTTTTTAATAGCAACTCGTGAGTGTGAGGAGGAGCAGCAGCGGCTGCGTACTGTACCCTTCGGGATTCTCCCGCAGGAGATCGTGCCCGATGATGCATTAACCTCAAGAGTAGGGCAGATCCCATCTGTCGTGTCTGTACACTCACACAGCTTGATAGTCATGGCTTAATAGCTAAAAGAAATTCTCTATTCTTTATGCCCTAATGCCTTTATGCCTTTATAAAGTGTTTGTTAAGCATTGGTGGCTGCATGTCGTAGGTATTTTCAGGTTCTAAAATTAGTCAGCAGTAAAGGCAGGGAAAGGAGTTTCAAAGCACTGATGGTGATAATGTCTGTGTCTGTTCTAGTTATCTCCTGACACAGAACTAGCTCTGGGTTCAGCATTGACACCATTAAATTTCAGAAAGACAAAACAACAGTACAGAAAAGCAAAAGCTGTTGGTTGGCAAGGCGGCCTCGTGCGATCTGCAGTGTTCAAAGGGGTGGAGAGAAGGATGAGTGTGCAGGTTCTATTTCTTTACATCAGAAGATTAATATTACCTCAAAATACTGTTTCAGCATTAGAAAATCAGGACCAGAAAAAGTACATTTTAAAGTGTCTGTTTAAAGTATCTATTTTGGATTAAAGGTGCTGTTAGGTTTGTGTGGCTACGGAGAGCAGTGAGGATGCTGGTAGGTGTGCCAAGAGCCTGAGCAGCTTACAGCTTTAATACAATGTGCTTTTCTGTGCTCAGGTGGCTTTCATCATCTCAGTGTATATATCAGAACCTGTAGTATAACCCCACTACTTTTTTTTTCTTGAAGAAATCTTGTAGCTATAATAAGACCTTCTAACATTAGTACTGTCTCTTTCAGCAGATTTTTCTGAGAATTTCCTTCTTTTTTCTGTACTCTTAATTTCTCCTGCACAACCAGGACTTACGAAATACAACACTTGGTGTTTTAATAATCATAGCAAACAATGCTATGAAAATGCCTTATTTGGTTATTTATACACATCTTTTTTTTTTGGTGTTTTTTTTTATATGACCCAACGCTAAACACAGGAAAGTCAGAAAATCTCATTATTGAGTTATATAACTCACTATATGCACTTCATTAGTATTTATTTTAGTCAGATACAGTTTGTTCAATTTGAAGTTCTCTCCTGTATTTTGGTCCAAATGAAGACATTCCCTGCCAAATTCAGTGTGAATGTTAAAAACTGTCCTGATATTGCCCAAAACAGGCGTTTTCCTTTGTGTCTTCAGTTGTGTCTTTGTCACATCCAGGATGTTTACAAACGAAAAGGAAGATTTCTATGCTCTTTGTTTAACTTTCTGATCTGTGGATTCAAATTCGAGTCATGCCTCTGTGATACCACAGTCAGGACTGATTCAAAGGGAGAATATCAGAATCTCATCTCTGCATTTGTGACCCCATTCATACTTCCCTATCATGTAGCCTTCATTACTCCTCTCTTGTGCTTTTCTCTCTTTCCCTTTCACCCTCGGGTTGTCACAGACTTCTGGGGACCTTCTCAGAAGGGCTTATGCCCCTGAACTGGAAAATGGAAGCCAAAACAAATGACTACAGTTGCTGAGAAGGTAGGCAAGGGGAGAGAGCTTCTCTAATTCACAGATAATTTAACTGTGATGGGAAGGAGCTGTTTTCTGTATTGAATCATTTTTGTCTGGAAACAAGAATCTGTATAGAGGGCTGTGAAATGTGTTAGCCGAAGCAGTGAGATCCTTGGGAAAACCCGTGGCTGGGAGATGAGGTGGTTTTTTTAGTTCATATTATGTGTTCCATTATCAGTTGATTTCATGAACGGCTGCTTTCCCTGGGGCGTGGAACTGCTCCCTGTTTGAATTTGAACAAAGTGCCTATATGGAATTTTCAGAAGCCAGAATATAAATTAATCAAACCAACTCCATGTATGCAGTTGTTGTTTGGCAACTGTTTGTATTTATTGTCTTGTTATTGGGCTTAATGCTGCCATTCACACGGAGAAAGCTTACCTTTTCACTTCCCGTGCTAGATCAGGCCAGTTATTTACCCATTAATTTCAATAAAAGCAGCACCAAATGCTGTAGGAAAAAAACTGTCAGAAACTTATATACAGAAGATAAAAGGGGTAAAACATTTTCCTCCTTTCTGCATAACCTATAATGTATTCTCCTTGCAAGGTTGTTGACTAGAATCCTGAATTTAAAAATTTAATATTATTGGCAATATGGCTCGCTGTAAATTAGAGAAGGTTTGGATGTTTTTAATACAAATGTTTTATCTCTAATTTTGTTAAAATCTTGGCACTTTCTGTGGCACTGATAGCAGCTCTTCAATAATGACTTACTGATTTGGACAATCCTTTCAAATGGAATTAGGATTGGTTAATTTGGGGTTGATAAAGAAACCTTTGTTCTTTTGTTATGGATGAAAGCTTGGAAGATAAAAAGATTCTTGATCTATCTGTAATTTAAATCGTTATTTTATATACTTATTTCAATTTACCTTCTATTAACCTAATTTCTGAAGTGAGCATTGCTGCTCTCCTACCTGCAGTGTAGCAGGTACAGATATGAGACCTCTATGAACATCTTAGAACAGCTCATGAACACCTTTTTTATTGCTAAATATAGGTAGAATACTCACCTTTCACCTTCTCCTCCCACCTTGTATACCCTTTGGAATAGATTATTTTTAGCAGGAGGTGGTTTGCCTTTTGCTATGGATGAATGAATCTGTAACATCACCTTCAGGGTTTGCCCCCTGTGGCTGGTGATCCCGTGGCGGCAGCGGCCTTCGCTGCTCCCTGGGTGCCAAAAGAAGAAAGCCTGGTCCTCAGGAGTGCTATTTCTTCCAGCCCAATTTAGATGATAGATATTTTCTGTCATATTTGTGCTCATTTTATTTGAGTTACGTTGCAAACTGGGAAATACTAATCTGTCAGTTGCTACTGTAGTTTTAGTTTCTCTGAGCCTCCTATGTGTTCTGTATAATATTATGCTGAAATTTTTCTGTCAAAATTCAAACATTTTTTTCCTGTTTTTTAACCCTTTTCCAGAAGGATTGAAGATACTAACCTGAGGCAAAGCAATAGCTTTTCTTCCATCAACCAAAGAGCTTCCATTGCATTAAGAACCAGAAATCTTGCTTGAAATACTTGGTGATTTTTATTGTTCATAGGAGAAAATCTGGTAGGAAATAAAAGCCTGTTTTATTCCTTTTTATGCTAACTGTGTTGCTCTCTGACACATCTATATTAATAATTCCCACTGGTACTGACTCAGTGTTCTGGTGTTTGTTTACTGTTTGCACATGTGACCATTTGACTTTCTTCTGTGAAACTGCAGCTCAGCATTTCTGGAATGGTTCTGTTCCTGAAGTGCATGTGCTCACACATCTGTACCTGATGCTTAGGGCAATGCAGGGTGTTTCTGATCTGTACTGGGATTTCATTTTAGCAGTCTGAAGTTGACAGGAACAGAATCAGAGTACCTTGAGCTGGAAGGGTCGCCGAAGGATCATCGAGAGGTGACCATTGGTGCACTGTCCTCTCTCCAGACCCCAAGCAACAAGCAGCTGGAATTCATCAGTGAATGGAAGAAGACTGGGGAATTTGTCGTAACTGGAGAACTGAGGCATGAAATCTTCAGGGGAGAAGGATTTGGGAAGAGGCAGATGGAATTAAAGCTTCTGCAAGAGCTTTAGTAGTTGTAGCTTTTTCTGTATGAGGGCAGATGGGTGAGGGAGCTCGAGGAGTCCTGTCTCTAATATAGTCAGATAGCTGAGAAGGGAATGGTGTGGTGGCCTGGTTGCCAGAAAGGAGGCATATTTCACTCAGCTCCTTACATGAGCTACCAGATGAAATGTGGTCTGTGAGAGCCAAGTGATTTGAATGTCACGAAGAAGAAAGCAAAAGCTTTAAGTTTTATAGCAGAGGAGCACTTCAAGAGGTGGTGTCTCTGTCTTCTTAGGCCAGGGGCTATTTTGAAGAAGTCTGTGGAAGGTGATGGAAAAAAAAACAAATTAGTGTAAGTTAAATCACTGTCCATATGTGTGAGAGTTCTAAATGGATGGAGAATTCAGGAATAATTCTAAGGAGGTAGAGAATTGCCTTCCAGAGGGATGCATCACACACACAGCCTTTCCTCACCCAGCCATCGCTGTGTGTTTCTCTGGCTGTTCTGCTCAGACCAGTGGGCAAACTGTTAAATGTTTCTTTTCTCCACTGAACAACATAGCTGTGATCTGGTGGTACCCAGCAGTGCCAACAGCAATGGGAGTGCAGGGCAGCAGGTGCGCTCAGCTGAACACTTGGATGGGAGATGGGAACGGCTCAGCGTGAGACTGGCAGCAGGATTTTGGGCTGTACCATATGGAGACAGAGACAGCAGAGCAAATACAGATCACACCACACCGAGGATCTATTGGTTTGACTCTCCCTTTCTGATACTGCTCATCGTTGCTCAATAAGGAGTGAAGAGCCATCCGGGAATTTTCCTATCCCGACACAATATACTTATTGGTGAAGAGATGTCTTAGTACTCTTGTAGGGAATAATTGCAAGGTAAATATAGAAGAAACAGAATATTTAGAGGAGTATCTAAAATCATATAGAAGGTGCTTGATTCGATTGGATGAATTATCAATGTGTGTCTAGCCATTTCTCTTTAAAGAGATGCTGGTTTTGTATTTCTCTGCTGCCTTTTTTTTTTCTTTCCCACATTGCTAAATGGATTGTAAGGTTCTGTCTTCCTCAAATTTGATTGGAATTGCCCAGAAGGTTCAAAAATTGAGGGGTGCAGGATGATGACACAAGCCCTGCTTTGATGGGAAACTGTACTGACTTTTTCAGTAAAACCTGTGTATGTATGTGCATGAGACTCATCAGACTAAATACATGTTCCGTCTCCTATTATGTTTTTTTTAGATCAATTAGAAAAGCATACGACAATTTTTTTTTGGGGGGGGGGCATTTGTCGGGATACCAAGTACAGCATAGCTGTTACCATATGTTTGGTTCCAGATGCAATTAATGATGCTGGCAAATTATCACCTTAAAAACTGCAATTTGTCTGATGATCCAGCAGCAGGACATGATCTAAAATGTATAATACTTCTGTTAAAGAATTCTAATTCAATGAACCAGATGAACTATGTGAGTAGGCTTTAGCCTTACTGTATTAAACTGAATCTATAATTTCTCCATCCTTTGGTCAGTGTGAGCATATGCATAAGATCTTTTGGATTTTATTTATTTATTTGTTATTTTTAGGATGGATATCATTCAGTAGTGTTGCTCATGAGTCCTTTGATAGCTTTCTTTATTTCCTTACATTTAATAGTGACAGCTGCTCATAGGCAAGTGGTGTTTTCCGAGCAGGTGAAGAGGTGCTGGGAATGGTGAGCAGGTGTTCCCAACAGAGCCCATCAGGTGGGGCTGACTTTTGACATGGAGTTACGTTGTGTGAAATACCACGCAACGTGTCCAAAGGCATCAGGATTAATTGTGGACATTCTGTCCAACACAGTGTCTGTGCAGTTTCCAGCAGCAATGCAGGAACAGATTTCTACCAGTTATAATCGCCAGGTTTGTCTTCTCCCGGGTGGAATTTTAATTAATTCTTGCATCTAAGATTTTATTACTTTAATTTCCCTCTTATGATTTCTCATTTGTCACATTGGCTTGGGTTTGTTTTTATCATCTGTTTATGATTTTACAATATTTAGGACTTTACAATAGTTGAATGTGCCAGTACGTATTTGTGCCCAGGTGACACTGCTGTGAGCAAGGTGGAGGTGAGGGAAGTCAGGTCGGTACTAGGCAGGTAGGAAGATTTGATTCTGCTCTACTAAGCGTAATTCAGATGTGAAGCTTGATTTTTCTCCGCTTCTAAGTGCTGCTGCTAATGGTACTTGCTTTATTTTTAGGCACTTCCATGCATAAGTGTCTGCGTCGTGGCAATTCAGGCACGATCACAGGGGAAATCGTGCTGTAGAGCCGAGGTACAGCTCCAGGGAACACTGCAGAAACACTGCAGCTCTGCACTAAATATAAGTTGTGCAGAAGAGAGTGTGTATAAAAAAGCTTTTGGTGATTGATACTCAGTGTTTGCATTCATATCCAATGTACCTGTTTAATGAACTGACTCCATGTGTTTATGTCCTCGTCCTTCGTGAGGGAAGGGGGATGGTGACCATGAAGGTGTCTCTGTCTCTGCCTCCCAGCTGAGGTTTCTCTGCGGCAGGATGCTTGGCACGTGCCACTGATGCCATGGACTCTCAGCAGTCTGTCCTGCTTCACCTTCTGCACCAGGCAGGCTCGGTGTTGTGTGTGCAGAGCTGTGCACTGGCAGCTCACACCAGCATCACTCCAGTGTCCGTGACATTGCAGCAGTGGGCAGGGGGTCTCCATGCAGAGGGGGGCTCTGAGGCAGGGCAGTTCTGCTCCTGCTCTGACACAGCACCAAGGGGAGTGTGCACAGTTGCTCTTTGCTCTGTTGGGTGACTGTTCTGCTCACAGGCAGCTTGGCCTGGGGGCTTGTTCTGCTTCAGTGAATGGCCACAGGCCTTGGCACCAGTATTTGTGGGTGCTGCTGCCTTGATCAGTTAATGATTTCCAGAAGTACAGGTGATAGGTTCTTGTGATTCTCTATTTTAGACAGAAATTGTTTGCAGGAAAAGCAGAATATCTGTTTTTTCTATGTGACATTTGGGAGAAGTGATCAGGTGGCAGCATCTTGAGTCAGCAGGACACCAGCGAAGTCCATTCTTCTGTAAGCTGGTCCTGGGGGGAGGTCCTATGGTCAGAGTCAGACACTTCACTGTTTGTTAGAAAACAAGTCTGAGTGAGGTGGTAAAGTACAAACATTTTATATTGAATTCACCTCAGAGAGTCTTGTGATGCCAGTTACACCAGTATTTGTGGATGATGTATCTCCAACCACAGTATTTACTGGCATTCCTGTACAACTGCAGATTCACAAAATGGACTGCCTCTCCTGCAAACAATGACTTGGTGGTATTGCAAAGTGTTCAAGTCAGGAATGCAAAAAGCAACAAAAAATATTTTAAAAAATCTTGCCTGGAAATTAAATACTATTATTTCTTTTCAAAATTCTCAGGAAAAGGTCCCACTAGAGCACTACAGTGAGGGGAAGGGAAGATGAAGGATAAAGGATGCAGGCACAAAAATCCCATTTGTAATTCAGTTACATAACAATATAGAATAATCAGTCTTTTGGTATCACCAATTAATTAAAATATTGCTAAATTCAAGGTAAAAATATTGTGAACCCATGTACCAACCCGTGTGTTAGTTTATTACATCAGTTCTTAGCAGTTTAATTTTCTATCATTTCTGATATGGATCCTTTTGTTACAGAGTTAGTGGCAGTAACAGATCCTGGATCTGTGTGTGCCTCTTCATTACAGTTTTTGAGGAAAGCCCTATGTCCCTGGATGCCTAAAAGCAAAAAATTCATTCCTTCAGCTGCCTTCCACTGTAGGCACTGGTGGGTAAAAAGGCTCAGAGAGAAAGGATAACGGTGTAGTTTCAAAAAATGTATGTGTATAGCCAGAATTTTAGTGCAATCAGTAATTTTAAGCATCTCAGGATATGACCTTCAAACCACCTTTATGGTAAATTCCAAGTACTCGACCTTTTAAGTACCACTTCTAAAATATCCCAGAGCATCCATGGAGGAGATCAGTGAATGTGTGACCGTATCCTGTGTGCCAGGTAATGTGTTTGCATGCGTGTTGCTTAGACATGAGCCATTCTTTTTGACAGATCTATCATTTGCTAATGAATAGGTTAAAAAATGTTAGATTTTTGTACTGTTAGAACGCACAAAGACAGCTCCTGTTTGGAAACTGGGAAGGCCATTATTTAGCAGACTTTCTATATTGGTCTTGTAGCCATTTAAAGGGTTTTTTGTGATTTGTGAAATAACTCTTCAGATTAGTAAGTTCGTTCTTCTGCTAGGAAGCACAGTTTAAGATGGTTTCGGGATTACTTGGCATAAATGTAGTTTTCTAAAGGGTAGGGTTTTTTCTTGTAATTCCATATGTGAAATTTCAGCTTTAGACTGTGTGGCTGTGCAAGAAAGGAAACTCGTGTAACATGCCTGGATCCATTTATGTTCACAGAGGGAAGAAAAGCAGATACTCTTTCCTAAGATGGAAAAAAATCATTATTTCAAATGCAGAAGCAAGATACTGTGTAAAGGTCCTCCTAGTTTTTAATGGTGTTGTGAACAGGTCATTGAAGTATTTGGCGTGTGTCATTGCGGTAGACCTTTCAGTATGTCCTTGCTTTCATCAGGCTTCTTAATCAACTTGTACCATATTCATTATGAAAGGAACATAAAATGTAGAGACAATAATAAAAGTGAGTAAGGCTGGAGCAGCAGCACGGTGGCTAGATGAGAGAAGGTGTGAGTCATGGCGTTGTACGGGCTCACTGGCACCCTTGCATGCTGATATTCCAAATGAATTGGCACTGGCGTGAACTCCTTTCAGCAGCGTCCCTTTTAACTCCCCTTTCAGTACAATGTGCTTTGGCATTCAACCCACACTTTTCTCTGTGTTTTTAATTCCTTTGAGCTCTTCTCTCTGCAGGCTTTCTTACAGCACCACCCGCACTCCCTTGTTCCTAATGAAAACTCTCACATCGAGCTGTGGCCACGGGCGATAAATCACATGCAAAAGACTTCTCTGAAAACAAGGGTACCCTCAGAGCTGAGTGGGCTTTGCAAGCTTTTACACTGTTAGGAATGTCTACCTATGTACATTTGCTAGACCAGAGGAGATCTGTTACTCACAGTTTTCATGTCAAGCGTATCTGAGGGATTTCTTCATACTTTCAAGCACACTATAGAAACTTGTGTATTAGTGAAAAAGAATGAAATAATCAACTTTTAGATTTAAAATTAAGGCAAAGGAGATGAAATTTAGAAGCTGATGTGTTGCACTGCTGGCATTACAGAAGAATGATAAATGATACCTAAATACTCATTTAATACTCTAGTTTTAAAGGCAGTTGGTACCTGAAGTGTGCTTGCAATTTGCAAGGAGTAAGTTGTGGTTGCCTGTTGTTTTGGAGTGAGCATGGCCTTAGGAAAGGAACCAGCCTTGTCCCACACAACATGAGCAATGTAAAATGAGAGTCACAGTTACGAATAGCATCTGTAGAGTTATAAGGGGTGGAAGAGGAATAAATAGCTCCCTGTCTACTACTCCTTTAGGGTGGAGTAGTATACAAATGGATGTGTGCTCTTTGGGACAGGGTTTTTCCTTTTCACTGGAGAAGGCTGGGAGCTGTATGTAGGCAGATGAAGTCAGCACATTTACAGTAAGTGTGAGGGGGAAGGGACAGACATCTGCTAATTTGCCTTCAGCTGTGGAATCTCTAGCATGAGGCTGTCTTTGAAGCTGTAACAGAAATTTCGGTAGAGGAAAACACGTAGTGAGAAATGGCCTGTTTGCTGTGCTCATACCTCCACGAGAGTGGAGAAGGGACAAACAGTCTCCTAAGAGTCATGAAAGTAATGAAAACCATGGGGATTCATTTTTGTCTAGATCAGTTTCTGCACACCAGAATGCTGGCAAACCAGCAGCATTGCCAATCCTAAGCATTCAGAAGTAATAAAGCCCCTGAAAAACTGCGACTTTATTGGAACATACGAGGCTGTAAGGTACGTGAGCTGTGAGAACGAAGGCACATGAAGCCAAATGGTTTTTCATTTTCTTGTTTCTATTTGAAAAATTATTTCTTCCCAAATGTTATCAAGTATAATGCTTTTTCTCTTTCCTGTTCTCCTCTATTGTAAGTTAGATGCTATTCTAATCATGGTGTTAAATCTCAATAGCTTGTTTATTAGTAATATTTTCAAAGCCCATGTCAGCAGCTGGGAAGTCTGTTAAGGGCACTGGTGGCCCATACAGAAACTGTCTATATCCAGTGTCGTACCTGATTTCCATTTACCCTTCTGCCCAGATCATCTGGAGCAGACAGATATTTCTTATGGAATACACATCAGTTGTGTTAATGGTCTTCTAGTTTTGGGAAGGTGCAAAGAATATGTTTTGAGGTAAAGAACTGTCTATTTGATGGGCAGATGTTTTTCTTCGGCTGTGGAATTCTCTCGTGTATTAAATCTGCCAGGCACAAGCTGGCCCATGGTATGCAGGTGTTCATACATTCATACATTCTTCTGACCAAACCAGCTAACGAATAGCACAGATGAAAGATCCAGCAGGCAGAAATGAGTGGTGCTTACAGTGCTCACACATTGTTCTTGTACTGCAGATATTCACACTGCTCACCCTGAGAGTCTTTTGCCTTCAGCTGAAATACAAAATCTTCTAATGAAAGCCACCAGTATCGAAGCTAATTGATCCAGAAGACAGATTGCCTTCCCTCCGAAAAGGTTTTGCGATGGGAACTCTTTTGGTGTAATGTGAACTGTCCTTCTCTCTCATTATTCACAATAATACATAAACGTGTTCCATTCAAATGAATGGCACATGGACATTTGTCAGGAGAGACGTATTCACAAGCTGCCATAAATTATTCTGTATGGACAGACTTAAATGCTTCTTGGAACAGGGTAATAGTGTCCTCATCCCTGGCAGTGTTCAAGGCCAGGTTGGATGGGGCCCTGAGCAACCTGGTCTGCTGGGCAATGTCCCTGCCCATGAACTGGATGACCTTTAAGGTCCCTTCCAACTCCAGAATTCTGCAATTCTGTGATCCTGTGTTAAATTATGAGTCAGTTATGGTGGAGTTATGCATCCTTCTTTGAGGCACGTGTAGTGTGCAAGTGACTCAGGCACATGGTGCTTCAGCAGTGAGTCATGGCTTGAAACGAGAATGGAATAGTTTTGGCTTAGTATTTTACATAATCAAAACTTTGCATTGATTTTTTTCATCTGAGAAATCCTTTTTGAAGTAATGCCCTTCTTTTATAACAGAGAGAGAGAAATTTATGCAGAGGGCGATAAATTGCTTTCCCTAGGGCTGTATGTTAGGGAGTTATTCTTTCAGGTTTCTTATGGAAATGATCTTCTCGTTCCCTTGTGCCTATAAAACTGATTTTAGGGGGTTTTTTTGGTTCTATTACTTGTGTTTTTGCAATGGTTCTCCTGCCCTTTCCAGTTTTAATCTATGGATTTATAGTATGTTAAAATGCTTAAAATTGAATAAGAAAACATTAGCTTATATCTTTTGTAGTCTGATATTTCTCAGAGTAAGGAACATACAGTAAGATAAGTTATATAATCTTGTTCTTCTGTCTGGCCTAAGGATTGACTCACTCGGAGATTTGAAGAGAGAGTGAGCTCAGTTGCTTCCATGAGCTTCTTAAAGCTATTTCTTCTCCTTTTTCATTTTCTTTTTTTTTTAGTTTATTAGAAAATTTTATCCAGTGTGCTGGCAGACCTTAACCTCACTGCAAATGAGAAGAGTACAACCATTGTCCTCATCTGTATTCATCTGGTAACCGAGATTTATTTAAAGGGCTCTTTGTAGTGGTATTTGGGATTTCTTGATGCCAAACTTTAGATGGTGTTAATTCAAAATTTCTCTTTAGCCTCCTTACATTGTGGCAGCAAAAAACCATCAGTGTTGTTATTCTGCTCTTCTTCCAATGAAATCTATTGAGTTTTTCTTTTCTGTAGTTTCATTTTAGACTCGTACGGTAACATTGGAATAACTGACTGGGCACTGAGAACCTGTATTGGTTCAGATGATAAAATCTGAAGAGAGTTGGTGAATCAAACTCCACAGGGAGTACTGGACTCTACTGGCCTACTATAAATTCTACTCTAAGGAAAGTTCTTCTGAAGTTTGGTTAACATCATTAAATTGTTACTGAAAGAAGGTACTTGTTAAAAGCCATGGTCCCTGTTTGCCATAGTCATCTCTTACACCACAAGCTAATGAAATCATTTCCTTTTGGTTTCTTTTTTAAAAAAAATTAAAATGTATATTGTATGTATTATATATGGTATATCATCTATTAAAAAAGTAAATAATTTATTATAGTAAAGTTTATAGATGTATAAAAGGAATTTTAATATATTCTATACAAAATATAGATTTATATAACTCTATGGATATTTTTAATGTATAAATATCTATTAAAAATTGAAAGGAATCACTGCCAAGGTGCAGCCCTGTAATACTGTGCTATTTGTTGAGAATTACAGATTGCGCAAAGTTGGATTTTGTAGATCCATTTCTGTGCTGCTTTAAGGTCCCCTACCATTGCTGTCATTTGAAGCTGAGGCCACTCTCACTTGCCCCTGCCTTCCTGCTGTTTCCCTTCGAGCACAGATGTTCTTGGGACAGCAGGAAAACCCCTGAGCGTTCAGCCCAGTCATTTTTCTCGTCCAGTTTACCATGGCACTACACGATGCTGGACTGGGCTAGCAAAGTGCAGCTCTGGCCACAGGGAGGGCCAAGGAAGGTCACGGATTTTGACAGCATTGAGCTCGAGTCAGCTCTAAGTGACTGTGGGACTCTGAGTTGGTCCTCTATGGCTTCTTGCTTCTCTTCTTCCAAGTCCGCTTTGCCAGCACTGTCTCCCTTGTCAGGCCCTTTGAGGAAGGGTGGACATGAAGTCATCAGCAGGATGTAGATTCCCTTCTCCTGCACCCTTGTCTTCCTGCCTGTCCTGTGAACACCATGGGCTCCCATGCTGTATTTGTGGGGATGGTGCAACAGACTTTCACTGACTGCATAGCAGCACGTGCCTGTGCATTCTGGGGTGACTTTCATTAGAAAAATACAGGTAAGCTTTGTGCAGAAATTGATGGCATAGTGGGTTAAAAAAAAAGCAGCCTAGTTATTGAGTGTATTTTTGCTATGCCTTAATTAGGGGGTTAAGCTGCAGATGATGGAGTGGTTGTCAACAGAGGTTTCACTGTGTTAGTTTACCTTCTGTCATCTTGGTGATGGTTTGCAAAACACCACATAATTAATGATTCCTGACTCTGATCGATACTTGCACTCCTTAAGAGAAAGCCAAGGTTTTATAGAGCCAGGAAATGTGACATGCTGTCTTCTTGCAGGCTTCTAAACACATGTATGTGTATTCGTGTATGTGTCTGTAAGATACAGGCATTCCCAGACATGCACCCACCACCTCAGTTTTAGGTTAGACAACTGTTGCCAGCATAGCTAGTTTAACATGGGGAAGAAGTACTGAAGGTGAAGTTGAAGCTGCACAAAACTATTACAATATTATTAGAGTGATTTTTTTATTTGACATGAAGTACTTTGACCATCCAAGGAGGATGAAAGCAATAAACTCCTGAAACAGCTTGGAAAATAATAAATAAAGCAGCAGAAGGGAAATGGAATCTGAGAGAGGAAAGGAAAGAAAACTGGAAAAGTAGCTGGTAGTGACAGTACCAACATACTGTTAAAAAGTATGGCGTGGAGAAGAGGGGCATTGTCTTCAGTGACCAGGAAGGCAGCAGAAATCATATAGTAAATGTGGGTTTAGTCTGTCTGTATCTCACTTGATAGAAAAATGCTTTGCTACTGGCTGGGGGGGGGGGGGGGAGTAAA
>VZRW01008926.1:431104-444850 GCA_013398125.1 Aegotheles bennettii | reverse complement strand
GGGGGAAGTATCAGAACAGGGGTACAACTTCTGAATAGAGTAGCTGATTTTGTCATTAGGAGGCTCAACTCTTTCGTACCAGTGTCAGCAAATCGTTCTAAAAGATCCTACAGCACTGCCCTGGGAAGGAGGAGATAGCAGTTAACACAAGAATAATGAGAAACTTTTCCCTTTTTTGCTGGTTTTGTGGATTTCACATCTTCTTTTTCAAGTCGTGACAATTCCAAATTCATCAGGTAAGTTTTTGCCAATCAAAGCCATGTTTCAGCAAGTTTGAAGATGAAAACAAACATTCCCGTAGCACAGAGGAAGCTCAACAGTTAATGAACATAACGATATGTTTTTTTGGGCCTGCTTCGTGTCCTTGCTGTTTCCAAATGAGACCGCGCTGAGATTTAATTAGAGCTGAGCGGCAGTCATGGCATAGCAGCTGTTCAAGTCACAGCTAAGTCTGTCTGACAATTGCTTTTGCACACCTTCAGAGAAACCAGCACAGCTTACTAACTGTCCTAATGTTGTGAGCGCTCAGAATTGTCTTCTGAGCATCTTTTTTTTAATTAAGGTTAAGCTTTTGGAATCGAGCAGGCGTGTCAGCTCATTTGATGTATTCAGATCAATAAGCTTACATTCCCTTTGGAGGGAATCAAAAGCATACAACAAATAAAAAGAATATTGTGTGCTATTTTCTGTAAAATACACGTTTCTCTTACATTTTAGGCATCTCTTAAGCTAATCCTTCATTTTATCAGGGCGATGACTCAGATTTTTTTATAATTTTTTATGTTCTAAGTTTTTGCTCTAACAGATTTTGTCTTCCCACCGACTCCCTCCCATCTGTTCCGGGTAATGGGTGTTCTGCCTCTGCTCAGAAAGGAGCATATTGTGGGATCTGAGTGAGAAATTCTGCCTCCAGAAACCACTAGTCCTTGCAGTCCACTTCAACTTGGTTGCCAGGGCTACTCCATCCTAGGCAAATGGGGAAAAAACATTGAGATCCTCTTCCAGAAAATTGAGAACTATAGCCTGCCTGCAGGAAGAGCAAGGATGTGTGTGATAATGAAACAGAGACTTGGTATAAACATTGTGATTGAGAAGTGTTCAGGCTTTCAAGTCTTAAATACATGTGGGTGGGTGGGAGGAAGGGAAGAGGGCTAAGGAAGTGGGAATCCAGGGATGAGACAAGGACTTTTAATACCTTTTATAGGGGGATGGTGCAAAAAACCCCCGACTTGGTACCATCTAAATCAAGTGATGCATTTGATGTTGTCTCATGTTAGAACTGGGATTTAATTGAAGTATCATAATATTGTGGGTTTGAATTACGCCCTTAAAAGAACTCCTTTCTTCAAGCTGTCAGATCCAGAAAAGATGCTCAAAATGTGATGATTCGCACCAGCATGGAAAGGATGAAGTGTTTAAGACTTGGCCGCTCCCTTTGAAGACTCTGTTTTAAAAAGCAGTAATCTAGAAGATTCATATTTGCTGTTTCTGTCGCTTCATCAATCCTTCCCTTCGTTTGCTGTGATGCACTCTGTGCTTGCCTTTCCTTTCCAGCACCCTTGGTGGTGGTGATCTGCTGGTTTGTGCTGACCAGGGTGAGGCAGTAATTCCTGTTCTTTCAAGATTTTAAGATTCTTTGCAGTAGATGCCTAGCAAGGCTCTGCTGTTCCCTGGTTCTCTTCTTTTGCCTACTTCAGCTGTTGAAATAGCAGCTCTGGCTCGGGGTTTAGTGAGCAGTTGTGTGTTGGTGAGGAGCTGTGTGAGACACGTCCTGTGCCAGGGCATGAGCACGGTGTTGGTTCTGTAGCAGTGGGCTCCGTGCTCCTGGGTGGGCTGGAGTGCGTTTGCATTTGAAGGGCAGGAAGGACCTGGGGGTGTTGGTTGACAGCTGCTGAACATGAGCCAGCAGGGTGCCCAGGTGGCCAAGAAGGCCAAGGGCATCCTGGGCTGTATCAGAANAGTCCAGAGAAGGGCAACGAGGCTGGGGAGAGGTCTGGCAAACAAAGCTTATGGAGACCGGCTGAGGGAACTGGGGTTATTGAGCCTGGAGAAGAGGAGACTGAGAGGAGACCTTATTGCCCTCTACAACTACCTAAAGGGAGGTTGTAGTGAGGCTGGTGTTGGTCTCTTCTCCCGAATTGCTGATGACAGGACGAGAGGAAATGGCCTCAAGTTCCATCAGGGGAAGTTTAGGTTGGATATTAGGAAGAAGTTCTTTACTGAGAGGGTGGTTGGGCACTGGAATGGGCTGCCCAGGGAGGTGGTGGAGTCACCGTCCCTGGGGGTGTTCAAAAAACGGGTTGATGAGGCACTTGAGGCCATGGTCTGATGGTCTGATGGTTAGGAATATGATGGGATAAAGGTTGGACTTGATGACCCTGGAGGTCCCTTCTAACCATAATGATTCTATGATTCTAGAATTAAACACTGTGGAACATCTTTGAGAGAAAGGGCAGCAGTAAGCCCTACCAATTCGTTGCTTCCTCAGCAGCAAAGTGCAGAATACAGCCCAGTTTGTGACAAGACCGTGGAAGTGGTTTCAAGGTGTTTTTCTATCTGGGAATTGTGTAGGCTTGAATGTACTAAAATGATCTTCTGGTTGCTGTTGAGGCCACCAAGGAGGTACCAGTGCATTGGGACCAGGTGCTCACCTCAGTCTGTGCCTTTCTGAGCACGTGTGTTGAACACAGGGTGTTGAGTGGCTTGGAGACTGCTGTCCTGCAAGGTGTGTGTGAAGGGTGAGGGGATGGTGAGACTGGGAGTGAGCACGGGAAGGTGGAGAGGATTTATCTCCTACAAGTTATGAAAATTGGGTAGTTCTGCTCATTTCTTTATTGTTCATATAGATGCCTAATGATAAACTGGACTGAAAGTGGCCGTGTGTTCTGTCCTTTCTTCCAGCTGAAGGATGCAAAAAAATAAGCCAGAAACCGGTGCTGAGAATTTCCCAGTTTTCTCTGTCTCACAGTTTTTGGCATCTAGACCTGTCGTGTATTCATTTGTGAGCACAAGACTGCAGCTTTCCTTTCTCTCTAGCCCTGCCCGTCAGATGGTGACTTGCTCAGAGCACTGGGTACCAGGCAGGAGGGGCACTGGGATGCTGCACCCAGCCCCTGAGGACCACAGCCTGCCCAGGTCCCCGTGTAGGTGTATCCTGCCAGTCTGCTGCCTTCCACACACCACACAGCTCTGTGTGTGAGACTGGCTGTGCTTGGAGAAATGAAAATGTAGGGCATCTAATCTAGCCGTTACTCTTTTTAGCAATTAATCATGCCTTTAATTTTTTTAATGTTAATTTTTTTTCAGTTTTCCAGACTGAGGTAAAATGTGAAAGCAGAAGCCAGTGGGGGCTTTTGGCCATGGCCAGCACTGCACCCGTGGATCTTTTTAACTTGTGAAAAGCTGCACTGCAGCTCGGGTTGTGATAAGATAATTTGTTTTATTTTGATCTAAGATACAACTGAGAAAATGCTCGAGCTCTTTCTTTTCCCTCGGAAATTTTGTAGAAGCAGAGTTCTAATGCACAGGGGGTGGCAGTAGTAAACAGATGGAAATTACTGTTCAGATTCCTGTTAGTCGCTGCAGCTTGATATGGAACGATTAATAATTCAGTTTAAAATTTAACCACCATTACTTCTGAGTCAGTAATTCTGATGGATCAATTGGTAAGTACTCCAAACTATTTTTTTCCCTTCTGAAATGGGGATTTTTTTCTGCGCTCAGTCCCAGCGAGCTGTGCCCAGCAGATGGCAGCGCCTGACCAGGCTGGGGGTGGAGACCTGCCCTGGTTCTGTGCTCAAGAGGAGATCCTTTCTGCAGGAGCCCTGATTCACCTAGAGATTCGGTATTATAGAAGCACATTAATCTTGCTTGGTTTGCTTTCTGTTTCCAGCAAAGCAGGCATCCTAATGAAGTTTAGTGAAGTTGCTGAAGATACGAAATAACATGAAGTAGTATTTCTGTGTTAGGTAACCCTGGCTGAATGGGCCCAATTTGAAATGTTATTAGAGAAACACCCATAATCGTGACAGTCTTTATTAAGTCTCCAAGATTGGTTTTGGTTGCCCTTAAATCTTGATAAAAGAATCCATCCTTATTTACTACGTACCATTAGTGAAAGTTATGGCAATATAGTATCAAAAATGAGATCTGCTAATAAGAAATCTGTACAAAAAAACCAAGGACATAAGTTTCTGTCTAATTCTGCAGTGTGAATTTCTTTTGAATTACCTGCTGGACAAGTGAATGTGGCAAGCAGTTCCTGAGAATGGAGAAGCTCAGACTGCAGGAGCTTAAAGTGAAGTTACTGATCATAATGCTCGTTAGGTTGGTTCCTGATCTCTATAGAAAACAGATGTTACAGAGAGTAAAGTTATAAAAACTACTGGGGATAAGAATGAACCTCTGAAGAGGCACACACGGGACCAAAGATACACTGACTGCAAGAGATGCAGAAATATTTCACTGATTTGCCTTTAAAAAATTCACAGCCTTGTCTGCAAATCCTGGTGCCTTTCCTTTGGTTGTGCTTCAGGAGTTTGGGGACCACTTGCTCATTCTGCTTTGTTCTGGTTTTGGGTTTTTTTTCCGACTGAGAAAAGAAGGATTTTTAGAAGAAACTGGCAGTCTGCCACTGTGTGGGAGTTAGATACGAGAGCTGTCTGAAAGCAGTGGCTGATAGAGCTGCAGACTGATCTGTACTGGTGCAGTAGCAGCCTTCCCTAAGCCAGTTAAGGCTGTGATGTGACACCCTGGCTCCCTGAGCCTGAAAGGTTCTCAGCACATCCTGAATTTTTGTCCCAAAACAAGAGGATGTTCTTACTCCGAGTGCTGTTATTTGTTCATGTTTTGTTTACTCACCAGAATGATCATCCTTGTCCAGAGTCATAAATTCACTAGCAAAAATATTTACCAGTAACTAGCTGCAGATTGTGGGTCTTACGTAACCGGGGCTCGCACACGCCTGCTGTTTCCATCTCTGCCAAATGGCAGTGTCTTCATGGGAAAAGTGCTCCTGTCTCTTTCTCTAACGACTCCCATCCAAATGAATCAGTGCCATGGGCTGCAGACTTGTGGCTGCCCTCGGCTCCATTAGTGGGGAGGTGACTGGTGGCGTGAGCTGGCCGCTTCCCACCAGGGACCCAAGGGGTGGGTGCAGCCCACAGGATGATGGTAGGGCTGGATTCAGTTCAGCTCTTGGGCATCCTCAACTAGCAGGCTCCATGTTGCCAACTAAATGTAGTGCTTCCAGTCTCATGGATTGTGGTGCCAATTTACTGTGGAGGAAAATACCATTCACTGACTTCAGCGGTGTCGGAAAGGTCTGTTGTTCTCTAGTCCTGGAAATCCTCAGGAACACAGGCTGCTAGTTAGTTGGTTTTTTAGAGAATATTCAAATCAATATAAATCAAACATGCATATTTCAAGCACAGACAAAATTATATGTGATTATACATTTAAGTACAATATTAAAATACAGGGTGGTTAGTTTAGTGCTATAACTCGGGAAGCTTCATTCTGAGCAGAAGAGACTGTTCCTTTCAGTGAAAGGGTGGGAGTATTGCTCAAATATATTCCTTGCTGTATTTTCAGAACTCATTCATGCACGTTTTGCAGGAGTTAATAAGTAGAATGTTTTCAGGTCTTCACTAATGTAATAACCTGTTTGAAAATGTTTCCAGTGGTGATTCATTAGGATAAATAAAAGTAAAGTTTGTCTGAAAGTATGACCAGGAAAGGAATATATGGAAATACCCTGAAAGTGGCAAAATCTGCTGCACCATTCCATGTGTTTCCCTGCAGAACGTGGCATAAAATGTGGTTTAAAACAAAAAAAAGTGAAAAGGTGATACTGCCAAGAGTGTTTTCTTTTTCCTGGTGTCCATTTATGCTGAGGATTATCAGTATAGTGCATTTCTGGTGGCTGTTGTAACCTGAGTGTCTCGAAGCAATTGGTTTTCCATGGCAGCATTCTGGACCTCCCTTCAAAGCTAGTTGGTAGATAAAATGCATGTTTCTGAAGCTCATTCTTCCACAATAACACAGAAATTAGTATTTTTGTTCTGCTGAGCACACTGTGTGAAATCTTTCTTTCCTTGGGGAGGATGTGCACTGGAGGTACCACCCAGCTTTCCAGTGCACTGGAAGTCTGTATGTCGAGTCAGAGCAGCCTGTCGTGAAGGCAGTGGGAGCTGAGTGTGTGCATGTGTGTGAGGGAGAAAAAAAATCCTGTAATAGTATTGATTAATTCAATTTAAAGTAGGAAAGGAGTATAGAAAGCATCAGCAATTGCTATTTCTTTAATCCATGTTGATGCCGGTGATTAATTTCCTTGGGAGTTTTTGCTAGCACTGGGTTAGATACATAGACACTGTACTATTGCAGTTAATATGCTTTTTCTAGCAGATCTAAAACTATTTCCAGGTTAGGTTCATGCTACATGTCACGCATGACATCCATTGTGCAGCACAAGCACACACGTGACTCTGTGATAATGAACTATTATTTCCCCTGTTCTCAACCAGCTCCTGCACCTGACTGCTGCCTGGCCCCTGCTGCTCTTTCAGAGGAGGGTTGGTACCACTGCAGACACCTGAAAGTCAGTAAAGCCAGAAAGATAGCCATGGATCGGTACTCCTCTGTGAATGGAAACAACTTAGCCAATCTGATATACATTTCTTTCTACAGAAGAGGGCAGCAAAAGCCATATGCTCTAGCTTTACTGCCTCTATGAAGATGCTAATACAAGGTACTGAAGAAGAGCTGTGAAGATGAGGTCTTCCAGTTGATCTGCTCAGAGGAGCAGGACAGCACGTGACTGTCTAAAGTATAAGCATCGAAAGAGAAGTTTCAGTTGCATAAAAAAAGTTGGAACATCAAAGGCTCTTTTACACCATTAATTTGGGATCTTGATTCAGACGAAGCCTCTAGTTTTCCAGCATGTGAAGCTAGTGATAGAATTGGAAAAGCCTCCAATGGAAGGCTTTGGCTGGAGGGAGGAATTGCTGTGAGGGTCTAAAGTGCTTGTGGCTGTCCCTTTGGAGAAAAAAAAACTCCAGCTTCCCTGCCCTTCACTGCCACTCTCTGTGTGGATAGGTGTGCATCTCTGATAAGATACACTGGCACTTGTGGCAATGCTTTCTTCTCCCATGTTTTCCCTGGGTCTTGTCCCTGTGTGGGGCTGAAGATTTAAGGTTTGACATTGAAGGCTTGATGCTGTACTTCATCTGGTTTAGGTACAGGCTGTGGCGGCAGGGTGTGCACTGTCTCTCCAGGCACGTGTGCCTTGCTGGCCCCTCTCTCTTGCCTCACGATGACTGCTTTGTTCAGGATCTTGTCTGCAGGACGAGCGCAGAGGGGAACCAGCTGGAGAGGTTTTTAAGGTACAGTTTCTATATTAAGTGCAGGACCCTCAAAGGTGAAAATTCAAACCATCTGATCGCCCAACATGTTGTATATGAACTGTTGTAATGTCTCCAGGCACAAATGATTCAAATTTTCTCACCTCACAGAGCCACACGTCTTGCTTAGAGACATTTAAAACACCTTAGAGAATTCAGTATAAATAGAAAAATGAAAAGACAGATACATTTCTGCTGAAGAGTTTATTGATAATGTGGATTCAGGCTCAAGGATTCTTTCACTTTGTACTGGTTTTTATTGGCATTTCAGATTTTGTCAGAAATTACCTTCTGTGAGTGTGAAGTCCTTTATGCTCACTTTATTTTCTTTACCTCAACAGGAAAAAAGTAAACTGAAGTATCTCTAGATGCAATTTCTAGGTGGTTTGGTTTTTTCCCTGGCAGAAACTGGTCACCAGTGGCTGCATTGTGTGACATTTTTGCCACTTATTTAAAGTAATTTAGAGTGCTTTAGTTCCTAAACAGTAGACTTCTCATTAACACCGTCTGTACTGCTGTGTCTTTGTTGTCAACAGAATGAGCAGCTGGACAGAATGGATGATTTAGTTGGTATGGAAACTTGGAAATGAGAGATCTAACTCTGTTGCTTTAGCCTGCAATATTATTACATCGACTGTTGTAGATGAGATTAAGGACTTTACAGCAACTGGTGCAGAATATACAGTTTGAGTCTTGCAGCACTAAGAACCATTAAAACCTTGACCAGTATTTAGAACAGTAATATTTTGTAATCTGGCTAATGTTGTTTTCCTGTACAAAAGTTGGGATTTTCCAGTCATCTCATGAGTACAAAATATTTTTATGACCCTAAGCATGGGAAAGTGTAATAGTTGTTCTAACGAGTCTGGCAGATCTGGAAAAGGTTATAATGTATTGCATCATGTATGAGGTCTTCTAGGGCTGAGGGAATGAACATTTAAAACTACTTTCATTTGTCATCTCATTTAGAAAAAAAAAGGCCACAAAAATTACGTCGTGACTATAAATCTTGTGCAGCAGTAATGGACCAGTGGGAAATCTTAGGTAATGGAGGGGTGGGATATTGAGACATTACCAGAAAGACAAACTAGCATTTGGTGATCAAAGAGTGCTTGTTTCACCTGGAGCGGGCAGAAAATGCAGCATTTTGGTAAAGACCTGGAGAATTGCAGCTCAAATGAGAGATTCAAGAGTAGGAGGCATTTTCCTCTCTCTTGGAGCTCTAGTGAAAGCACTGTAAGGCGTGCACAAAGCAGTGGCAAGCAGAAGGGCTCCTGGTTAAAACGATGAAGGTGGTTCTTGGGCTGGAAGCTCTCTGCTGTGGAAGAATAAAATGCCTCTGTTTTGTTTACATAATAGAGTAAAGAAGGTAACATTCTGATACATGCCAGGGGATAGGATGGTTTGTTAAAAAAGAAGAGGCTAGTAATAAATTAGGAGAAAAAAATTTGGATTGAATGAGAGATTGTGGAAGCCTCCGAAGGTGCCACATATAAAGCCCCTTCCTAGCAAGGGGAATGTGCAGCACGAGAGGGAGCTGCTTAATCATTGCTGCTTAATAAGCTCGCATTCTTTATTTCTAAATTGTTTGTGATTTATTTCTTAATACACTTTTAGAGCCATTTGGGCAGCTTCTCTGCTGTCTGGGCAGGGAAATCCTCCACTGAAAAGTGGAGTGCTTTTCCCTGAGTTCTGCCATCACTGGTAAAGGAGGTGGGGAAGGGTATGAGAGCAGGAAAGGCTGCCTGCAGGAGCTCGGGATTCTAAGCACATATTTAACAAAGTTCTTTACTCCAAGCTACACAAGTTGGGGAAGGAAGGCCTTGTACCAGAGGAGGAGTGTTTCCCACAGACGTCTTCTACTGCCCTGTTAAGTTTGCCCTGCTCAGGTAGCTGTGCTTTCATGGTTCTCAGTAAACTGGGCAGGTGAGCCAGGAAGAAATCCTGTTGCCTGATAGAGTTAACCATGTGATAGGTTCCAGTGTTAGGGCATCTGGGATGGCTTCATCATGGTCCCACACTGGGACATAAGTGCTTGGTTTTGTTCCTAGTAATTCTCTTTCATATGTTATGGTTAACAGGGGCGGTGTAGGAGCAGTCAAGGCTGATTTCAATATAAAACAACAAATGGCTGTGTTGTGCCGTTGGGCGCAGAAGATGTTTTTGTTGTGACCTCAGTAGATTAAATAATGTTATAATGCAGTTGTTTATATGTTACTGTACTGGCAGAAGGTAGCACTGTTTTTTGAATATGAACAGTGTGTTTAGCTCTTCAAAAGGCTGTGGCTATGACTGTAGAACGAGGAACTGCATTGGTTGTGTTCTGTGTCTCATACTGGGGAAAAATATATATAAAACAGTCTGAAAAGTTCTTAGCGAATGGAGGAAGTAATAATCTTACTCCTTCAAGAGATCCTTTACTGCAGCCTCATGATACGTACATGATTGTGTTTTTAAGCCATTATTTCCTTGGCAGATTCTTTTGATTTCATATTAAAAAAAATGTATTTACAAAACTGCTGTGTTCAAAACCATGTGCTTGGAATGCATCTGGAGTAGATCACTGAAAGGTTAATTCTAATAGGTATCATTCATAGGATTGTTCAATAGTTTCTCATGGGACAGTTAACAAGTTTACCAATTGTATTATGCCAGTGTTCCATATTTGTTATTGCTCTGTGTTACTGGATCACCGGGCAGTGCAAATGGGGTGCTGGTGACATCTGAGACACAGTTGGATTTCCATTAAATTGATGGGAAGTGCTGACTGCTGGAGATAGATCGACTGTTGCTAATTCAGCAGGAAATTAGAGCCGTGGTTTTCCTGGTACAAAAACTCTGAGACTAAATCTACTTCTTTTTCTCTTCTTTTCTTTTTGATTTTTTTCCAATTTCATTAAATAATGGCACTGTAATTAATTTTGAGCATACGGTCATCTTATTGATCAGACCAGTAACTAAACTAGTTCCCAGTTCAGCCAGCCAGTCTATGAAGACTGCTGCCAATCAGAAGTAGCCCCTGTTTTAATGCTTTGTTCATTTTTATGAGATGAAGCCACATTGGCTTCGTGGCATAGTAAGATACTGCAGAAATGTATGTAGATGCTATGTAGCTTAAGAGGGAAATATTTTGGGTCTTTCGTATGTATTTGAAACATTTCTAGTGATTACTACTTCCTTCATTGTCCTTGCCAAAGTTCAGTAAGTAGTATGAGTTCATACTAGGCTGCATCTATGGTAACTGCATATTCTATAGCAGTTTAAATGTGCAAGTTTTTTATCTAGAAAATTAATTGTGAAGCAGAAATGCATAAATATTTCACATATTTTGGAAAGACTCTGACTGTAAGAACTCATGCTAAAAGCTCCAGTGGGTGGCACCCACATTAGTAGCTGTCTGTCTGCTCTGCCTTTAGGCTTTGGAAAGCAACTCAGTGCACAGTGAGTTTCAGGAGAATGATGGTGCAGCTTTCTTTCCTTCTCTTCCCTGCAAACAATGCAAGAAATCATCAGCAATGGGCAGCCAAATGCCACTTGAATTGGGACATATTTGTTCTGTTAACTTGACTTGTGCTGACAGCTAACCTCACTCTCTTCTCAAATGCCTTGCCTGGAGGTCTGGCCCTTGAAGCGCTGCTGCCTTTCTGCAGAGGAGCTCCCAGGGTTGGTACCCAGGTACTCCATGCTCAGGAGGGAGGGTAAGAAGATCTATCAGGAGTTTCAAAATTCTGTAAATTTTGAAATTCAGTAAATCAGTAACACCAAGTAATTTTGTTCCCCATCTCCTCTCAGTAAAAACACTAATTTAAGCATGCAATAGGTGTCTCCATGGTAGGACTGTGTATTTGTCCTATTGCAAATAGGAAATAATCCAAGCAGGGCATGACTGTATTTCTTAAACACAGTAAATAACATGAAAGCCAGGTTCTGTTTCACAGCAAACTCATGCCAAGAATTTCTTAGTTTGTTCTGAAAGACTGAGTCGTGACTTTTTGTTGTAAGTTAGTTTTTGGTGATATCAGGATAAATTCTTGCAGTTTGTCGCTCAACATTTGGAGAATGTTATTGAAGAGTTTACAGTTTTATATAAGTTGTTGGTTAAAGCTCCTTTGAGATTAAGTCTCTATAAATGTCACATCTGTTTCCAAGCCTGAGATTGCTTTGGTACTCACTGGTGCTGGTTATCTTCAAAGCTGAAGTCATTTGTTGAAATGTGAATCATGCCAGGGTTTAGTTGTTTCGAGGTTGCCTCAGCTAAATGATTTTTAAGTGGCAAGACTGAATTTAAAGGAACAGCATCTCACCTTACCTGACAGTTTGGTTACATCCAGTATGTGCCAATGGACTCAGTGCTAAAGAACTGATGAGCCCCTCTTTGGCTCTTTGTGGTTTCCCCTTCGTTTTCCTGCACCAAGCAGCAATCAGCTGCCCGGCCCTTAGGGTGAGCCTTGCAGAGGGTTCAAGTTACCACTCAGCTTTGTAGAAACTGTTACTCTCAGCTTACTCTTCAGTGTTGGAGAGGCAGCCTCCCTCCTAACGCTCACTGTGTTATGAAGCCCAAACAATTCTGTTTAAATGCCCTTTGTGTTATGTGGTGTCTGATAGTGCATTTACTGCACCTGCTGCTGCATCAGGGGTAAAACCTGGGAGCTCGTCCTGCTCCCGGTGAGACTGGGCAGGAACAATGCTGTCACCTTTGTGGGGATCGGGATTGGAGTGCTGAATGTTTTTCAAAGTGGGAAATCCTTTCCAAGAGGCATTCAAGCAGTCTGTTGGAGTGAATTGGTTACTTTTCTCCTGCCCTGCTATCTGTGAACACCAGACCTTCCTCTCTGGCCTGGGGCTGCTGTGGGCTTCTCCCAGGGTGGGGAAGATGTCCCTGGCTTTCCTGCAGCTCTTACATTAGCCTGGTCCAGGTGATGCTTCAACAGAAACCAAACAGAAATTCAGCAAACAGAGATGATAAAACAAGCTGTGTGCAGGCATCTTCAGAGTTTTCAAGAGATCATTTGCATATTCATGGAGAATTTCAGAACAAATTTGGAAAGAAAAAAAAGTGATGAATCGTGTTTCTGTTTCAGACTTGTGATGCAGTGGATTTAACCTCTACTTTCCTGGTTGCCACAAATACTTGGTGATATTATCCTGGGTGTGCGCCTCCTAAAATAAAACAATGTATTTCAAACTTCCCCTGTGGTGTGTGTTCATTACCAGAGAGCTGGATAAACCCCTAACACAAATGCTCTCTTTGTTGTTACCTTCTCACAATGGTGCATTGAGATGGGATGGATTGCTGGGCAATAGTTTAGTGTGCCTGTTCAATATGAACACTGTCTTTGCTTCCTACCATCCGTTACTCACAACACCCAAGGCATCCTGAAGAACTGTTGCCAGGGGCCGTGTTTTCAGTTGACTATGAAGTTTTGCTCTCTCACTACTGGTTTTCCAGAAGCAATAATGAATTGTTTTAACATGCAGTATATGTGTTAGTTTCAGTGATGAGGCAGATTTAGTTTAATAGCATTTTGTCAGATGTTGAAAATGGACAAATTTGGTGTTTTTTTAACACTTGAGAAGATGTTCTGTGGTGTTCTGGGTTTTGGTTGTGCAACAGATTTTGCTTGCATATAATAAAAGTGGTAATGGTACTGTGTGCTTGAGCAAAGGAGGTGCAGAGACAGACTGATGCCATACCCTTTTTCCAACTTCAGAGTGTCACCGTAGTTCCTTAGGTTTATTTTTGCTTAATTCCCAGTTACTTCAAAGCAGACACACGCTGCCTGAGACATACAACTGACTGATTCCTGGAAGTGTGTCTACTTGTTAGGCACAGAAGAAGTCAGAGAGTCAATGTCAGTCTGTCAATGGGACAGAATCCAGTTGGAGGTCAGTAACTAGTGGAGTCCCTCAGGGGTCGGTACTGGGACCGGTGTTGTTCAATATCTTCATCAACGACCTGGATGAGGGTACAGAATGTATCCTCAGCAAGTTTGCTGATGACACTAAGCTGGGAGGAGTGGCTGACACACCAGAGGGTTGTGCTGCCATTCAAAGAGACCTTGATAGGCTGGAGAGTTGGGCGGGGAGAAACTTAATGAAATTCAACAAGAGCAAGTGCAGAGTTTTGCATCTGGGGAAGAACAACCCCATGCACCAGTACAGGCTGGGGGCTGACCTGCTGGAGAGCAGTGTAGGAGAAAGGGACCTGGGAGTCCTGGTGGACAGGAGGATGACCATGAGCCAGCAATGTGCCCTTGTGGCCAAGAAGGCCAATGGCATCCTGGGGTGCATTAGAAAGGGGGTGGTCAGTAGGTCAAGAGAGGTTCTCCTCCCCCTCTATTCTGCC
>VZRW01008926.1:374053-431056 GCA_013398125.1 Aegotheles bennettii | reverse complement strand
TGGTTACAAATATGTAAAGGGTGAGGGTCAGGACGGTGGAGCCAAGCTTTTTACAGTGATGACCAATGATAGGACAAGGGGCAATGGTTGTAAACTGGAGCACAGGAGGTTCCATGTGAATCTCAGGAAGAACTTCTTTCCTGTGCGAGTGCCAGAGCACTGGACCAGGCTGCCCAGAGAGGTTGTGGAGTCTCCTTGGCTGGAGACATTCAAACCCCGCCTGGATGCGTTCCTGTGTGATGGACTCTGGGTGACCCTGCTCTGACAGGGGGGTTGGACTGGATGAGCTTTCGAGGTCCCTTCCAACCCCTAGGATTCGGTGATTCTGTGATTTGCAGGCTCGGTGCCGACAGTCTCCAGGACCTCTGATGGTCTCTTTAAAAACAATGTAAAGTTTCTAAGCACGGTGTTTCCATTAAGGCAGTTTTTCTGAATAAGCTCAGTGGCTAAAGATTAACAGGAGTGGTTGTTTGGATGTCGTTCACGTGGAGATGAATTTCCACTGGCATTGTGGACTTCAAGGAGAGCAGGATTGCAACTTTTTAGTGGTACTCATTTCATATCAATAACTAATTGTGAAATGAGTATTTCAGTACACCTTAGTATACCCTTTAATATTGAAAATCCCATTATGTATGCTTTTTATCACAAAATATTGCAGAATGGGGTGCTAAGGGTACAAGTATGTCAAAGGAAAGAGAATGGTGTATTTGATAGTAGGTAGATTCAATTGGTATATATGTGTGTTTTCAAGACACTGAAGGCCATACAGGAAGCTTTTAGGGAGCTGCTGATTACAGATACATAAATACTTCATTTTCTCTCTCCCTTTTTTCCTGCAGGGCCAAGGCTTTTCGTGGAAAAAAGATCCATGGAGAATATGACATAAAGGTTGAACAGGTAACTAAATTACTTAATTTGACTGTTATTTTTATATATTTTATGTTTATACAAATATATATATATGTATATGTATAAATACATACCACCCTGGAGGTATCTAGATGATGTATAGACGTGGTGCTTAGGGACATGGTTTAGCTGTGAACTTGGCAATGTTAGGTTTATGGTTGTACTCAATGATCTTAAGGGTCTTTTCCAAGCTAAATGATTCTGTGATTCTATATGCATATATGTACAGATAGATACGTAGTCCTTTGTACTTAAAAAACCCTCAGAAATTAAGTAGAACACTCAAAGATTTAATTGTTTCATTCTAATGTGGCTCTTTTTAGAGGATTTAGATGATTTTCACAACATTAAAAACATGTCATATTCAAAAGTTGTTGCTTAGAGACTGAATTTCCCAGACACTCCTTCACTTGAGAATGTACATAGGCTCTGGTTGCACTGGTAACACGTGGGGTTTTTTAAATAAGCAGTGAATAAATACAAAGATGTAATTCAGGGTGCATTAGAATTATGGCTGTTTTATTTGAGCTAGATACATGAAACCAGGGAAGTAAATATGAAGAGATGCTACTGCGAGAAGCTTCAGTACTTACTCTGAATTGTTTTGTCATTGGACTCCACTAGCTGTGTGGATTCAGCTTCTCTAAATTCTCTGTAATAACACAGTGTCTAGCTTTGCTCCCTTCTTTACGCCATTGAGTATCTGCCCACGTTCTTGGCTTGGAAACATGGAAGGCTTTGCCAGGGATCTTCAGGAGTATTGAGGGAGATGGGAGAAAGAAGACAAGCTGTTTTGTCCCAAAATACCATAACACACCTAGATGAGACCATGCAGTTGACACCACGCACACTGTCCCTTTAGTATTAACAAAAGCTCTGTGTAAGCCTAGGGTGTCCTTCACATGACTCTTGTAGGACCAGAGCCACCGTTATTCAGTAGAGACTGAAAGTTTCTGAACCCTACTAATCACTTTGTAGCACGTCAGCACTGTGACAATAGTACACAAATAGTTGCTAACAAGTACTTTAGTGTTCTTTTGCTAATACCAGAGAGCATTATTTTATTTTTATACTACTTACAGCAACCTACCTATAGCATACAATACTTCCTATCATGTACTAAGCTTTAAAACTACAAAATCTATATTGAGAATCCTTGTAATTGTTTAATATGATTTATTAATTGGTTGTCAATCTCGGATTAAATCAATTTTAAATTCTTCTTTAACATTGTCAGCATTTACACAAATGTTTCAATCTCTCACCATTTGCACTGCTTTTGCAGTAACTTAAAACTGTCCCTTGTGTTCAGAACACTGTAACACTGCTCCAGGAGGGTCTATAAACTCATGGGGTTTAGTGGGGAGACACCCATGCTTGAAATCAAGCACACACTTAAGCTGCTGAATTGGAACTGTGGTTGAAGTAGTCAACACTTGCCTTAACTGAGCAGTAAATTCTGAAAGCCTCCCACAGACCTTGCTTAGGAAGACTTTCAGCAATACCATTTTTCACGAGGAGACTAATGAGAATTCTGACACTCTCTATTCTGTATTAGAGTCTGGGATAGCAAAGACGCTTTTATTTATCCCCTAGAAGACAGTTGGCTGCATTTCAATTATTCTGCTGTGTAATGTTATTGTAAAGTGCCTTGAGAGTTTAAGCTGATGAAAGACTGTGGATAAATGAAAAACATCCTGTCCTTTCCTTTCAAATAACTGTAGATTCAGAGTATGGAAGTGATTCTTTTTAAATTCCACATTTCCAGTGTGAGAAGATACTTTGAAAAAGTTCTTTATTTGTGAATTTTGCAAGTCAATTGTTTATTAGCACCAGATCTTTTAAAGAGTAAGTGTACGTAAAGAAAATAGAAAGGGGTAAAGTATATTAAGAGACACTGCATGCTGTAAGAAAACACTGTATTTATCATAGTTATTTTAACATTGCTTTTGTACTGTTTTCTTCAAAACTTCACGTAAATGTTTGTGAGTTTGTATTGTTCTATGTGATAACAGCATAGAAAGTTAAATACAATCTCTACACCTCTGTTCAGATATAAATGAGGAAATACACTTGCTACTGCCCCACGGTGCATTTTTCAGACAGGTTTCTGACTCTTTGCTTTCTTTGTATTGGCATTTGCTGGAATTGATGTGGCAGATGTGGCAAATACTGCTGCATTAATGGCCTTTTAGTGCTCATCGTATTCCAAATGGGAATTGCCAGCAGTTCAGTTACTAATACTTAAAAGAAGGGACTTGGGGAAAATAAAGGTGAAATAAACCAGGCTGACTACCATGAGTCTTCTTTCCACAGGCAGAATTTTCAGAGATCAACTTGATAGCCCATGCTGATGGCAATTACGCAGTCGACATCCAAGTGTTTCGAAATGGCACTAAAGTTGTCAGGTAAGAAAAACGAACCAGAATAACAGCAAAAAGCAATAAATGGCATAATGTGTGCATGTGAAAGGCATGGAATTTTTGGTATATGTGCAACAGGGGTTTTGACTGATGCGACACACCTCGTCATTGGCATGAAGAGCAGGAAATCAAGTATCAGTGCAGTGCGTCCTGTTTGTGACAGGGGGAATCTCTTGACATTTTGATCCCAGGAAAGATGGATTTGATTAAGATGGGAATGAAGTTTGGTAGAAAGCATATGTGACTGTGAGATAGGGTTGTTGATTTGGGTCTTATCTTTCCTTGAGAAATAAAGACAGTCTTGGTGATTTTGTACATGCCAGACCTTCCAGATGAGCAGCATTTATTGATTTCCAATGTTGAGTATTTTCTTTTGAAACAGGCCAAGTCACAGCACTTCTCTCGTGCTGCTTGCTGGAATATCACTGTCAATTTAAAACCCTGAGATTTTCTAATAGGTTGTTTTGTCCAAAATGGGTGATTCCAACTGAAGACAAGGTAGTTTTACCCCTGTTTTTCAGTCAGTATGTCAACAGTGCTGTAAATATAAGGGGAGAAAACGGGTACATCTGGGCAAAGAAAAAGCTTGAATAAGTATTAGCAAAATGATTTCAGGCAGTCCTGTGTTTTAACTGGTTTGTGGGAATTGCTTCTATTTTGGCCAGTGCAGTTACATAGAAGCTGCATGTAGTAGTTCTTTGGCTTGAACAACTGCATTCAGAAAGGTTGCTTGAACCCCTAACAGTTACCTGGTAGTTTACTGCTTATGTTTATCTTCGGGCAAGAGTAAGGTTCAGGGAGCTGGACAGCATGCAGCATGTCTTGTACCTTCGTGGTTTTGCAGAACATCTGTCCAAATAAAACATTTGGAAATTTCTGCTCATTCACATAAAAAATATCAGCTAAAAAGAAAACAATAACTTGAAAATAAGTGTACTTTGTGCTTTAAAACTGACAACTGCTGAATCACTCATGTGTTGTAAAAATACTACAGCTTAATACCACAAACACTTATGCCAGATCCAAGTGTGAGGTCCAAAGTGACCTCGTGTCATAGATATAGGAGCAAAATATTAGTTAATAAAACCTTAGAAATTTCAATGACAAAATTTTGCTGCCTTAGTTTAGGAGGAAAAAATGTGTAATAGGCACCTGTTTGTTTCATTTTTGTGAATGCAGATCAAACCATGAAAAATGATATCTCGTGTTACATAGTGCTGAGATTTTGGATCTTACAGATGTTTGAGCCAGCATTAAAATTTCTCTCGTGCCCTTCCCAGTCGTTCTGTCCAGCAGTGACTACAGAACTGGAACAATGATGTATGTGTATCGTGTCCCTTTGAGGAGGTTTTGCAAAACAAAATATATAATTGTCTTTTTTTTAAAGTACATTCCCCCAATTCCCCAATTGTTTCATCAAATCACTATTTTAAAGGACGCGTTCTATTTTTTATTTAAAAACTCAGTGCTGTCTTTGGGATGCTGTGTAATCCCCTAGCACTATCTCAAACAATGGATAGAGGTGGTCTCTTCTTTCACTGAGTTGTCTGCAGTTTGGATTAAGGCATCAATAGTCCCGTAAGTATTGTACTCATGCTGTGCTAGTAAACTGAATTTCCTTGTTTCAAACACTTGGCACGCCACCATGAGACCTAGATCACAGCTTCTCAGAACTATGCTACAAATATTTTTGTTGGAAACTTGTTCAAGGCAGGCATTCCTTCACCTGTTTTGATCGTTGGTCTGCAGTGCCACTTTAATGGCTCTGGACAGCAAATCTTTATAATGCTGCTTCTGTTGAATCGTGCATTACGTTTGGAAGCCAGCTAATCCAGCTAATACACTTTGACTTCTACATTCAGGCTGGAATCTCAGAACTGCTTAAGCAATTTGAACATGAATTTTGGTTGTTTCGGTTTTGTTTTGTTTTAGTAGAGTGAGATTTCAGAATCATTTTGTAACCCTCAGAATTTTTCACTCCAGTACACAGCTCATATTTATTTGAGACATGTAAATAACCACACTAATTTGCTACACTAATTAGTTTACCCTGCAGTTACACCTTTTTCATGCAGTTGACAGCTTCAACTAGTCAGTGTTTTTTCCACCTGTAAGATTGGAATAAAGAGGAGAATTTTTCAACAGCCCAGGAGCAAATTGCCCCTGTGCTGGTAGCTCTGTCCTGTTGTGTTACATCTTCTGTGTTCCACAACCTTCCTTCAGTGACCTGAATGTCAGGGTCTGAGTGAGGTGAAGATGGTGTCAGGCTGCTCTCAGAGGTGCGTGGTGGTAGGACAAGGAGCCACAGAGGTTGGAACAGGGGAAATCCTGATTAGAAATGAGAGAGAGGAAAAAAAAGTGCAGTTGTAAATTAATTTTGAAAGTTGAAATTTTTAAGTTGAAATTAATTGAAATTTTTGAGTTGAAATTAATTTTGATAAGTATCTTGATTGACAGTTTAGTTGTGATTATCTCCAATTACTGTGTGATTCCTTTTGTGAGCAATGAGGTTGCTTTGTCTCTTACTGTCTTTAAAACAGTCTGACAGTAGTTGTGTGGAAAAAATTGTTCCCAAGAATGAAGTTTCTGGCAGAGACATTTGGCTGCTTTGTTTTTGATTGTCATTGCTCAGGAACTGCAACATAAACATACTCAGAATTTCTATATATGATTTATCCTAAGAGGAAAACATCCTGAAGAGCTGTGATTTGTCTCTTCTCTGACTGCAGTCACAGTATTGACTGGATGCTGATGTTTTCTGAGCAGCAGCTAAGAAATCATACAGTACAGGTTTTCATAGAGCCATAATCATTCTTTCTGTCTTGTGGCATTTACCTTTGCTGTGAGTGCTCCTTCAGTGCTGCTCTGTCCATCAGCTGGGCAGTTTTCCCTTTTATGATTTGTCTGTGAAGGAAACCCAACGTGATGGTTGATTATTAGCAATGTATCTCTTTCTTGCTAGGTCCTTCAGGCCTGATTTTGCCCTTATTCGACAACACTCATTCAGTATGGCAGAGAATGAAGATTTCCGTAACCTGATCATTGGGATGCAGTACGCAGGCATCCCCAGCATCAACTCCCTGGAATCCATCTATAACTTCTGTGACAAGCCCTGGGTGGTAAGTTGATGGACCCAAAAGTTCTTCTGCTGCAAAACCAGCTAACGACTTTGTTTGCTTGCTCGGTTCCCTTTCAGGAATACTGAGGATCAAACTGCAAAGTTCCTTAGAGCAGTGAAGGAATAAAAAGTAAATTGAGATCTTTAAATCATTTTTTCAAAGAGCCAGTGTAGGCAGTGTGAAGAGAGAGAGAGAGAAAATATTTGTAGTAATAATAAGTGAGGGAACTAACAGAAAGCCTATCCACTGCTAACATACTTGAAGGGAGGAGAGTGTGTTTATTCACAATTTGTCTGGGAAAAGCAAGCTGAGAATATTTTTCATATTTGAGGTTTCGAACATAATTTGGACAGACTTTTAGCCAGTGTTTTCCTCATGCCTGTGAAATTTTTGGGGCTATGCTTTAGCAAGGAAATCTGCAACTATCAGCTTCCTCATTTGAAAGCTCTTTTCATAATCTTGTGCATATGGGGTAGGAGTTGGTCTCTTTGGTTACACCTAGAGCAATGCAAGCACACTGGAGAATGGCAGATACTTGCCAGTTTTAGGGTAGAAGCCAGTTCAGTTTTTCATGACATGCTTTGTAGTGATGGAGGTAGAATTTGGTGATCTTTTTGGTTCATAGAGAGCTAAACAGTAGCAGCAAGTTAAAATGTGGTGCTGCGGAAGATGGGTGTCAGTGGTGCAGTCACTCTTCCTGTGATGAATATAGTCAGTTGCCCCAGAGCTAAGGAAGCTTTAAGGAATACCAAGTAGCCAAAGCATGGTAATTTTTTCTTCTGATGTCTGGGTGAGAAAAGAACAGTTGTCAGTGTTTTTCACAGCAAAAGAAACTTGTACTGTAATACTTTTAATACTTTTTATTGCCTTAAAGATGTTTATTTTTTCATGCTTACGATGAAAATCCATCCAAAAAACTGTCAGCAGACTTGAACATATACCTCTGCAGCTAATTTTGTCATGCTTTTATGTTGCAGTAAACTACAGTGGGGAATAAATAATTGATAGAGCATTTATAACTTCTCAGGATTGATACTGTACATTGCTGAATCCATCATTTTAATGCATGGCATTTTCAGTGCTGGGTGGCATTTCCTAATGCTTGGGTTCATTGTAGGCAATAAAGCTGGGCGGTGGAGCAGGAACAGTGGCATTTATATGCAATAATGATGCAATAAAAATTAAATTAATAATCCCACCTTGTAATATTCTGGTGGCATTAGTCATGGCTGTTCTTCCACCAAAGTAATACAGGTATCTCTTTCTTACAACTGCTCTTGCTGGGCATAAAATTTCTGTGCTGATTTTTCACTCATCATAATAACTCGGAGTAGCTGGGAGTTGTAGGAATATTTACTATAATGAGTGGAAGACCTAGCAAAAGCAAATACAGGGCTACATACATAAAAGAATTAAGTCATGTTCCATATCTTTTTTTTGTTCTATAAAATACACCTAATGAACAAATAATAAAGCATTATGCTTATAAGGCCTTATTTGAATTTAGAGTTACAGTAATTTAAAAATGTCTTGAATTATGGTAGAGCTTTTTTAAGGTGTGGCGTAGCAGTTCATGATGAAGTGACTGTCTTCTGAGTTGCCATATCTGTATCTTTGCTTTTTGCAAAAATTCTCATTTTGGCTTAAATTTCTGTAGTTTGTCTCAGCCTAGATATGAATGAAATGAAAATGTTTTTCAGCTGATCATATTTTATCTGACCATAGAGAAGAATGAGATTTTTTTCTCTTTGAGAATTTCTACATTGCCACTTCTACATCTGGCAGCCAAAATCTGGTTTGTCTGAACTACTCAAATTTTGCATAGCCTCAGCAAGAGTCCACATCTCATCTCTTAGGTATTTTCTACAGACATTTTAAAGTGCCAGACCGGTCACGTGCTTCAGACTAGCATCTTTTAATTGTCTTTTGTAGTTCCTTGAAACACTTCTCATTGAGGTAGATACTCGAGGGAGCAGGGCCTGAGCCTGTGGCAGGGCCATGGGCAGTGGGTTGAGTAGGCAGCATTCATCTGTTGTGACCAGGATCATGCTTTGCTCCACCAGTGGCCTCAGTTCTGTGTTTAGCTACCTGTAACTGAGCCTGTGAGATTGGTTCCCATTCTGAATACGTGGTGGCACTGTACTTTAGTTGGATCCTACTTAAAAAATATAGACACATAATTTGGGCACAAAAATAGTTTCTGTACAAACACAGGGGGGGCTTGTTTGGGCATTTAATTTGGAATATCCCAACTTCTGTGCTCTGTGGCAGTGAGATATTGTAGAGACAACCACACTGATGCCAGAGCATCATGAAATCCTCCATCAGATTTAGGAAAGGTAAACACTGCAAGTCATGCAAACCTGTTTCAACCCATGCCCAGAATAAGTACTGTGAGGGTAAGAATCCATTGATCCTTTGATTCAGCCAGTTTCATGAACATTCAAATAACTCAACGGAATGCAGGGACTGTTGTGTTTGCTGGTGCTGCCTTCCAGCAAATTCCATTACCCCTAACTGGTACGTGCTACACTGCCCCTGTGAAATCCCTCAGCAAGCCATAGGCTGCTCTGGGCTGCCTTAGGCTGCACTCATCTGTTGCTGTATGCTTGCATTGGGCATGAAGACCACTGATGCCCAAATTGTGCTCCTAGGTGTACTTCAGGCCACTGACTCCAAGCAGTGCTCCCCACTGTTAAAATGACACATATTTAAGCTGAATTGGTAGAAACTTAGTTAAACAGTAACTAGGAACAACTCACAGAATTATTCTGCAAGTTCCTTGATCAGAAACCAGTTCAACATTTACAGCAGTGATAAAAGTATCGAGCCACCTGCCAGTCTCATCTGTTACATACCCAGCTTCATGGTTTGGTGAAACTGAAATTGTATGTTTGCAGTTAATCATAGAATCATAGATCATTATGGTTGGAAGGGACCTCCAGGGTCATCAAGTCTAACCTTTATCCCATCATATTCCTGACCATCAGACCATTAGACCATGGCCTCAAGTGCCTCATCAACCCGTTTTTTGAACACCCCCAGGGACGGTGACTCCACGTTAAGACCATTTCCTTATTTAAATATCTGTTTTATTCATCATGGCTTAAATGCTAGAATTCACTCAATTCCAATGACATTTTCTGGTTGTAGTCTTGTCTTAACGTGCATAGAAAAAGAAAAGTAGGTTCCACTTCATACACGTATATATCTTTTCATAAAGTACATCTTGCTGTCAGAAAGAGTTTCAGAAAGGACATTCAGCAGTCACGGGTGCCCATGGCAAGTTTGCAGAAGTGCAGGTAAGCAGGTGTGTGCTTGGACATGCTCTCAATGAGCCCCCTTCCCTCACAGCAAGCAAGGGAAGCTTTCTGGACAGTTCCTCTGTTAACACCAATCTCCTGATGCTTCTATAAAAGCTGTTTCTATAAAAATTGCCATTTCAAAAGCCTTATGAAAAATCAGAAGTCAGAACTCTAGTTGAAGCTGCAAGTGACAATCTTTATTAATTGATGAAAAATAGATTGACTTTTCTGCAGGTAAAATTTGAGTGGCAGCAGTGAATTGCAATTTCTGTAACAGCAGAAAACAAGTAGGGTGTCACGGGCAATTGATCTTTCTTCCATCAGTGTGAAATGAGGAGTAATAAGGGATTGCTAGGAGGGGAAGTCAGGAAAGTTCATCTGGTTATAAAAGGGCTGTGGGATAAAAGGAGAGTGAGCATCCAACATTCAGGATCGTTTTGTTTTTTAAATGATTGTTCTTCAGAGTATCAGGTCTTTGCTTTTTCAAGAACACAGAGCTCCAAGTGCACAGCATCTCTTCTCAGCCCTGGGGGCAGATTCACACCCTGCCTTAGAACAGAAGCACCTGCCCCTAACATCTCAACAGAACTCGGTACTGTGTCTGCAGGCACACATGGGTCTCTGTGCCTTTGCCAACAGGCAGGCAGCAAAAGTGTGTTAGATCTGAGGTATGTTATTGAAGGATGGGGGGTGGTGGGAAGGTTGCCAGGAACATGCTAAAAACATTTCTGAAAACAAGTCTTAAAGCTTGTGTTTTCCTGGGTCAGGACATCCACGGTTCCTTCAGGCGTGTGTCAAAAGTTCAAGGCACTGCCTGAGCCTTTGAAAATGTAGGGTGCTGGTAACCATGGCAAAGAAAATACTGAAAGGAAGGTGTGTGTGAGGCGTTTGCATACTGAAATATGGTAATAGTTTGGGGTTATTACAGTGCTCCATTATTTCACATCTGTGACAATACCACCTGCCTCATGAAAATTCATCTTCCTGGCTTGGGAGCTGGGTTTCACCTGAATGCTAGTAAGAAAGTCAGAAATCCACTTACCTAGGGGGAAAGCATGAGTTTTATACATAAAGACTTAAGTTCTTTTTTACTGAGGATGTCCAGAGCTGTGGAGAAACCATTCCAGGGTTCATGCCCTCTCTTACCATTGCAAAGTAAGTCCTGTGCATGGCTTGTCCCATTGAAATGAAATAAAAATTGTACCTAGTTTAGCTCACAGTAACATTAAGGTGAAGCACAAATGTGTGCCCTCCTCATTGGAGTCAGGATCCAGCTTACAGTTCTGCTCACATCTCATGGTGTGCACAACCTGTTGTAAAGCATTTATGAAAGTTTTATAATAGTAAGAAGAAAAAAAGCAGAATTACCCAAAATGATGATTTTACATTGTTTACTTTAGTTAAAAAAAGACATTGTTTACTTTACTTTTACATTGTTTACTTTACATTGTTACTTTACTTAAAGTAACAATCTAGATATTTTGCTATCTCTGTTTTCCTTTAGAAAATGTCATTCAAGAAATAAGTGAGACATTCCTTAAATGAGGCTTATGAGATGTAAGTGATCTTGTGTGTAATCTTTCCAATAGTACACTATAGGTAAGCAAGGCAGGTAGCTGCAGAGGCCAGGATTAACTGGAAATTGTGATGATAGTGACAGTGCTTGCAGTAGTAGGTATAATCTCATGTTTATGATTCAGGCTGGGGAAATACTATTTTTAAAAAAATCTCGATTTTGAAGTGTATTGGGTGGAATTTTGAACAAATTTCTCCTGCCCTGCATGCATCCTTTTACACACATCCTGTTAAGATTTATGTGGTGTTTGGATGCTGAAGTGTTTACATCAGTTCAACCCCGCTCTTGGTTTTAGCTTCAGTTGCAAGTGTTGGTGATGGGGCACAGTCCTGGCGTGGCACTGGCTGTTGGCTCCGCACCCGTCCTGCCCGTGCGGGGAGTTACCCAGGGAGGCAGAGGGAACTGTGAGTACACCAAACATGGAGGCTCAGACTGACTTCTCAGGGGCTGCAAGGCTCAATGTCTGTGGCTACTATAGATAGACACTTAGAATCATAGAATCATTCTGGTTGGAAGGGACCTCCAGGGTCATCCAGTCCAACCTTTATCCCATCATATTCCTAACCATCAGACCATTAGACCATGGCCTCAAGTGCCTCATCAACCCGTTTGTTGAACACCCCCAGGGACAGTGACTTCCCCACCTCCCTGGGCAGCCCATTCCAGTGCCACTTCATTTCAGTTAAACTGGGGCTGTGACCTACTAATGACACACATTGCAGTCACTGGGTGCTGGTTCTAGGCTCGGGTCGTGATGAGCATTTCAGCACCGCAGGGGTTACAGGGCTGCTGGGATTGTACAGACCAAGTGTGCGTGGCTGAAGAGAGAAAAAATTCTCCTAAAACCAGTCCCAATTCCATGAGAGCTGTCCAGGTTCCTTCACTGCAGAGGGGAAACAGCAGCATCTGTGGCTGCCTGCAGATCTCTTCTCTTGCTGGTGTGCCTCGAGAGCCCGCGGAACAGTGGCTGGTGCAGAAGGCTTCAAGGATCTGCTGATACATTAATTACACATTTACTCTGGTGGAGGAGATGGCACAACCTACAGTGTAATAATGGGTCTGCAAAAAGCATTTGTGAGCACTGTGACCTTAATTAGCAGTTGCCATGCTGGTGGAGGAGCCTGCATTTAGCTGTAATGCTGACCTGGTGTAGGCACGGAGGGGCTGTGGGCACCCCCCTGCCCCTGTCAGCCATGGGGCAGCTGTGACAGCCTGCCAAGAGACAGCAGTGGATGGGATGGGAGAGCTGGATGCTGAACGGGCTGGGCCTCCGGTGAAGGAAACTGTTGGTGTGGTGGCAAACAGCAACATCAGTAGTGTGGGAAAGACAGGGAAAAATAGGAACTGTTTTCTGGTCAGAAGCTGGCAGAGGGGAATGGAGTCCCAGGAGACAGACACATCTGTATTGTTTTAAAGACAGCTGAACATGGAGCTCCAGATGTGAGCCCATCTGATACTGAAACACCTTCAAAAGATCAGTGGGACTTTATCTGCTTCATTGCAGGAATTTGTTGTTGCTCAGGGTTTGAACTGGAAGAGGAGAGGCACAGCACACTGTGTAACACCAGGCTGGTTTCCTTGATCATCTACAGCCGCTCGGGGGAAGGCTGGGTACTGCTTCTCCTTTTGTCACTTGGCACTATTGCAGATCTCGCAGTTCTTGTTTGTTTCTTTTCCTGCAGTTTGTGAGCAGGCAGCCAAATACTTCTTTGCAAGTTTTTTGACATTTTTCCTTGTTGCTCCCTTTGCCAAGCTTACATAATTCTGTGCCTTCATGTGTCGTATTTTGCTTTTTGTTTCTTTTGCAGATGATTTTCTACTTATCTGTTTTCATTGTCCTGCTCTTACTGGGCACTTCATTTCTCTCCTCTTCCCTTGCTTTTTTTGGAAGGTCTGTATTAACTGCCCTTCGTTGCTTTCTCAGGGTGTTGTGGTGCTCACCCCCACCTTGTCTCCTCCCCCATGTCACCGTTAGAAGTTGCACTCCCATGCTTTCCCCATTCAAGCTATACTTTAATAATCTTGAGCAACAGTTTTGGGTGCTGGCAGGAAACTTGTAGGCACTCTGCAGGGAAGAACATATAAAAGAAATGAGCTCTGTTGGTGCCAGCTTCCTGTTGACACAGGTTATTGAAGCTATGCTAATAGGCAGACACAGCCACACAGATGAGTTTCAATATTGTGTCAGAGTGTCTTCTGGAGAACCAGTAACAAATAAAATGAAGAAAAGTCTTTTGAAAACCTATTTACTGTAAATCTATGGGACCTTTCAATGCTATGCCATGTCTGATTTAGATAAAGGAATCATAAATTTCTTACTGAATATTTGTTGCACTATAAGAAAATTCGGTGTTCTTTACAAAAAATAGGATTTGTACAATAAAGCTGAGCAGCAGGCTGGAATTTCACTGGTTATTGTGCTTCTCTGTGTGCCAGAGGGGATCTTATTGAAGGGCAAGGCTAAATAACACATGCCTGCAATTGGGCTTCAACTGAGATAGGCAAGACATTTAGGGACATTCAAATTTAATATCTGTTAACGTGATAAAACTTAGAAATGTTAAGACCTGTATTTTAGTCAGTGGCTGTTGTTTTATATATTTCATTAGACGAAACCTGGAGGCAGCTCTGAACTTGCTTGTTTCAACTATGCTGGCAAGATTGATCTACTTGATAGGCACTGAGGGGGACACTGGGCAGGCAGAGCCCACCTAAACGGGTTGTTCAATGGCCTTTTCCTACCCCAGTGTGTTAGGAAGCTACTGGAGCAGGAGCAGTCCCTTTCTTTGCTTCAGGACTGAAGCCAGGGGCTGTCTCTTTCTCAAGCAGTGCAGAATTGCTTTCTTAGGCACTGGGCACAATAGCATGGGTGGTAAAGTTTGAACAGCTTCGTGTGATAATGGGGGCAATCTCTGTGACAAGTTCAGTTTGTTTGCAAATATTTACAGGAATGGCAGAGGTCTTTTTAAAACCAGTTTTGTGGCTTTGATTCATATGAAGAGTGCTGGGTTTGCAGACATAGTGAATCCATAGGGCAGCCAGGGAACAAACTGTACCTGTGCTGTTCCTCCAGCACTGATCCGAGCAGAACTTGGTTAGGCACAGAAAACCATGGCTGAATTCTCTGTCAGCCAGTGAAGATTTTGGCCTCTTTGCTCAGTCTGCCAGTTAAAGCAAAACAGGGTGATGGATTTGTAGTGTGAGAGCTGAAAGTAAATTCACAAAACTGTGTCAGAAGGAAGATGGAAACATTTTAAGCTTTTTGGTCAAAAGACAATTTACTAGCAAGTTTGAACATTAAATTGGAGCAAAGTTCATAAATAATTATTCATTTAAATGCATAACAAAGAAATCAAAATACATCAAACCTAGCAGTGTGGTTTTCACTTCGTACCTCTTCGTAGAGCTAGGTGAAGTTTAACCTGTTCTTGCAATAGAAAGGGAATATTACAGTCTTGCTAAAGGATTTTCCTTTCCTAAACTATGTAAGCTCACTTGGAATCCCTTGAAAAAAACAGACTCTTAAATAATGAATATACTTCAGTGGAGTAATGATTTGCTTTCTGTTCCATACAGCAAGTGATTCTTACAGCTCTGTATACATCAATCTTTGCTTCAACTGAGACAGACTTTATCTATAAACTGAGTAAATATATTGCTTTTACCAGTATTTACTGCTGTGAGGCCAATTTAATGCAAAAGTAGGCTCAGATTTTGTTACTGCGTTCTGGAATTTTGTGCTAGGTTGTTGTCACTTTGCCCTGTTCTCTGCACTGAAGAGCAGCAGTGGGAGCTCTGGACATCCATTACAGACTTGCATTGCATTATTTCTAGTGGCAGAAAATTGAAACAGACTTTTAGCCATTTCTTAGCTTCTAATGAAAGAAACTATATTTAAATAAAGGCTGTAAGATTAACCTGAAAGCCAGAACTGTAAAGCTGTGGTTCACATCCTTTGTAATATGTACAGTATTGAAATTCAGAATCCCATTTTTGTAGTTGCTTGAGTCAACAATCTATATCTGAAGGCCAGATTATAAAAATTAAATTTGATTTATTGTGCAATCTCAATATTTTAATTAAAAAGGAAACCTGCATGTTATATTCCTTGTTAAAGTACCTAAGAAGATACTTTTTTCTAGCTAAAATCTAGGTAGAGTTTATGTCTGCTGCTTTTATAGATGACCATGGTGACTGAGTGATGAGGAGAATCTGGGGGCTGGACTCCCCTTTCTGAAAAGGGTATTTATCACCCATCCAGAAAGATCCCTCCCATTGTGCTGGCTCCTCCAGCCAGTCCCCACTCCTTCCTGTCCCCTTTCTCCCTCTACACAAACACTGTTCTCCCACATAATCTTCAAAACTCCCACCAGTGCTGCAGTTTCCATCTGATTTCCTTGCTGTCATTCCTTCAGCTTTAGCTTCTGTTCTTAGCTCCAGTTCACATCAGAACTGGATGCACAGTGTACTTGTCCTTGTTTCTTTTATAGGCTGTAGTAACCAACATACCTGTTCTGTGAAGCATCTCCTTTAGCTTCTGGTGCAGTTTAAAATGCTGTGAAGTATTGCAGTGTTTGGATGCTGGCCACCTCAGAAGTCCTCTGACTTTCTGTGCTGGGCTTAAAGAGAGCGTGTCAGCCAGTCCTGCCTGGGGAATGGCATTCCCCCACTGGGCTTTGCCAGTGGATCATTTGAGAGAAAGTTGTTCAGCTTTCCTTCTCTTGCTGAAATGAGGGAAGCATCTCAGGGCAGAAAAGTCCATGTAGGTAAGAAGCCCAGTTTGACTGAGTTTGAATTCTCTGGACAAAGCTGTAGATGTACATGAATGCATCTAGGTGCAATTCACGGGGAAAAAGTATTTTAACCATGTGTTCAACTGTCAAAGGTATTTGCTTCTTACTTCAACAGTCAAGTGCATAAATAATGCTTTGTTTCTCAAGATAACTTCATACAGACACATCTGAACACCTGCATGAAGTTTCATTAACTACAAGGAATATGTGAGGGCTATACCTTCAAAAACCCAGTTTGCTTTAGAGGAAAGAATTCCTTCTCTGCTGTGAAGTTTCATTGAAATCAATATTTTTATAAAACCTTACTATTTTAACAGCAAATATCAGGATCTGTGTATCTCTAAAACCCACAAACCAATAAAATCTCTTTTTATTGTAGTGAGCCCCAAGCCCTTTTGACAAGTGCTTAAGCACATGCCCAAATGCTGTTAAAATAAACAGGTGCACCAATGTTTCCTTGCACAGGACACAGAACTCGATGTTCCCGGAGCAGTGGAATAAACTGCTCATTCTCATTGCTGCTGACTGCACCCAAGAAGCCCTCGTAACTTTTATTTGAATGACTCAGTTCCATAACCTTGTCTCTCCCCTCTGTAACTTTTCATTCTGAAATAAAAAGTTCCAGAAGTCATCTTAGTGTAGGCCTCAGAGTACTGATTTTCACGAATTCTTTTCTAACAAACATGTCTTCATCTGTTTTCTACCTCTGATCATCATGGCTGTTTCTCCTTCATTCTAATCCCCCTGTTTTCCTGAAGCCTTGCTTTCCTGTTTACACATGTTGTCACTGCCTCTTTCACTACCCAAGCGGCTCCTCATCGCCAGATGCCTGGCTACCCAGCTTTGCAAGCCAACATGGAAAGTGTTTATGTCTCTGGCTGTATCCTCTTCTAGTTGTCGGTTTGTTTTTATTAAATCCTGCTTTTCTAACTGGTACCAAAAACTCCCCCCCCTCTCATGGATGCACTCTGGCAGTTTGTAAGCAAGAGCTCTGCGTGCTGTTCTTCCAAGGGCATGAGGTTTTTATTTAAGGCTTTCTTTTGCATCCTGTAGGAATTCCTCATGGTTTGTGTATCTCGGCAGATGTAATACTGATGTGAAAATATTCCAGCAGTTAGTTCCAGCAGTGATTAGCAATTGGAGAGATGTGCCTCAGAGGCAGGACAGACTGTGGTTCTCGTGCTGCAGGGGAGGTGCAAGAGCCAAATAAATAAATGCCTTTGAAAATTCAGGGTAACATGATGCAGAGACACTCGAGTGGTTCTGGGAAGGGTCAGCACCATCCACACAGGCTTAGTAGGTCTGTCTCAATAGATACAAATGAGCACCCCAGAGGGTAAGGAGGGAGCTGGAAACAAAGAAGGTGAGGACATCTCAGCTGCAGTCACAGGTGGAGAGAAGAGATGCTGAAAGTCCCAGAGTGATGGTTCAAGCAGCAGGACTTGAATAAAACATGCAGTGGGAGTTTGCAGCTCAGCTTGGTGAGCCAGAGATCATCACCATGTTCTCGTGTGAGACTGGGCTGCAAAAGGGCTAGGAAACAACTCGTCTGTGTTACAAAAATACCACTTGAAATATGATGCAGGCTCCATATAAGTTATCTTTCCATTCATAGTCTAACTGTGTTGTCTTTGGCTTTGCATCGTAATAATGGAAAACTACTGGAGGAACATTAAGTTCTTTTGTGAGTTCCCATCTTTTCTGTATTCTCTTAATGTGCCCAAACTGATTTGCAGGCGAGGTTTTGTTGTTCAGTTGCCAGGTCAGACTTTGACTTGACTTTGAAAGTTTGAATCCTTTCATTATGTTGTCTATCAGCTCCTGCTGACAGACAGAAGTACATAAACAACAGGCAGCAATCTGTTCCCCTTGGTTCTCGTAGTGGGTACCAAGTAGCAAATCAAATGTGTAAGTACTCAGCCTTTGGGAAAAGTATTTAACGTTTACTAAAGCATAATAGAAGAAATGTGGGCCAATCAAAACAAAGAACAAATATTATCAAGAGCATAAAAAGAGTAACAGATACTTCCCAGGTAATGATAACGTAATGAAAAAAATATAATCAAAACCCACAAAGAGAAATCATAGAGTCACAGAATGGTTTGGGATGGAAGGGACCTTAAAGATCATCTAGTTCCAACCCCTGCCATGGGAAGGGATACCTCCCACTATACAGAATACAAAAACTGTGATTAAAATATGGAAACTGTGTTTAAAATACAGGCATACCGAAAAATCTTGGTTCAAGGAAATTGACTCCCACAGAGTATATGTGTCAAATCATAGCATCACAGAATCCCAGTCTGGTTTGGAGTGGAAGGGACCTTAAAGCTCATCCAGTGCCACCCCCTGCCAAGGGCAGGGACGCCTCCAGCCAGACCAGGTTGCTCCAAGCCCCATCCAACCTGGCCTTGAACACTGCCAGGGAGGGGCAGCCACAGCTTCTCTGGGCACCCTGGGCCAGGCTCTCACCACCCTCACACCAAACAATTTCTTCCTCACATCCCATCTCCATCTCCCCTCTTTCAGCTTAAAACCATTACCCCGTGTCACACTTCCAGCCATTTCCACGTAGCTGCTTCATTTCTTCTCCCTCTGAAGAGTCTACAGTCTTTGTCTCAGTCTGTTGGCCACCAAGGACCCCTGGTACATTTGTGCTAATGGTACTTAGGTTTTTACTTTTTTAGCTTTTGAGCATCTTACTCTTACGAGGAGATGTTTTCCTGGAATGACCAGCCACAATTCTGAGCCTCAGCCTAAAAACGGGCTTCTCAGCCTAAAAACTGACTTCAGGACATTTTCCGTGGTGCTATTTGAAGGAGATAAAAAAGTCAATGTGTTATCTTCTTCATTAGTTTCCCATGACAGAAATGTAACATAAACCAGCCTGTAATGTAAATCAGCTTATATCTCAGCTTCATCACCTGCAAACCCTACAGGAGACCTCTGCAGGTCTTCACAGGGAGAGGGGAGCTTCCCTTTGTGTATTGAAAGGGAAAATCCAATTGCTGAGGCCCCATCCACGTGCATTTCCATGGCAAGCTGTCCTTCATCCATTCTTAGCCTTATGAAGGAATAATTTAAGTACACATGAAACTTCTACTCTGCTAAACATTCGATCAGTGTAACAACACAACCTTTGAACTGTTTTGCATTGTCTGCTTGGAAGCGATACGTGTTCAAAGCAAGCTGGTGGCAATACTGAGGGTTGAGATCATGTTAGAAACGTGGGAATGCTATTTTAGTGATTTCATCCACAAACACTCGTGCACATTGAGCACATTTGGTAAAAGGCAAATTTATATATGGAAATCCCGATGTAGACTGGTATTGCAGTACATTTTTTCACTCTGGAGATCATTTCTGCACTCTGTGCATGTACAGAGTGGCTGCACACCTTACAGCAGGCAAAGATCAGTTAAATCTAAGCTAAAAGCACCGCTCTTTTATGACAGAGGGATTCAAGAAGTGTTCAACCATGAAAGTTCTCCTGTTTCTGTAGTCCTAGAGAATGCCAACTCATCTGGTTTAGTGAAACAGGCTATCCAGAGAATTTTGTGATCATTTTAGTTGTTACCATGAAGTATTAGATGGCCAGTTGGAGTTCTTCAACTGTCAGTGGAAGCAAACTTTGTCTTGTCAGGAGCACAGATAATGAATGCTCCCAATAAAAGAAAATCTCTGACAGAGCAGATTGTGTAATACCCGGCTCAGTGGTACTTCCCTGCCAGGGAACAGCTGTGTGGGCACACGTGGAGTAGTTTGTTGCATGAAAATCCTATTCAACATACCAGGCAATTCTCCACTGGAATGGACAATGGTACGTATCCTCCAGTCTGGCGAGAGAGATGGGAAGCTTGTTGCAATTAAAGGTAACACAGAGCACCATCTGGAGTAATTAATTTTGAATATCATATCTAGTTATCTTTGAGGAAGAAGTTTGTGCAGCTTGTTCAGGAACAAATGTGAGCATTTCAGGGATGACGTGTGTAATTAAGCACATTTTAACTCGTCTAAAGTGATAAGCAAAGTCATTATTCACATCTTTGTGAAGTTAGCAGTGTGATTTTTTGTAGCTGTGCACCGCTTGATTACAGCACAGTCTGTGAAGTTGAATTTATAGTGTTCTGTCCCTGGAGTAATGAAACCCATACAGCTTTTATATGAAATCAAATGGAATCGGTGTCTTTTTTGACCAAGTATTTCTTCCTATCTCTGTCATACTTTGTTGGAGAGGAGAAAAAGTACAGCGGGTGCTCTCCTGTTCTTCTATGGAGAAGCAGTCTATAGGCCTAGATGGGAAAGCATTCAATCCCTAGTGGGAAAGAGAAGAGCTGACATTAGACTCCTACAAAATCCCACTGTTTTCTGGTTAAAAAAATAATCTGAAAGCCATACCTGAGGATATCTGTCTTTGAGCTGAAAATAAGATGCAAAATTTTAAATCGAGAATTAAATTCAGCTAGCTGAAATAACAGCTGAAAGAACTTTTTTCTGCTTTCTTGGGTTTTCTTAGGATGTTGAAAAGATTCCTACTGAAATACTAAGCTCTATGGGTTTCTTTTTTTACATAATTGCTAAAATTGCCCAGGGTTTTTGGCATCCATATAAAATGCTTCATTAAAATACAGAGAGGCTTTATCAGTATTCCCCATTTCATGAACATCCCATATCTGAAAGCATTCAGCATTGGATTAGATAGTGATTCAGTGGATTGTCACCTGAAAAAAATGATTCTCTTGCCCAGGGAAGAATTTGAAAAACTACGGTGATTGAAAGGTGTAATTTAAGGTCACATTAGCTAGTCCAGTAAACAAAACATTTTCAAAACTCTGATCAAGGCAGAACACTAGTATCTTCTTTTTTATAAAGTCTACAAAATTTGAAGTCAAACTTGTTAGTATAATTTCCAGCAGACCATTAAAACCTGGTTTGAATAGAAAAGCAGGCAACATGTTATTCTGCATTCAGCCTACTGGTAAGCTCTGTACAGCTTCCAAAGTGTCCGGATACCACAGGATTGTCAGGCTGTTGCTTCAGTCTGTATAACTGATGTTTGGTTCAGCTGCTCAGAAGGAAAATATAAAAAAGATAGAGTCCAGATCACACTGACAAATTGATATTCATTACAACAAATTAACTTATTTCTCATAAATTGCCCAGTAGAAAACAGGGATAATAAGAAATACTTATAGCAGTTAAGGATGTACAATTAGAATGCCAATATTTTATGTGAACTGGGGTTGAATTTAGCTAGTTGCTTTTTGGGGGAAGAAAAGGTTGGCAAGAGATTCCTAAAATTGTAGACACAGAAGGGAAGCAGTGTCCCAGCAGGGGCAAAGGGTAAATCATTCCCCCTGGCTGTGGGAAATCTGAGTTATTTCTCTCCTCTGCCTCGGGAAATTTAAGCCTACTTTTCCTCTGTGCTATTTCATAGCTTAATTACTAAATTAGAGAGTACTTTAGAATGATACATGTGTTTCATCTGTGGTTGATAATATTTTATTTTAAGTAAGCAAACAGTGGCTACTGTTAATCTGAATTATATCTTTCTTACCTCTTGAGTGAATGCCACAGCCCCTGCAAATAGTGCCGGTTTCTCACTGTCTTTTGCTTGCTTTTGGTGAAAATGGAAAAGAAAATAAGGGGAGAATCACAGGAAATACAACCAGATGATTTTTTTAAAGGTTTTTGCTTAAAGATAGGTAAATAGATTTATTTAAACACAACAATGGTTTGGGAAAAACCATGGATTTAATGGGCAGTATTTGCTTATGAAATTTTGCATTTGGATCTTGGTTAAGAACAGAAATAAATAGTAAGTTGTCAGGGATCCTATTCACAAACCACCTTATTTTGGTAGCTGTGATAATATTTCCTTTCCTTGAGGTCTGTTTTGTACAGCACACTATCCAACTAGAATTTCTTAAGCTTTTGGTGGAGACTACTCATCATTATGGTATTTTCCACTGGACTTCGAAATTTAAATGTGTCTTTTACCAAACCTAAGTAAACACCACTAAATTAAACAAATTCTCTGTGCCAGCTGGAAATGTGATGCAAAGCTTTCATCATTTTTTTCCTCCTTTAAACAGTTTTTGCTATCCCTGCCCCCTAGATTGGGTTAACAGAGTAGGTATTTGATCAAACTGCATTATGGACAGAGTTCTATTGTTCTTGGCTTTTTTCCCCCTGTTTGTAACCAGCAAATCCCACCATTCAAACTGTTGTGCTAAGTTGTTTATGTCTCATGTTGGCATGATGACAATTAAACACATCACAGGCATGTACAAGCCAGAGCTTTGGAGTCTTGAAACAATAGTGGTCTTCTGACTGCCAAAGTCGTCTTGCTCCCTAGAAACCTCGCTCGCTAAGCCCTGATCTCAGGAGAGGCTTCGTTTTAGAACTGTTACAACAGAAGAGTTGATCTGTTCACAGCCCCAAATTACATTTCTATTTAATAAAGAATTCTCTGTCTTCTTGTGTTTCAATGTTGTTTTGCTTTCTGTGTCAAGTTACTACAGTCCCGTGTATAGGTAGGCTGGGCATGTTGGAGAAGGGGCCCAGAAGGAAAACATGAATAGAAATGCCAATAACATGTAGCTGTTTAAATTATCAGCACCTTTGGTGGTTGTGGAAGAGTGGCCATGTGGCTCTGGTCATGGCTAGAGCCTGTGAAGTTAGTTACCATGTTTGTTCCTCACCCGACTTGTTACATATGACATGGCTCTTGCTTTTCTGTTTTCCAGTTCTGCAAAATCGTGTTTCAATGTCAGTGAGGTGCCTGAGGCTGAGTTAATGTGAAATATATCTGATCTCGGATTAAAGAGGGTAGAAAATGTGAAATTATAATGATTTGTTATCACAAAATCAGCTTAAAGTATACAGACTAGGAGGTATCTGCAAACCAGTATTCCAGTGTGTTTCATTGTTTGTACGCGTGAAGGCTGAGCTCCTAGGGGGATTGTGCTTTGATCTGTACAGGAAGCTATAGCTTGGATGCATTAAAAAGGTATGCATGGGAGGGAGAAAAAGTGTGTAATGTGTGTGTGTGTTTGCTGAGTTTGTGACACACAGAAGACAAGAAGCAAAATAATGGTATGAGATCATTTTGGTAGAACGTGGTTTCTCTCCTAAGCTTTTTGTTTTGCTTTATTTTACAGTTTGCCCAGCTGGTGTCTGTCTACAAAACTCTGGGTCCAGAGAAGTTCCCTTTAATTGAGCAGACGTTCTACCCAAATCACAAGGAAATGGTACGTGCAAACCCAATACTAAATTTACTTGTGTCTCTGTGAAACAGGGGCTGTAAGCACACAGTTCGTTTCCCTCATTTACTGCCTATTTTAAAAGCCATTTTGGAAGCTTTCAGAGGCATGAGACTGGGTGACCACTTGAAAGCATTGTGATGGTTAACTGGAAGGTTTTCGGATGTGAAGGTAGTCATTTTTCAGCTAACCAGCCTCAGGTCTTGAAGAGATTAAATGCTTATAAAGAAACAGAACAACTATTGAAGTGCAAGAGTTACATTTAAGGTTTGTTTTCAACCTAGTGCTTTATGATTTGTTCCAAGTGTTTATTATCTTTGTACATAATGCACAAGGCTCTGTGTCCATCAGTGTACATGATGTACACAAGGCTCTGTGCCCATCAGTTACAGCTTTGAACTCATCTCAAATCAGGGTATTTGTGACTTGTGATCTTCATGTACCTGAGCTGACATTGATTCCCAGTCCTCTACAGGCACAAATGCATTTATAAAAGTAACAATTATGACCTTTACTCATGCCCTGTCTTATGCTGCAGACATCTTTTTCTTACTTTTCTTATTGTTTCTAACCAGAACTTCTCTCCTGAGTGTATTTTGCTGGAGGAAATACTTCCAGCACAGAGAGGAACTGGAGGGGGGCTCTTTGCTGATTGAATAGACGAGCAAAGGAGCATCAGTTATTTCTAGGATGTGATCCCCTCAGCATATGTGGCACAGCTGTGGTTCAAGTGCTGTTGCAGTCATGGTAAATATGTTAGCTGGCTGTTTATGTAAGGTACCCAAGCTGGGATTGCTCTGTGTGTCTGGAGACTCTGGCTAGCACTTCGTTATCATAGGTGGCATCTCAGAGAAGCCTCAGTGGCAGCAGCTGACTCAGATTTCTTCTGAAGTCTTCTGTCTGCCACATCTGGCTCATCTTTTGGCAATAAACACAGTGTGGTGCAGTTCTGCTGTGTGTTTTGATGTGTTGCAGGAGTGGCAGGATGGCTCCTCATACCACTTTCCCAGTTCTCTCCTTTGGGCTATTAACTCACAGACGTTTCCACTTTTTCTGTCCCCTAGGACACTTCTGGAAAGAGCTTTCACCACAGTTACATATTTAGTAAATTTGCTACACAGGAGTTTTGTAGAGCCAAAAGAGAATGTTCTGACTCTGAGGGGCAGATCTAGGTATTGTCCCACACAGTCAGATCTTGTCAGAATGGAAGGGGAGGGGTTTGTTGGTGACTTTGTCAGGAAAATAGACAATTTGATAAAATTTATGATTTTTTTTTTGTGCAAAAGAAGTGTTTTGTGTCTAGGGGATTCATTTGTAAGAGGTGGGGAAGCAGAAGCACATCTCATGTTTTGCAATATGCTTTTTCAAGTGGTAGTAAGTTTTATGTCTCTATTCCTGAGAATGGCTAAGATGGAAGCTGGTTTGTAGTTTCCTGTGCACAATTTATTGTTGTGTCTTCATTATTTTCTCAGCTCTGATTGAGGCTCCCTGGGGCAGTGGTCATGACACCCCATGTCAGAGCTGAGGAGTGTCTGGACGATGCTCTCAGTCACACAGTTCAGTGTTAGGTGGTGCTGCAAGGAGCAGGGAGCTGGGCTCAGTGATCCGCATGGGTCCCTTCCAACCCGAGATACTCTCTGATTCTATGGTTTTATTGAAAAAGCAGGCCATTGCATTGCTAAGTTGCAGTACATAGAAGCAAAGAAAATATCGTATGATTTGGGGACAAGAATGAATGTGTTAGCTTTTAATTTTTGCATATGTGAACCTGTAGAATGTCTGCCAGCTCAGCTGCAAACTGCTGTCTTGAAGAGCTGATGGAATTCAGATTCAGAAACAGGACACAAGCAGTAAAATGTGTGTATGTGTTTATAATGTGTGTATGTGTTTATAATGTGTGTATGTGTTTATAATGTGTGTATTTCGCTTCAGAGTATAGCAGATATTTGAGTGGTGTCCCCCCTTCCTTCCTCTGCATTGTTCATTAATGTCTGAACTGATAAGTTATTTGTCTTTTGTTAGAACTTTTGAATGTTAATGTTCTCCCCAGCTGAGTAATTTTTGAAGTATTTCTATGTAATGAATGTTAATCAGGAGAAAATGAAGGCATTTGGGCATTGCATTGCCATGTGTGGTTTAGAGGTGCTGTAATAACTGACTGTGATGAAGCTCATTGCTCGGGCTTGGCCTTCTGAAGAGATTATGTGGAACTTTATGCCTTGAAGAACAATCAGGCAACATGGTACAAGATAATATTTTATTTCAGTTTCTAGAATGCGCTGTCAAATGATCTGAATAGCAGAGTCTTGTAGCTGATGAATTGAAATCACATCATGCTATTCAAATGCTGTTGTCTTCTAAATACTGTTTGTTAATAGCTGGCCTCATTTGCATTTACTTTTACAGAATTTGGTATTTACAGTGTAAAATAATTTTTGGTAGTTCCTCTTGTGCTCATTCCTTCCCTTATTATTCTCCACACCCTAACCTAGAGCTCTCCCTCCCCTCCAGTTCACACCAGTTGGGGTGGGGGGAGCAAGGGAAGCTCCAAGTCCCTGTGAAGCCTTTTCAGCCCAGAGGGACCCTTGTGCTTCTGTTTTGCTTCTTTCATTCTATGGTGATCATTTGTACCCAGGCTTTAGAAGGCAAGAAAAGGTAAATAAACAAAGATGCCATTCTCTTGTGTAAAAATGGAGCTGCTTTAATGAAACACTTTTTGAAACAGAAACATTCATCTCAGACTGATTAAAACTATACAAAACACTGTAAGGCTTTTTGAACTCATTGCTGGTGGAGTCATAGCCACAGCCTTTCTCCCTCAGTAATTAGTTCCCTTTATTTCACCGCATTCCCACCTCCTATGTTCTCTGTCATAAAAACCCCAGCTTTTTCAGCACAATTGTAGGGCAACTTAATTGGAACCGAACTGGGGGACGCTGAGAAAAAGCCAGCTGTATTGAAGGTGGGTTTTTTCCACAGCTCACCTGTACAGTCTCCCTTCTCCGTGTCATAAGTCATGCGAGTCATTTCCCAATGAAAATCAGATGTTGTACCAGGCTGTATTTCTGTGCTAACCTTTCATATAACATACACAGTTTCAAGAAGTGAAAAACAAAATGTTGTAAAAATAATCTGCTGTTGATAATATATCAATGTCACTACAGTAAAAATCTTGATAGGAAAATAACATATTGGGAATGCTGCGTTGTAGTTAATCCTTTTCATAAATTTCATCAGTGCTTTATCTCAGGGAAAACAAAAACTTGTTCCAAGAGGTTTTTTTGTAAAACTTTTCTTGCCAAATTTATTGGTATGAAGGGAAAAAAAGGTCTTTGTACCATCCATTGTGCAAAGTTTGGCCAGATTTGTGCCCAGACAGAAATCGAACTGGATGGCCATTGGTTTTGAACCAGCTCACACAGGAAATCTTATGGCAGGTCAAATATAAAAGGTTTTTAAAACTAATTGTGACATACAATTCATGTAACAGTTTGCTCATAAATATTGAAGGAAACACTTATTTTTACAAGGTAGATAAGGCAGTTTGAGTTGGGTTAGTTGGCTTTGAGGTCTGCTTACTATAAAACTGAAATAAACACAGAACTATGTTTAAAAGCAGAAATTCACTGTTTGCTGCAGAGTGCTACTCGAAAGACACCATTACATCAAACTGGATTTGGAAACAAATGCTATGCTGTACATGTATGGAATGTTAATTAGCCGTGTGCTTGAGTCAGACTGTGTGTGGTTGTTAAGCTCTTGCAGGCTTCTCTAGGAATTGTTTTGGTTTGCCATGAGGAAATCAGGACTGTTTCATAAGTCTTCCTGTAAATTAGTAACACAAATGCACAGCACTGACAGTAGGTAGCACTGTCAATGTTGTCTCTGCAATATCAGTTCCTTTTTGGAAGAAATGTAGCTTTTTTATTTTGTTTTTGTAAGTAGCCATAATAAGTCTATGGTCCAAACTAGTGTAAGGTCATTTTTTGTTTGTCTTTAGCAAAGAAGAAAATGAGTTGGGCTTTACATTGGGCAGCACAAATACGTGGTGTTTTAACTTAGGATTGTAAATTAAAACAGCAAAACTGATTTACAGTAAATAAAAAGTGAACTCTTGGTTATTAAGGGGCATATATTCCTTAAAGGAATAATGGCATGCCTTTCTGTTGGCCTTACACCCTTTGTACTTCATTGGAATTGCATCAATTTAGCCACAAAAAAGGTAAATCTGTTCTCACAAGAGTGGTTTCAAAGCTGCCATTGTCTGTCCTTTAAATACAGATTAATGCAATTGTCAAAATAAACACTAGAAACAGGAACAGAATTATGTCCCAGAAATAATTTCTACAGGTTTTTTGCAATTCTACATTATATATCCAATACAACATATCTTAGGGACGTGCCAAACCGCTTCCTCATGGAACTGAACAGAACAAGAGGTGCCTGTGCTCTCACGGGTGTGCAGATCTTCTTTGCAAGTTCAAGTCCTGGTGATTTTATAAGGACTCCATAGCAAAGAGTCAAAAGGGACTATTTGGAAGGCTGGACCCTTGAACCAATAGACAGTAACAGCTCTGACTCTTGATGATCCCATGGGCTGGAAATGCCAGGCTCTGGTTAGCAGGAATGAGCAAAGTGTTTGTGTTAAACCTTTAAGTAGACCTGATCTAACCAAACGAGGACAGAATGGTTCAAATCCCTGCCTGCTGTTCTGAACTCTCATGTGGGGAATGCATGAGAGTAATTTCCAGCCAAAATTGGAGTGAAGTGGAAGAAACCAAATGGAGAAAACTGGAGAGAGTGAAACATGTCGGAAGTGGCAGCTGTACGTACGCACGTCCTGCGCCATGGTGCTCAGCCCGGCTCTAGGACACAGCTGTTGGACAATTGTCTGAACTTTGGCATCTTCTGAAATAATTTCTTCAGTTTTGCTGCTGTGAATTGAGTTACTTTTGTAAACTTGAGTTTATGTGTGAGATCAGTGACTAACTGCAGTAATCTATTTGTAGAAGTTAAGACACTAGAAACTAAAAGTCAGAATATGTTGTAACGCTTCTCTAGTGTAAGCTCATGAGTTCCAGAGTAGGATGGGTGTTCATGAGTGGAAAATCATTAGCGTCATTTTAAACTATTAAATATGGTCAAATATTGGAGTTTTTTAGAAATCACTTGCAGTGCAAGTTATTCAATATCTATTGCATGTGTTTTTACATGAGTTTCCAAAGCTGAGGCTTGAGCAGTGCTGGTCACACGTTTTGAGAGGCATTACCAAGCACTCCAGCTGCCAGGATGATGGATGTAGTTCCTGTAAATACAAGCACTTTTAGCCTGTCCTTATTGGTGTTGGTTCCAGAAAATGAGGAAGCATTAGAACATCTGGCTTCTCCTTCAACAAGGTATAGCTAGTCCGTAGAATATTGAATTGAGTAAGGGGATTTTGATTATCAAGGCTGTTTTTAAACTTAGTTGTGAATGAAAAGTACAGCTCTGTAGATAACAAAAGCTGTGACATAAGTAACGTACAGAATATGGAGCACAGATTGTTTAATCACTGAAGTGTTCAACTTATTTCAACAGATAAGGAAAAACGGGGATTTTTGAATTATTATTTTTTTTTATAGCACATTGTTTTAATACTTTACATATACACTGTACAATAATTCTTTTGTATCAGAAGACTTTCATACAGAAAAAAATAGTTCTATAAAACATTCCATAGTTCATCAGAAAGGCCTGGAATAATACATGAGGCTCTCTTAGTCTGTAGGTTAACAGAAACAGGGGACAAAATTCTGGCAATTCTTTTGTTCTTGTACATTCATGTTGGTAAAGGGACACTTGCTCTGCCTTAGGGGGCACAGAGAAGCGTTCTCAGCGTGAGCCTCTATGCAAAGCATAACTTTACAGAGTAGCTACCTCCAGGAGATGTGTTCCTCATCTTGCAGGAGTGCCAATTCCACAGACTTGGGCTTTAGCTGTACAGGACAATTTGGTTTTGTTTCTAAGCAACAGATACATTAGACTATGGCAGTTCAAAGCTGTGAGCGTGCAGTGTTTGATGGAATTAGACTCCAAGGCTTTTTAGGAAGTGATCAGTTTAAGGTTCGCTGATATCAATGAACTCTTTCTCTGGTGGGGGACCACCTCGGTACCAGCTGCAAGTGCCATCACTCCTCTTGATACAGGCATAGTGCTTGGCTTGGTGCCCGTAGAGCTTCCGTTCGATCAGCCAGTCTGTCCAGAGGCACTCGTTTGGTGCAGTGATTGAGCAGGGCACCATGTAGCAGGTAGTGATCTAAATGTGAAACAGTACATTGATTCAGTGTCTTGCAGGTTTCTCTAAAATGGGATTTATTCCCAAATCATATAAAAAACCCAAACGGTTCCCATCAGTGAGAACTGCTGGTGCCTGTAAGATGGGCTCCAGCACTGGGCAGTACTTTGTTCTATACTTACTTTGCAACCACAGCCCATTTGATATCTCTGATTAAGACTCTTCTTTTGAGATAAGGATAAATCATCCCACGGTTCAATGTAGTTGCATAAGTGGATGAGGACTTTACCATCGCTTAAAATTTGTCCTACAGCGTGGAAAAGAAGAAAAGTAAGACAAGCAAACAAAACTGTTTTCTAAATTGCAAGAATATTTGCAGGTTTTAACTAATTGCCCCAAATTAATCTTATTTCACACTTTCTTCGAGGAGTGCAGTTGTAACTGAGACCTATTCTGCTGATTGCAATCTAAATAAATGCTGAAGATTTAAGAAGGATATTTTTCAACAGATGCTGATACTCTACCAGCAAGGGATGGGTGCTGCTGCAGTAGCACTTAAACTGGATTTCAGGACTCTCTAGAAAGATCTGTAATTGCTTAGGACTCCAAATCTGCATACATGTAGGCATGTGTTGTCTCATTGAACGTGTTTGCATTAGTTTTAAAGGAATGGTAATGGCATACTTCCTATTTACTGATTACCTAGCTACTGACTTGAGCTTCCCTTGAAACGGCTTTAAGATCTTTGGATGAAGGATGGGAAACATGTACGATCACAGTATATTTACATCTTTACTTGATGTGTACATTTCCTCATGTTTGTGTTACTCATTATATACATATATCATTTTTTAACAAGGGTTGGCATATTTTTGCAAAGTCAATATAAGCAGTTACTTCTGGTTCTATAGGTGCATTAGTTTTGTTCTATTTTACCTGTCAAAAGATATTGTTTCTTGTTGTTAGCATCCAGTTTCACTCCACAGAGTGACGAATCAAAAGGGGTGTAGACATACTGGACATCTTTGAGCTTTTCAAATCCTTTAAACATCTGAAAATTATCAGAAACAGAAAGTCAGTAGCGGAAAACAAACATGAGAAAGCAGTTGCAAACGACAGCTGGAAGAAGTATATGGTGCATCTTTTTTAAAAAGGCTCCTAGAGGCTGAATTTATATGAGAAAATAACCAACAATTCGACCCCTTATCTACACTAAATGAAATGTGTCCATTATTTTTAGAAGGAAATCAGGGCCTCATTTTTTAAAATTACATGTTTAAAAATGTGCTTTTTCAGTGTTACAGATGGATTGTTAAAGCTTTCTCTTCAAGTTATATTCTCCTGGCATCCTCATTTAAGGGGTAGTGCAGGCACAGTCATCTCATCATAGAAGGATGCAGAAATTTCTCGGCGTATTAATGTGGGAAATTTGATATCAATCAGTGTGATGGTGTGTGTGTGTCTTCGAGGACGTGAAACATGGTCAGAAACTGAGCATTGTTCTTATATTCCACATCCAGAATTTTGTCCAGTGCAGCCTTCTCATGTAACTTGGAAAATGGGATCCAGCTCTTGGGACTCGGAGCAGCGGAGTGGGTGGGTGCAGCCCCAGAGCCTGTGCTGTGTTCAGAGGGACGATGAAAATAATCCTTAAGCCATCAGAAGATCAAAACAAGTTCAGTTGTGTCCAAACAGGAGAAGGAGCCATGAGATGCAAGTCAAGCTCAGAGTGCCTGTCATCACCTGGGATGACATAAGTGAGGGCCAGTGCTGAGGGGCCCCGCTTGCCGCGCTCACGCCGCGTGCTGACAGCTCCCAGCTCCCTGGGGCAGGCTCTCCCAGTGCAGCTGGCGGCACTGGAAAATGTGTGCCTGTTACTCAAGTTCTCTCAGGAGATTTGAAAGAGTACAGGGCACTAGAAAATACGCTGCAATATGTTGACTTTTCTGAAGGCTCATTTATTGCAAAAAAAAAGCCAAACTTGTTGTCATTGGGCTTCTGGTCCAAAAATATTAGATGTGAATTTGAAATACTTAGTAGAAAAAACAAACAGCCAGAACCAAACCAAACACCAAAGCAGTATCCTGTACAAAGCAGCAGCCAAAATGATAGAAAATGAATATCATGATAGTGAAAATGTCTCATTTTATGGGGTAAAAGGAGCTGGATGTGTCAGGCCACGGTGGCAGTTCTCACACCGGTGGCCGAAGGAGGCTACGTGTGCATTGTGGAGGATCTGCCCCATTGCTGACCCAGCGCCTCAGCTGGAGCCTTCCTTACTCCTACCAAGAGCCACTCAATTCCTGCCATCCTTGGAAATTGAATCCCTGGCTGCTGCTGCCCTCAAGTCTGCCTGGTTCAGGGTGTGGGTCCCAGACACAGATGTCCAGTGCACAGTAACTACATGAGCTGTGCAAGTACCCTGTGACTGGAGTTCTCTCCACCTTCAGAAGCCCTTGGTTGGGCTACAAAGTGTAGTAGGGTACAACTTTTCTTTTTAATATCTCATCACTTGATCTGAATTAACTGAAGAGGTATTATGCAGACAGCACAAACTGATTTAGCTATTAAAAATAGATAAATATTCACAGCAGCTTAGAATGGAGATCTAGTTAATGTTTCAATGAGTTTGGTGGTTGTGTTGTCAGAGTTTTCTTGGTTGGTTGGTTGGTTGAAGATTTTTTTGAGATTACAACTCTGGCCTATCTCTGGTTTTGACCTAGGTATTTGTTAAAGCATTTCTTAAGTTTTTCATGTTCTGTTTAATTCAGTAAATCATTATTGATCTTATCATGTTCTCTCATCTCCTGAAAGTGTGGATACTGTCTCTGTAAAGGCATAAGGTGGCTTGATTCAATTCTGCCTTGTGCTGTGGTCCATTTACATCTGAGGTTCTGGCAGAGCTCTGCTGAGGTAGGAAAACAGGGTGAAGGTTTGGGAGAAGAGAGAGAAGTGAGCCTGGTGCTGCAGTCAGTACTGACACTGGCCCTGTCCATCCAAGGTGTGTGACTGAGATCGGTGCATGACTATTGCTATAACAATACTTTCCTTTAAGAGTGTCTGTCTTACTTGCAGTGTCTCAAGCACGTTCCTGTTATAATAATTACATTCTCCTGTCTTCCTTATTCTCTAAGCTTTTCCAACTGTGTCATGGTTTATTTTCTTAGCTTTGTGCAGTGACTAACATCTGGCTGTAAAACCACGTGTTGGTATCGCTGTGTTTAGCTTGAACACCTCCTCTTGCTCCCACTGTAAGGAGATCCCACCTTCCTGCAAAAGAAGTCCCAGCATCCGCACAGCTTATGTGGAAAATACTTGGCAATTTTGCTTATACTAGTTCAATTTGGTAGAATGTGTGGGTTTCATGTATGACAGTAATATCTTACATTACTTACATTGCTAGTCTGATAATGTAGGACAAGGTGTCAAGAAACAGCACTGTTTTAATACTTAGGTGGCTCCTCAGAGTTAGTATGGTGACCAAGTCAATAACAATAATTTTATGAAGACAAATAATTCAGTTGCATATAAATCACTTATTTTCTTCTCTCTTTAGTATCATGCTGTAAATATTGCAATAAAAGAAAAAACATATGGCTTCTTAATGTGCCAACCCATATATGAATAAACCCCATCGTTATTCCTTTTTTTATTTCTGAAAATTCAAAACAAAATCCTGTATAATATTTCTGTTCAAAAATACCAGTGTTTTATTGCTAAGCCTAATGCACTGGATTTAAAATAACAGCAATGTGGTTTTTGTAACAGAAAGCAGTCACACTAACGTTACGTGCCAAACAGCCCGGAGAGCAATGCACAAGAGACCTTGCTGAATTCACAGGTGCAGTAAGGTGTAACCTCTGTAGGTTCTGTTTCTTTTCCTAGACAGGAGAAGAATTGCTAAGAGGAGTGTGAAATGGGTGGCTTGGAGAGTATTCACCAAAACTAATACTGAGTTGGTAGTAGTGTCTTAGCTTGACAGATCTTCCAGCTCAGAAGAGATGATCAGAGAGCCTGTGCTTACTTTCCATGTTGTATAAAGTGAATTCGTAGCGTGTCCCCCAACCCCAACTTTTCTTATGCAGAGGGTGAGCCAGAAGGGTGTGCTCAGTGCCATCTGACAGCAGAAGGATGGTCCCATGTGTCAGAACTGCAGGTCACACATTTGCAATGGGAGAATTCGTCTGCAAGCATGTGAGAGGAGAAGGACAAAAGCGGAAAGGGAATATTCTACCACTTGACACCCTGTGGATTTGGATTCTTTTAAATGTTATCCTTAGAGGGAAAAAGTAAGAAACAGTGTTACCAAGTTACTGCTCTGGTCAGCCAAGCTCTCAGTTCTTCAGGAAACACATACCCAAATGAGGTCCCTGGTCCATGAGGCTCACAGTCTGAAGGCCCCTGACAAGCCATCCCTGTGATGTTAGTGGGTCTGTGAATTATCCTGCTCTACTGAGGTTGCCAGGTCTGGCTGATTGTATACAACATTTTACTATTTTAATTGATTATTTTACACTTACCAAATGTTTACAAGAACTAGCTATTTAAAATTCCTCACTCTACTGGTGTAACTCGATGCGGACTTTACAGTATTATCCATAACACTTTGCTATTCAACTACTGTTCATTAAAAGTGAGTCACTCTCAGTATTTTTTTCAGTATACTCAGTCCTGTTGGATTTTCACTCATATGCCACCTCTGAATTATATGCAGAGAATATAACAGGTTACATCACTCTCTGTCAGTTCCTGTAGGATTTGCCAGGTGCAGGCACAGTTGCCTTTATGGATTTTTTCGGTGCCCCACTGGGTTCACTGGCCAGCCCACACGAGAAGTGCAATCTACAGCAGCTGCCCTTCATTCGCCCGCTCTGTGTTGCAGAGATTTCAAACAAAAATCCTTTGATTGGGTTTGTTAGAGGCGCTGAGCAGGGAGCTGGGTCCCGACACAGCTGAGCAGCCCACGTGCCAGGGGGTGAGCAGGAGCTGCTGCTTAACTCTCTTCTAGCCAGAAGAACGAATTTGAAGGGTGGGACTATTATGACCCATTTGTCTTTCATCTAAGCTTGTATGTCATGATGTAGAGCACCATTTATTCAAATATAAATCTTTCTGGTCTGCCCAGTCCTAGCTGACTTTGCCTTCTGCAGCTTAGTGGAATTACATGAAGATCTCTTACTGCTGCCTGAGTTTTGAATAGGCCCCCACATGTGAAAATTTGGGAGAAGCTCCAAAGCAGCTCCAATCTATGAATGTATCCAGAGATTTTGGTGTGCTTCCAGTGTTACTGAAGAACTGGATTATAGACTGAAAATAATAACACAGGCTAGACTTCTCATTCTTCTTTTCTGTGCTGAAGTATAAGGTTACTCAACTGTTTCAGGGTAGCAAGAGAAAATTAGAGTGTTAGTGGGAGGAAAGAATTGCTCTGGTATTTGTGTACTTATTTCTGTAAAGAAGCATTTGAAAAGATCCTGAATAGCTGAAGAAGACAAAAAGTGGCAGATGGTGAAGAGTTTTGGGGTGTGTTTTAGCAAGGTAAAGAGAATTGGCATGTTGAAATTGCTGTAAAACAGGAGTCATGTTTGATATCCATGCTTGTGAATATTTTGGGATGTTCTTGTTTACCAAAAATTTTTCCTTGTAAAACTCCTGTGATACAAATTGAAGGATTGACATTTTTTTGAAAGCATGTAGCCATACACAGTTACCAACTGAAGTGTTCCTTGTAAATGTACTAATACAAGTCAATACAAATAACACAAAATAATCTGTGTAAAAGGAGAGCTTCAAACAAACAAACAAACAAAAGAACCAACCAATGCACACTACTGCATTTTAATTGAAAGAGACTGCCTATTTGTTGTGCATTCTAGAAACAGGGAGATCATGAGCTTTTTTGCATCAGTGAGAGTTTGGTAGGGACTTGAATGGGATCAAGATATGTCTTTTTAAAGTACATTAGTCCACACGTCTCCTTACTGGAGCTGAACAAATAATGGAAGAATCCTGTGAGATTCTGAATGGCTGTATTTTGTGTGCTCCCAAGCGTTGTGTTTGCTTTCTTAGCACCATTCGTACAAATGGATTTTTGTTTATATGAATATCAGAGAAGAACTCCTGTTTCTGCACATATCCCTGTCTGCTGATGAATAAAGGTCCTTGCTGTTTCAGCTGGAAATGCTTTCCTCTGTTTATAAGGTTTGCATCATCCAGCCAGAGTTGCAATATCATAATGCAACACAGGAGATCGGGTCTTAACCAGGAACAGCAAATGTATTGAACATCATTCCTGGATTGAAGTGTGTCTTCATAAAGCAATTGTGAATAACAAAAAATGTTAATAAAAATATAGTTATTTAGCAGGTAACTCAGGAATGTTGGAACAGCTTTTTTTTTTTTAAATCCTTACTTTGATTTATTCTGCATAGTTCACCTAGGTCTAACCATGGAGGCAGCTGGAACCTGTTCCAGCTCAAAGCTTTTAGGGCTAAACTGTAGTCATATACATAAGTTATCAGCATTGAACTTCAAAATAGCTAAGTGATTCCATGTACCTTTATTTGTTTGATTTCATACCGGATCATTTTGTGGGTGTCAAGAGGATCGTCACTGGCAGGAACCACCTTTTCACTGGATATTTTTGCTCTAATCACTGTAATAGAGAAAAAGATTTAAATGCAAATAAGCATATGCCTATTTTTACAAGCAATATTGAAAATTAGATTGACAGATTTTAGTATTGTTTTTACACTTATGTAAAAGTAGATTTTAAGGCTTGTTGCTATAAGAACACTAAATTGAGTTAGCTCCTGAAAATAAAGGTGTGCTGCCTATGATACAAATCTGAATTTCCATTAATCTGGAAATCTGAATTAAGTTACCACTCAGTTTTGACAAAAACTGTCCATCAAAATGTTTGGAAGACTTTAATCCTGTAAAGTTCTATAAAAAAAACCATTGTTATAATCAGTGGGCAAAGGAAAGGGACACTTCTGTTGATGACAGAATTGTTAATCGATTAAACAGACTTGATGTTTACACTCTGAAAGATCGTGCTAGGCAAGATTAAAACATCAATTTTATGCATGAAATCAGAAGACAGTAAAAGAATAGTCTTTCATTCCCTTTGCTGGGACTACAGGTTTTAGCATTTCTCATGACATGACGTGTCATTAGTTGTGTTAACTTGTATAAATGGATTACTCCCTCTTTTGACACGTTTTATTTCCTGTTCTTTAAACAAGGACATTTTGAGATGTTCTTAAAGAAGTGGGTTGTTTTCCTCTCTATTAGCTTGAGACATCTCTCTTGTATATACTGTTAAAAATGCACCAGAATTATAAGGCTCAGCGAATAACAGCATTCTAAGAATATGGTATATAGCCAAAATTTCTCTGGGGACTTCCACTCCAAAAAAGTATTTGAAGTCCTGGTTTTGCAGGTTCTGGATGGCTGCTAATTGCAACCCCTCTGTAGATGCTGTGCTTGTTAGAACAGTCTGTGTCTGTGTGGAGGCAGAGTGGCAAAGGCTGGAGCAGTCAGCAATCGAACCCCACTTCAGCTGTAAATGCAATCACAATTGGGCAGAGATGGATCTGTGCAAGGACATCTGTGTTTTGGGTGGGAACGGTTGGATTTGCTCTCTGTCACAGATACGCCTCCNATCGTGCTAGGCAAGATTAAAACAATCTCTGTCACAGATACGCCTCAAAAAGACCACAAAGTATTCTTCAGCATGAGGGCAACTCTCAGACACCTTCTTTTTAATTTTGTTTGTATTTTTTGTGATGAACAGAGCCATTCTGTCCAAATTAGTATGAAACAAGTATCTTGTTTCATAGAACAAGTGATGCTGGAAGGAGCCTCCAGAGGTCTAGTCCAACCCCTTGCTCAACTTGAATCAGGACGCTCAGGGCTGTGTCTGGCTGAGTTTTGAGTATCTCCAGGGAAGGAAGATTATGCAGCCCCTCTCGGCCCCTGTTCCTGGGTTTGACCACTCTTACAGTGAAATCCACGGAAAAAAAATCGAGCTGATGCAGAGGAAAATCTTTTGGCATCAAAATCGTGCTTTTCCCCAAAAAACATTTCTTTGATAGGTTGACCTCTAAACATGACATCTAAAGGAAAGGAATAGAAACCCAGATTGTGATTTTCCTTACAGCCAAATAGAGACCAGTCACATCTCATGATGGGCAATCCTCATTCCCTCCCTTATTAGCAGAGCAAGCTAGATGGAATGATCAGCATGATGCAGATGCCTACAGCTTCAGAGCTTGAGTCCTCTATCTTTTGGCACAATGCTCCCTCCTCCCAAGCCATTTAAACTCTTTAAAGTAACATTTTAGGGTTATGGGTTGGATTGGAAGAGTTCTTAAGTATGAACAGCAGATTCCTCATTCCAAATAGTAAGTGGCAGCATCTCTTTAATCATCTGCAGATGTGTTATGTACCCACAAATTAACAGTACTGCTTAAGTGCTTTGATCCAGTTCCAGAGAAAAGGTGTTGTGAAGAGTGTGTACTATGCTGCTGGAAAAGTCAAATTAGAATCATCTTGCTTTGTTTTGGGTTGCTTTCCTGTACATCATTGCTTCCTAAAAGAACATTTTATCATTAAGGAGTTGGTTCAAGAAGGTGAGGGGTGGGCCAGCAGTTAGGAGCTAGCTCCATTATTTTTTTAGTACCAGAATGTAGTTCATATGCAGGAAGTCTTTTCCTGCCCGCTCAATGCAAACATTTGTAAGATAATTAAAACTACTTTTCCCTTGTGTTTAATGTTGAGACGTTATTAATTTTCACATTTTTATTAAATTCTGCATGTTACCCTCCGAGAGGAACGTGACAGATGATCAGTGATCGCTCAGGGGGTCTCCACGGAGTTATGTAAGGCTGAAAGTGTAACATTTTGGGGTTTGTTGTTAAGAGATCTTTTTCTGGGTGTGCAGAAGAAAATGAAAACTGTTTTTGTTGTGTGGGTTTCATTCATTTGTTTGTTTAAGAGAAAGCTTCCAGATGGCAAAGGAAGCCCAAATTGTGATTTATTTATTTTATTAACGACAAGAAAGTTTTACTGTCGCAGGATGTTTAAATCTTGAGTTATTTGGGTTTTACTTTTCTCCTGGAGCCAGATTCAAATGCACGCAGATCTTTTGGGCCTTCTAATCCTCCTTGGTTTTCTTTTTTTCTGTGCTTTAATATTTTTTTCAATCAGTGTCGTCTAGCTGTCTCCTAAAATCTCTTATTCATGTGGTTGCTTCTGTTTTTAACCACAAGCACTTCCTGATGTGGCATTCCTGGGCCAAGCCATCTCCCTCTCCTCACTCGTGGTTAGAACTCAGGATTCCTCCTAGTCTGCACTTCTTTTCAAGACATGGTTTCAAGTGTACCATGGCTGGCTTGGCTCCTCTTCTCTTTGGCCGAGAACAACCTCTGCTTGTTCAGTGCAGTAATGTCATTTTATCTGTCAGGCGGTTATTGGTTCCGTATGAGGAATCTGCATGTATGAAATACAGATGCACAGCCTTCGTATTCTGAGGCTGGTCATTCAGTCTGCCTCCCATTCCTTCTGCATTAGGAATAGCTGCTGCTTTCCAGAGGACATTCACTGGTATTCCAGCAGTAGGATGTAGCCTTTCTGCGGAAACTCACAGTTTGTAACTTATGGCACTTTTATAGAATTTAACCTTTCATCCCCACTTAGTAGCCGAAGGTTGTCTAAGGTAACTGAACTGAAGGAAGTTAATGTGGTCAGAGCCATGCGAGGGTCAGGGAGAGCTTGGAGCAGAAATCCCACGGGCAGCTGTTGGCTCCCAGGTTGCTGCTGGCGGGTGTCGGGGTGTCACGGGGGGAGCAGCACAAGGCTCTGCTTAGTGAACCAGCCTGGCTTTGGACACTCACTGCTAGAAATGTGTTAAGACTGGTTTTATTCCTTCTTTCCTGAGTAATAATAAACATCTCCCAACCATTTCTATGTCGACAAAAGGTAACTTTGAACTAGGCAAAGGCCAGAGCTTACTTAGTGTAGCATTGGATATATTCATGTTTGTACAGTCAGGAGAGAAGTGTTGGGGTTTATACAATACAAGAATGGTTCTGTACGATACAGGTAGAAATTAGGCATTAGTGACATCTTTCCCAAGCCTGTGTGGTTTCTCTCTGAAATCAGTTACACTCATTATTTACCTGTATATAAACTATACCCTCACCTTTTGTATCAGAAATTTTTATGCTCATGAGGAACTACTTACACTAGAGGCTTTTTTTACAAGAAATTCACTGCCATTCCATTAATATCACCACACTACAGTAACAAACACAGTGGAATGTGACCATCTTTCGCAGGGGGGGGCACCCACAGAACTGAGCAGTGTCCTGAAGGCCCCATACTAAGTCAGAGATACAGATGGGCTCAGAATGAAGTAAACCCTTGCACTTTGTCCACTGAAATTCATATGTTCCCTACAAGTAATATCTTTTTAAGCTCTGAGTTATTTCTAAGGCATTAACTGAGGGAAAACCTCTCTCTCATTTTTATGAGTTAGTATTATTAAATAATATATTCTTTATGATACTATTTTTTATAGTATTATTGTACCTATACAAGTTTTAAGATGATACTTCTTAGCCTTTTTCCTTAACCTGGTGGTCACAGTACTATTGTTTCAAGACAGGCAACTTAACGGAAGTAATCAACTTTACTACTCCTTCAAAAAGGAAAACAAATCGGAATTTACTCTCCAGATTAACTTTGTTATCCTAAGAAATAAGAGAAGGTAAAAACTGATGAACTAAATGAGATCTTTTTCCCCAGTATCTGTTAAATAACAGCAACTATATAATGAAAAGTACTTACACAGGAAAATACTGAAGATGTTACTGGACATAAGAACAAGAAATCATAATGGCTTATTGTGCATTCTTATTTTAAATAGATACACCTACAAATAAATAAAATATAAGTAAAAATATTGCTAAGGAGAGTATAAATTTTAAAGGTGGACAGTTGGGCAGGCAGACACTTTGAAAATACCTTTTGTCAAATGTTTGGACTCTAAAAACACTCAAGCTACATCCTGAACGAAGTTGTAAAGTGTGTTAAAATCGTAACACTGTGAGAAATAGACTACTATTAAGCTGTTGTTTTACTTAAGTTGGGTCTAGTCCAGTATTTCTCCTGAAAAAGATTTCACTGTCTTCTAGAATGAAAAGAGAGTTATTGATTGTTATCATGGTGGATGCATCCAGTTTGAAGTATTAGCTGCACTGGAGTTTTCATTGTATCACTGCTAAACTGATCCAGTACCTACAATTTGTAAATGAATATATTTTTGGTTAGGGAGTTGCAGCTTAAAGCAAAACTCCATAGCTACTGAGCTCCAGTCCTTCTGCAATAGGTAGGTTAATAAATAGAAGGACAAGGTCATCTGAACCGGGACACCTTAGCTGCTTTTTGTAAAAATAAGGGCTAATTCCTGTCCCTTAGCTTTGCAATAGATTCTGAGGTCCATGAGCAACAAAACATGGCTCTACTTTGTCCTGTGCCACCCATCGGTATTTCAGGTATGCCCTGGGATTTATCTCCTTTTATGCACCTCTGAGGCCAACTACAAATTTTAGAAACAATGCTTCTGCCCTTGGCACTGCACCAGAGCCAGGCAGCTCCCGAAACTGCAAGTGGAAGTCTCATTTCTGCTCCATCCTTTCTGCTCAATATTCTTGCACTCGGGGTAGGTCAGCCCTCATTAAGAAAATAAGAGCAGTGAGTCCTGACACGTTCAGATCACCAGATCCCTCTTTTAGATTTGCTATCAGAACTGGGAGGAGCAGCATCCTTCAAACAGGCGTCTCGGGGAAGAGTCTCTGTTGCAGCTGTAGCCTCCAGTTCACTTCAGACCGAGTTCACAGACTACAGCATAACTGTCTGAATAGAAACGTGAGCTTCATCACTTTTAAGCAGTCTTGCTCTCAAGTAATCATGAAAGTTTATTTCATGCCATAAAGTTTATACTTAGAATCAGCTTTGCTACAAAAACCTTGAAATGAGACTTAAAAAACTACGTTGGCAGGAAAAGAAAGGTGCAAGTTACTAAAAAGTTACAAACAATGTTGAGATAGGCAATAAAATATAAGAAAAAAGAGCTGCGTGAGTCACTAGATTTAGCCCTTTCATTTAATTACATAAAACATAGGGAGTGATTTTTGAGCACTCATTTCTACCTGTCTCTTTAATATCTGGCACTTCAATCAAGCTGTTGCCAGATGCTCTTGCTCTTGTAGGACAAGGAATAAGTAGCACACGGAGAGGGATCTAAATCAAAAAGTGTATCATTATGTTGAGGACAGCATCCCAAATTTTTGTGGGAACAGATAGAAGAAATCATCCAAATGTGCAAAAATAGAAACCCAAAGTGTCTTTCTGAAGTTACGTCTCTGTCAGCATATGCAGTGTGAAATAAAGCAGGACTGTGGACGCATAATACATATGGACACAATTTTGGAGGCTCCTATATTCAAATGACCTTTTATATATAAAAATGTCCTTTCACCAGAATGAAAACATTCGCTTACACAAGATGCAGCTGTTTCTGCTCACCCTTCTGCTGTAAGATGACTTAAAACTCCTCTCTATCAGAACATTGTGTCCTCTTTGGGGAGCAGTAGCTGTCTCCAGTTCTGGAGCATCACACCCCGAATGTGGGTCAAGGGAAATGCCACAGTGACAACTGTGGAGCCCCGACTGTGGAGACCCTTACTCTGTTCAAAACTTGATGTTTCAATGCAAAAGTTCTTCTTGTCCAAAAGTCTTGTTGATTTTTTTTTTTGAGGGGGAGAAGGGCTTGGGGTTTTTTTATCAAAAGCCTGTGTATAGGCTCTTTTCTCAGATTAAATAAAGAGGTTTGCTCTTCTGGACTTTGCCTCAGTGTAGGCAGTTTTGTGAGGTCCAGTGCTATTGTGTGTACTCAAAGGAAATAAATCCACTCGTACAGAAATTGCAGTAACTCTAATTCTGTTGCCTCTGTTCCTGCACTTCAGCAGTTCTGTTGTTCTGCTCATAGGCTGCTGAGAGCATGGCTGGACTGTGACAGCAGCTCCAGTGCTTCTGGGGTTTAGACACTCACTGAAAGCGTTTGTCAGAAGAGCATTCAGGAGAATAGAGTCCAAGTTGTTTGTTTGAAGCTGTAAAGGTCAAGTTTCTAGGTGCAGTGATCTGAAATAATTGCACAGTGCACCAGGAAAGAACTGAGATGAGCCTGGGCTTTGCAGGCGGTGTGGGGCTGCAGTGTGGAAGGGCTCTTCATGCTCCTCTGATCCACCTCCAGGCATACATATCCTTTTTCCTCCATTCTTTGTTCTCAGCAGTAGAGAGAGGAAGGACTTCTTATGAAATGTTGGTAAAACTATATTTATACTCTTTTGTATTTATGCTCTTTTTGTAACCCCACTGGGAAATGGGGGTTATCTTCCTGCTTAGTTGGGTGTATCAAAATAGAAAGTCATAGTAAATCCCAGTTTACCTGGTGATAATTCTTGACAGTGCTAATACAACTTCTCACCATCTGAAAAAGAGATGCCTGGTGTTTCCTCATTGAAATTAACTATAAAAAGCTGTCTTATAGGCCTTTATTTGTTTTGTGGCATCATAAGGGAAACTTCCAGAACTGATCCATTAACTAATCAGTGACGTAATAGTGATGACTTTCATTTGGATATTGGGATAAACTACTTTGAAATAACTGGAGACTGCAGTACAGCATTGGCAGTGCCACAGGTTACCCTACAGCCAGAACAGAACTAAACCAGGAGTTGTCTGTTGACAAATGTTTGCGACCAAAGGGTAGATGATTATCTTCAGTGTTTCCCTGGAGGATTGAGTTTTGGTAACACCTTGTCACTCTGTTGGTGATCGGTGCAATTCAGGACCACCCCCTCCTTGTAGTACACAAGTGTTAAATACTTTGTAATCCATAAAAGAAGGATGGGAGCAGATCTGGTAGTGAGGTTTTCAGCAGTGCCTCCGGGGTTGGAGGGAGAAGGGACTGTAATTCAGTCCTTCCTGCAAACCTTCTCCAAGGGTAATTTCTGTGTTCAGAGTAGTCTGCCTGGCATGTGCAATTGCAGGTCAGATTTGCCTCCAGTTTAATTCAGGCATCTATCTGTAAGTGGCCAAGAACTGAAATGTGAACAAATGGAAAGCAAACCAGAAGTTGCTAGCAAACTAGAACTGACCACACCTACCATATTCACCTAAACACAGATTATGGTGAGATAATGCTAGGAGTCCAAGATGAAGCCCAAGGATAGGGTATAGACACACTGTTTCATTTACCTTCTTTGTGTCTAGATGCCGTAGGTACTATATGATCTAATCTTACAAGCTCTTGGTCTCCTGAAGAATAATACTGGCAAGTAATGCTATCAAAGCTGCCAGAGGAACCCAAGAACAGATTTTTGGATTCTTGGGTTCCAAGAGTACAGAGATATGACCAAAAGAAGAATTTATTCTTTAGATTGAAAACTAGACACTCAATATGCTTAACTTTTCTTGCAGAGAGGGAAAAGAGTCAGCAGGCAAGGAGAATCATCTCAGCCTTGAAAAGGAAGAGGTGTCCACACAGAATTTGTTGCAACAGGCAAAAATGAACCCACTTTAAAGCAAAACTGCCCAAGACAGGAAAGACAGAATAGATAGTTTGAACAGAATTCTAAATAAAATAGTGTATGGGCTGCTGATTTGTACTGCTGACAAAACCTCTAAAATGTACGAGAGGTTGTAAAAGTCTTACTCCATTCTTCAGAGTGACTGTCCCATCTGTACAGCATTACCACTTTCCCTGTGCAGCTCTGCCATATTTTTAACTAAATATACTAAATTATTCAGTTATATAATGGACTGACATGCCACCTTTGCTTATTGTAAAGCTTTGAGCACCAGTGGCAATGAAGAAAACTAATTAACTTGCCTAAGTGTTCATGTAGCATGTGTTCATATATCTGTATATGAAAATTTCGTAATTTCTCAATATACGTGTGAAAGGAAGAAAGAAGTATTACCAGTATAAAAGGAACAACTTTGGTTTGCGCTCACTGTGTCAGTAATGCTGCCAAAAGAAGGCAATTTATCCAAAAGAAGGCAAAAGTTATCGATTGCCATTAAAAAAAGTTTAAAAGTAAGGACTTCAATACCTAACATGCAGTGTTAGATACACTCTGATGCTTTTAAAGCAGATTATTTTAGAGACTTAGAAATAACTTTTAGGAGAATGAAGATTTTTATTCTCTTATTTCACCATTTGATGTGCACGTGTTGGCAGTAATGCTCTCTGTTATTTGAAGTCTCAGAGAGGTACGAAATGCTGCAGGTGTGTCTGTGCTGGGTATGGGTACTTGAGCATTCCCATCCTGGTCACGTAGTAAGAGAGTACATGTACCCAGAGGTATGGGGAGTCGTGGAAATCTTTGTGTGTGTTACGTATGTCTCTTGGAGCAGGGATCATGTCTGCTGCATTTTAATGAAACAAAGTCATGAGTAATACTATCAGGTGCCAGTACCATGAGAATAATGTTATGGCTTAATATATTGCCCTGAGCTGCAATGTTTGTCTAAGGCCCTTTCAAAGCAAGCGCATAGCAGCAAATACTCTGGTTTCTCTGTTCATGCTGAAGGATTTTCCAACTGTAGCCTCATAAAAATGCCATTTTTTTATCTTGTTCCCACTTACATTTTTCTTCATTTTCCTCTGCTCTCAGTCGGCAAGAAGGCTCAGTTAGTGCTGTATCTCCATTGCCCATGTCTCGGGTTGAGATGATCTGTACCACGTGCAAAATGCCTGTACTCCATGTTTGCAAAAACTACTTTTTATTGCTTCAGTTATTTGGTTTCCAACTTGGAGGCATGTAAGTCCTTATCTTTCTTTATGCTAAATAACCTGAGTTAAACTCACAGACAAGTAGCACCTTGGAAATAGACTCAAAGTTATTTCTGTTCCTTCAGAATCTGGCTGTTAGGAATTCAGGAAAGCTGAAAGTGCTTCATCTTTTGCTCATTATTGTACTAAATTTTAACTTCCTTAAAGAAGAATTTGCCATGTGGTTTAGGTTCTGTCTTTTTAATGCAAAATATGACTGTTTTATTCTTCTGGGGTTTTTTTAGTATATATTTTTCTGGTTTACAGTAGCCATAATTCTCTGTCAGTTAAGCATTTCCAGTAACTTGAGACCACTTCTGCCATGGGTGTCCAAATGCTTTATCCTCTGTTGATTCTGTTGTTTTTTTTAAATCAAAATTTGCTGGTCACCATCATCATTTCTGAAACTATTTTCATAGTATTCATGGGTTGGGTTTTTTTCTCCTTATACAGAAGTGTCTGTATCTTGGGGGAGGGGCAGACTAGAAGATGGTTCACATGGTATCCACGGGAGGCCCAAGATGTCTCCTAGATTCCCACAGGAGCACTGACAAATTCTTGATGGTAATACCAGTTTGGTGATCAATAGGGCAATACACTGCTTTGTGAATAAATCTGGCAGCTCTTTCCAATGTCTGGTGTTGGGACAGCCATTGTGCAGGTGTTCTACACAGTTTTTGCTTTTGATGCTTACAATGCAAAGGAGATCACAACCATTCTTTTGCAGTGGTGATTTCTGAATTATTATGCAAGCTTCTAATTGTTCCAGACTTCAGTGGAGAGATAGGTGATTACCTCAGGATATCTGCTGAGAAGATGGCTCATCCTTACTCTGGTGGGAGAGGAAACCTAACACTAAACCTCTATACTTTCTTTTCTCTTTTGAGAACCAAGCAAGATGTTATTGAATGATCTTTAAACAGCTGAAAAAGAGCAAATGTGTTCAGCAAACAGCTCATCTATCAATTTATCTTTCATCAAGGCAGATCAGCAAACAGTAGTTTTATTTCCAAACTAACCCAACTCGGCTGTTTGAAGCTGTTGTACCAGTTCAGTTCTTGATATAAACAGAAAGCAGCTGCAGCAGAACAGCCCCAATCCTAAATGACTCTGAAAAAACCTTTTCCTCCGTGTTGGCAGGATGCGTTTTTATCTGCGAGTCTGCATCGTTACCATTCACTTTTCCTTCACAACTGCTAGACCCAAAGTCAAGGAATCTTCAGTTCAGAAGATGTTTATGCTAGTTAAGATGTAAAGACAATTTAATCTTTCCTGCTTTGTAATTTAGTTTTCTGATATTCCATCAAGAAATGCTTATAGCCATCTGTGAAATAACTAGGTCAGGGGCACGGGAACTAACTGAACCACACTTTCTGAAATCAAAGAAAGAAAAGTAGTGGAACACAGTGGACTGTTTGGACACAAGTGTTTGGGATCTGTAACCACAGAGCTTGTTGAGAGTATTGCCTAGTCTTGGTGGTGCTTCCAGTTAGTTATCTGAGAAGGTGAGTGTGGTGAGACAGCCATCATATCAGTAACTGAAAAATCAAGTGCATGTAGGACTGGGGCTAAAAGAGCTCCATGGAAATTTCTGAAGGGAAATTCCAGGAAATTCCAGGCACTGGAATGGGCTGCCCAGGGAGGTGGTGGAGTCATCGTCCCTGGGGGTGTTCAAAAAACGGGTTGATGAGGCACTGGAGGCCATGGTCTAATGGTCTGATGGTTAGGAATATGATGGGATAAAGGTTGGACTTGATGACCCTGGAGGTCCCTTCCAACCATAATGATTCTATGATTAGTTGAAAGTAAGCGTTGGGGCAGACCTAAATTCTACTATTCCAGTGGAAAATAGAAAACAAGGAGAAAAAGATGGTGGGTAGACCTACATATATTGCACGCTGAAGGGCAAGGTCACAAATGCCTGTGAATAGGTTGAATATGTTAATGAGTATGGGTCCCTCTACCCAATCAACATAATCACTGTGTCAATGTTTCAGTTACATGAGATAACAGTCAAACACCTTTCTTCCTAGATGATCAGTTAGGATATTTCATTGTTCATTGGTACTCATGGTATTTTTATTCAGAAAAAATTCCTGCATTCCAAAAACTCACCACCTTGAGAAACCCATGAATACTTCTGAAGTCGATAAAGCACATACCAACAATTATTTTATCACTATTTTATATGGATACTAATTTGCACTGTATTATTTTTCAATGTAAATGCTTTGCAGAATTTGGTTAGTTTGTTGTGTTTTATTAACACAAAACTGTGCTGCTCTGCATCCAAAATGCATTCCCATTTGAGGCTTCCCATTTATGCTCATTAGGACTCTCAGGTAGGTCAGGATTTTGTGAATCTCTGTGTTTTTGGCTCGGGATGCAAAAATTCCTTCTGTTGAAGGCAAGAATTGATTGGGTTTGGCTTCCTCATTAAACCAGGAGATTATGCAGTTTTTTGGGTCTTTTTTAATTAGAAGAATACATTCGATTTTGAGAGTGAGCTTTTAAAATCCAGTTTTCATAAACTTTCAAATAGGTGAGTGTATTTTTAACAGATGTGTGGTATTCTTTTAAGTTAAATCTTACCTAAAAAATTGCATGATTTCCTAATGCTGTTCAAGGTCAGTTTTGTTTTTTCTGCACTGTTTTCACAGCTGCTGCTCATGTTACCAGAAATATTTCTCTCTACTTCACAAGCCTCAGATACCACATCATTTGACTAGTAATCAACATCTGCCTAATTTCAGCTGAAGAATAACACTCTCTTTATACTCCAAAGTCGGTACAACAACATACACGATGTTATTGTAGATTTCCATTCATAGCTGCATGCTTCTTCCTCCGGGCGGAAGAAACCCCATATTACTGAGATATTTTTTAATGAGAAAGTGAGGGATTAAATTTGGTCGTTTAATAGGATTAAGAGCTTGGCAGTCTTTCATGTTCTGTGTTTTATATTATTTAATCTTTGTGTCGAAGCTTGCGTTTTGCTTTGCACACAGTGTGTGTATGGTGCTGGTTTGGAAGTCCTGGGGGTTCAGTTTGCTAGCACTATAATGCTTACTTTTCAATAAAAGGAGCACAGTTCCTGGATTCTCTTATCCTGCATTTAGAAGGTACTCAGCAATGAGTCGATGTTACTAAGTTACTTCTAAATCTAGCATAATTCTTCTGGGATTTCATTTTACTACGCAGCACTCAGCTCTATTATTTTCACTAAGGTTAAATGATTTTACTGTTGTCAGCTATGTTTGAACGGATGGGAGCGTTGTGCTCAGTGGATTTGGCTCCTTAAAGTTCTGTCCTGTTGTTCAGGTTCATGATGCCACCTCATTTTACAGCTACAACTTCTGAGCTGTTTGGAACACTGCCATGCAAAAGTTCAACAAGCAAAGGAAAGGGGAATGAGTGCATTTTTCCAGACTGAGCCCCATTTTCGTGCTTCAGTGGCAGGGGTCTGAAGAGCAGCAATTACAGAAGGTTGGAAATGATTTCCTAGGGGTGCGTGAGATTGGCAGTGCAATTCAAGTCGTGCATTTAGAAATGAAGTTAGGAAACTTGGTGGACATGAATTTTGGAGTCAGTTCTCAAAATTTTTGCTTCTGTCTTAAAACCTCCAGGTGATGTGGGGTTATCTCTAGCTCTTGCTCAGTTAATACCTCCTACTCCCAAAGAGGAAATTCAGTCTTTCTCCTAGGAAGCTGTTTCAGTGACACTTTGTTCAATGTTAGCTGCAAAAGGAAGGCCTTGAGCTCCTATTCCCATAGCAGCACTCCAGCAGTTCCTTGAGCATCAATGCCAAAGTGTCTTATCAAACATCCAGCAGAGACAGGTACAGGTAGGTGTAGTTGTAAGTTATTGTTGACAGCACCACATCTCTGCAGTCAGGGCAGTCATTTTTTGTGTTTTTGAAAGCATTTAGGAGTTTCAGGCTAGGATGCCAAGAAATGTCTATGTACTGCAATTATAACTTAATTGTGATACGTGGACACTTGTACCAGTGATGTGCTTTGCAGCGCTGCGGGCGTTTTGTCTGGGTTAAGATCTTCACTCCCAGTGCATCAGTAGCTACTTTAAACTAAGTAACTTCCTAGGATTCACCTTGTCTAGGGCTTTTGATATTTTATTAGAAAATACTGTTAGTGTGTGTAAAAGTGTGTGGAACAGGCGAGTAAGAAAAATGACTGTGTAGTTCTTTTGTGCTTAGAGAAGTAAAGAAATGGGTCCCCTTTTGTGTAACGGACCTTGGTGGGACATTGTACAGCCACAAGAGGTGAAAGGTGGGTTTGGGATTAATAGCATTTATGGAGCTGTTGAAATGTGAGTTAAGGGTAAAATGTCTCTTTCTCTGTAATTTTTGTTAATGAACTTAATATTAGTCATACAACAGAAAGTGACTGTTAATGATCCCTGCGTGCCAACATTGTTTTCTGAACACCGGTGGGACCCTGTTGAGCACAGGACTGGAATTCAGCTTTCCTCAGCTGCTTGCTGAGGACATGAGGGTAAGAGAATTACCTCATTTTCAGCACCTCTGCATTAAACCTCCCAAATATGAGTAACAGTACTTTTGAGATTAGTATAATTCCTAGCTGGTTTTAAGATGATTCATTGGGTAATATAATTAGGGTTCTGCAGATACTGCTCTAGCAGCGTGCTCTTTCAGTGGCACTAATACAGCCTTGCAACTTCTTTTTCATATATTTCTTGCAAGAAATTTGCTTTTCCTGTTGTTTGAAAGAAAACTAGAACAGCAGCAGTCCAGTGCACTGAATGTGTAGTTGTTGGAATAGAAACTCAGCTTTAATTTCTCTGTGGCGCCCCTGAGACACGGTAGCAAGGTAATATACCTGTGCATTATTCTCATTGATTTGATAGAATCCCAGACCAGTTTGGGTTGGAAGGAACCTTAAAGCTTATCCAGTGCCACCCCTGCCATGGGCAGGGACACCTCCCACCACACCAGGGTGCTCCAAGCCCCCTCCAACCTGGCCTTCAACACTGCCAGGGAGGGGCAGCCACAGCTTCTCTGGGCCCCCTGGGCCAGGGTCTTACCACCCTCAACCAAGAAAAGAATTTCTTCCTCACCCCTCTTTCAGCTTAAAACCATTGCCACTCTAGAGGAAGGAGATGGCTATGAAACAGTAAGACCTGCCTCCATTTGGCAGAACAATAATATAAATTCAGGTCGTCTGCCACTTCTTCCTGCTGTGGGGAAGTCTAAAAGACTGTAGGCACCTCCCAAGATGTGAGCGGTGTGAGCCCACAGCTGTCAGTGAGGTGTCTTAGAGCATGGCCTGGGCCCCAGAGTGCTGCCAGGGTCTGCCCACTGCCAGGGTCTGCCCGCTGCCAGCACAGTGTGGTCGTCTCGCCCATTCCCTCAGGGAGCAGCTTCTCACCCCGAGATTTTGTGTGGGATTTGTGAGATTTTGGTGATACCCCCCAGAAGACTAAGGTCTGCTGCATCCCTGTCCTTTGTTATGTAGTGTGGTTCCTGCTGTTGGCATGGACACTGTGCTCCTGAATCATAGAATCATTATGGTTGGAAGGGACCTCCAGGGCCATCAAGTCCAACCTTTATCCCATCATATTCCTAACCATTAGACCATCAGACCATGGCCTCAAGTGCCTCATCAACCCGTTTTTTGAACACCCCTAGGGACAGTGACTCCACCACCTCCCTGGGCAGCCCATTCCAGTGTCCAACCACCCTCTCAGGAAAGAACTTCTTCCTAATCTCCAACCTAAACTTCCCCTGATGGAACTTGAGGTCATTTCCTCTTGTCCTGTCATTAGCAATTTGGGAGAAGAGACCAACACCAGCCTCCCTACAACCTCCCTTTAGGGAGCTGTAGAGGGCAATAAGGTCTCCTCTCAGTCTCCTCTTCTCCAGAATAAATAACCCCAGTTCCCTCAGCCGGGCTCCATAAGCTTTGTAGACATGAAGACATGAGGGTGAATTACACAGTTGCTGAATTTTGTGTCAGAGTCCCTGCTGAAGGTGCTCATCCACTTCAACATGCAGGTAATCAATATCCACAGAATCACGCTGCTCACCGTAAGGAGACTCTGGGATTGAGACTATGGTGAGTGCATATAATGTTAATATAGTAACAATAAAATGTAAAGTCTGCTTTAATGTCACTGTTCATCTTCTCTCCCCTAACTTGGAGGAGGTACTGCCTACATTTCTAATACATTCTGCAATGCTGCTTTTCCCCATCAGGCAAAGTTACTTCCCACTCTAATAATGTACAAATTAATCCATTTCAGTACAAAACTAGATATTATATTGCAGAGAGGTAAAATCACAGGACACTGAGCTATGAAAGTTTAAACATAAGGTTCAATAATAAAGAAATAGCATATTGTAATTTTGTCCCAGAGGAGCTGACTTTGAAAACTTAATTCTGGTGTGTTGAAATAAATTTTTTACTGTTACTTTTAAATGTGATTAAAATTTAATATATCATCTGGCACATCTTTACAATGCCTGATCTCAGCGATCTTGGGAGATTTGAACAGACTGGAAGTGCTGCCAAGCCCCAGCTGTGAATGTTCCATCGTGTTTCGATATGTGCCACTCTCCTCCAGAGCTACAGAACTATTCTCTGAAACTGTGTTATGTGTATTTATTTGTACTCCACACTCCAACAGGAATGACTAACAGATCTGGTGTCCAATATTCAGTAAAACTATCATTTTCAATATATGTTTAAGAAAAACAACAACTGTAAGGCACTTTATATCAGGAGTACATCTGACTGCAAAGAGGGGCTATCAGTGTTACACAGCTAAGAAATGCAAAGTATTTACACATTTGTCCTGCTGAACCTTGCTTATGCTTGAAGGGGAAAAACCAGTGTGAATAAGAAGTGACAGACTATAGAAAGGAAGCAGTCCTCTCCACATACACCATTTCTCTCTGCAGATTGTCTAGTTTGAGGTGAACATGGGTTTAGAACCGAGTCCAGGAAGACTCGGGTCACAAAGGGGAATCTCTTACTTTGACACTACCCGATAAACTCAATTGCCTCTATGGTTCCTCTCCAAAGAAGCCATTATAAAGGTATTTTCTGTGTCAGCTTGACACTGCAGTGCCTCACTACTGAATCTGAACTGTGGAACAGCACATCCTCATCACATTTCATTTCTGTAAGGAGAAAATCTCCGTGGAACTGCTGTTCTGGAGCCCTCCCACCTCTGTTTCTAGTGGAAGTCCTCTTCAGTGTAGGTGTTTGTTGCGGTTTGAGGGCTTTCAGCACATTCTAAGAGGGCTTTCAGCACCATTTAGAAGAACACAAAAGGAATGTATCTCCCTTTTTTTATAGAAGGTGTCATCATCATGTTGCTGGGCACTTCCTACAACTGAGGGTGTACCTCTCTTTGAAGTGAAATGTGAAACTACTGAGAAGTTCATGAAAACTGCTCAGATTTGTACAAAATCACATCCTCTTAAGGCCCCCCAGAGGAGAGCCACAAAGATGCTCCGAGGCCTGGAGCAGCTCTGCTCTGGGGCCAGGCTGAGAGAGTTGGGGTTGTCCAGCCTGGAGAAGGCTTCAGGGAGACCTTAGAGCACCTTCCAGTGCCTGAAGGGGCTCCAGGAAAGCTGGGGGGGGACTGGTGCCAAGGGGAGGGAGTGATGGGATGAGGGGGAACGAGTTCAATCTTAAAGAGGGGAGATTTAGACTGGATATGAGGAAGAAATTGTTTGGTGTGAGGGTGGTGAGACACTGTCCCAGGGTGCCCAGAGAAGCTGTGGCTGCCCCTCCCTGGCAGTGTTGAAGGCCAGGTTGGATGGGGCTTGGAGCACCCTGGTCTGGTGGGAGGTGTCCCTGCCTGTGGCAGGGGTGGCACTGGATGAGCTGTAAGGTCCCTTCCAACCCAAACCAGTCTGGGAGTCTAAGTGGGGGGAGACTAGCAAATCCAAGGCCAAACCAGTGGCAGGACTGGCCTGGCACTTGGGCAGGATTTACTCCCCATCGTTACTGTTCCTCTGGCAGTGTACAGCCGTGCAGGGCTCTTCACTCCTTAGGTCCATTTTATCCAGCACCTTGCAGGACCAGAAGCTTTCTCTGCCCCTGGGCCTGCCAGAAAGCCTGTTACTTCTGTCAGGGTGCTCAGGTTGTGTGGTAGCTGTGGGTATTTAGAAAGCCACAAAAGCCTCCTGACAAAGTGTGGCAGCACTAATCATGTGAACAAAAGTGAAAGTGAACAGAGCTTGCCCCAGACTTAATTCATTGCTCTGCTTGTTTTTTTCTTGAGTATCTCCTTTGAATGCTGAGGTGTCTCATGTGAATGCTGAGGTATCTGAGTGGCTCCACACACAGTTAGTGGCTCAAGTAATGTCCATTGCTTCAACCCCCTCCACCTCCATTTTCACTCCACCTAAATCAGAAATGATCCTAAAGGAAATTGTGAAATTGAGAAGTATGGTAACTGAGGTACACACAGTGGCTGGTAGCTCTGAGCAAGACTTGGTCAAAGTTTTGACTTCACTGGGGAATTGAGAGGCACAGCATGCTTTCTTTTTTAGGTCAGGTGTGCAAGGAAATACTTGAAATGTGTTTGTGGGTACAGAGACGTATGAGCTTAAAAATAACTGGAAAAAATTGAATAGTCTCAGCAAACAGCTGGATTGGCATTCAGCTCCCATGGAGTTTGGAGGCTGAAGAGCTGTCACCTTCTTTGTTTATCAATGTTTTGGCAGTATGAAAGTGTTGAAATTGAAGTACAAATATTCAATTTCATTTTAGTCTTAAATATTATTTTTTTAAAAATATCTTCAAGTCTGGTGGTGTTAACAGCAGAAGCTCAAGGGTTCCTGCATGGCCTGGGTTTGCTCCTCCCTCTGAAGAACCAGGTGCCCTGAGGACACAGGTGTGGCTTCAACCCCGCTTTGCTTAGGGCAGAGTGGAGCTGCAGGGCACAGCCCTTCTTCCCGGGATGGTGCTGTGCCCACAGCCTGGGCACAGAGGCTGCTGGCAGAGGGATGGAGGAGCTGGCTCTGCCAAGCTGCTCAGGGGAGTTCTCTCTTCCACAGGGCAGAAACTCTGCTCCTCTGCTCCAGGTCCTTTAAAGTAATTTTCCTCTGCTCATGCAAGATCTCATGGCCAAAGCAAGTCAAATAGCTCATCCCTAAATGCTTAGAGCAGGTTTATGTGTACGTAGTATGCACATATTTACATGAAGGAATCTCTCTACATCTCTCTATCATGTTATAACATATAGAAATGCTAGTTTAGAATTACACATACTAAACAAAGGGATCCTTTATATAGATACTCCTTAGCCAGAAGGTGCAGTTTACTTAGATAGGAATATTTATGTGAGAGCTTGAGCATCAAGTTCAAATATGAAGTCGTTTTATTTTACAATCTTCAGTATTTAAATATAAATAAAAAGTAGCATATATCTACCATTTGTAAAATGTATCTAAGAATGGGATGTATCTTAGTGTACCTCATAGGCACGGCTTCCTTAAGATGGCTCATAATGAGTATTTTGAGTGTCCCCTATGCTGTGAAATTGTTTAGCAATATCTCTGCATTAAGTCTGTTGAAGAAGTGTCACTTCTTGTGTAGAGGGATGCAGCAGGCTGGGGCAGTTAAATGCATCCACACATAGTTAAGCTCCTGGTAGCACAGCTTCTATTTTCTTTCACACCTCAAACAACCCCAGGTTTGTCATGCCTGGTGTAGGTAACTTAATGAAAGAGATTGCTTAACACAACCAGATTAAAAACCAATTTAGCTGATGGCCACAAACAGAGCTTGGGGTTTGTCGTGGCCACAAAGATTTTCTGTCAGGGTCTGAAAGCAGTGGATCAGTATGCAGAAGGGATCGCCTGCCCCATAGAGATGCTAATTTTGTGACACTTTGGAAACTCATGTTCTGCATTTACTGTTCACACTAGAAGGAAGCTAACCAGCCTTAGCTTGAGCTAAGGAAGCAAAAGCCTGCAAAATGTCACATTTTCCTATGCCCATGCAGTCTAAGTTTGAGATCCTTGGTTCCTTTCGGGACGTTGTTTGACACCCACGCTGCCGATTGACTCTCCCGAACACCCGTGTCCTGGAGGCTGGGCAGTTTTATTTACACAGAGCTGCAGAAAACACAGGGCCTGCCAGTTTCCTGCTCGAGTGTTTGTGGAGAACGCAAAAAAGCCCAACAATCAATTAAAGAACTTGTAGCATGGCAGAACAAAGATCGAGTGTTTCAGCATGGTATCACTGGGCACTTCTCCTTTGGTTTGCTTTTCCTTCCCCCTCCGAAATGCTGTGAAGCATCTCTGTGTGCCTGGTGTGCACACAGCGGGCAGGTTTAGCTGGGATGTTCTCACAGGGATGCTCTTAGCAGTAGCTTTGAGCGGCCACACAGACTTCCCTGGGTCAGGCCCTCCCGGAGAAGCTGTTCCCACCCAACGAAAGGCACTAAATAACCCAGCGATCTGTCTTTCCCCCCTTAGAACGCACAGGAGACGCGCTGGAGAGCAAGAGCAGCAGAACAGCGACTCCCAGGACTCCCCCAGCCTTCCCCGCCGAGCGGGTCCGACAGTGCCCGTGTGTCCCGTCCCGCGGGGCCGCGCTCGCTCACTCACCCAGGGCGGCGTCGCACAGGAGCTGCTGGGGGTGCGCGGGGGCGCAGCTGCAGGCGCCGGCCCGCGGCGGCAGGCGCAGGAGCAGCGCGGAGAGCAGCGCGCTCAGCCCGGCCGAGAGCAGCGCGCTCAGCCCGGCCCGCATGGTGCCGGAGGAGGCTCCGCTGCCGCCTCTGTGCTGTGCCCGCCGCTGCCCGGCTCCTCTCGGGGGGGCAGGCAAAGCCCTCTGCTGCTCGCACCCGCTGGCGGCCCCGCACTGCTCTGCCCCTGACACGGGACCCGCGTATTTATGGCCCGACAGCCCCGCCCGGCTCCGCCCTCCCGGCAGAGCTCGGCGCTGGGGACAGTGCCCGGCCCGGGGCAGGGGGCACCTCAGCCAGCCAGGGCACTCTGCATAACCGGGAGCCTGCGGAAAAACAGCTCCGGCAGGGATCGGGAGCTGAGTTTGTGATCTTCGGCAGGAGAGGGATTCTCTCTTTCTGTACTAAATTTGCTCCCGGTCTGAGTTCCCAAGCCAGCCCTGCTGCCTTCTCTATTTCGGTCAAATAAACAAAGCTGCCCTTTTTTAAAGCTCCGTTCTCCTTTGCAGCCCCGGCTCTTCCCCTGCCCCTCGCTGCGTGTCCCTGGAATGACGCCCCCATTCGCAGGCACCGGGCTTCATTCGGGAAAGGCGAAGGTTCAGAGCTCTGCTTGGGAGCCTCCAACAATTGGTGGTTCCAGGGAAGAATGAATCAAAAATAAAAGCTGCCAGAAAAGGCATTTTTTATTACTTCATTGCAGATTTGATTTATAACAGGGAAATTTATACTCCTTGTCATTATATAAA
>VZRW01008926.1:282656-374034 GCA_013398125.1 Aegotheles bennettii | reverse complement strand
TAATTTTATATCAATATAATGAAAATATATCTATATAATGAAAATTCATTAACAGAATTCGAACCATTTCAGTGCAGCCTCTGAAAATATATATCTATAAAATTATATATATATATATAATTTATATATAGTGTATAAAATATAATTTAATTAATAACAAGGAAAATATACCAATGGTGAGTATTGGGGGCTCAGCTCTTTCTCTGCATTCCTTTTTAATGTAAGTCCTAATCAACCCAGATGTGTATCCGTATTTTCTGGCTTATGTTCTACATGGAGCACAGACATAAATACAGGAGTTTGGAAATCTTTCTCAACTTCAGATCCGTTGTTGCTGTAGTGATCAGGATGTGTAATGTACACACCCTCTTTTTATAAAGAAGTTGTCCCAGGAGGGAGCAACATGAGGTTTGGTCAGAGAGCAGTAAAATGCATGTATAGACTGACATGCAGGACAGGACTGCTTAAAGGATCACATATTCTGCCACTTCACAAATCAAGCTTAGGAACTGAAAATTCATTAACAGAATTCGAACCATTTCAGTGCAGCCTCTGAAAATGTGTTTTGTTGAGGCTGGGAATCAGGCGTACACATAGTAGCTTCTTGTCTTTATATAGATGTGTACACAGAATGAGGGAGTGGTTTGGGTTGAAAGAAACCTTAAAGATCACCCCCCGTAAAGTTCATTGTAGTTCCAACCCCCCTGACATGTTTCACAGCAGCAGATTCATTTGATTTTTGACTAGTAAGAGTCAGTTTTACAATTATTAGTGCTCTAACTCTTTTTTTTCCCCTCCTATCCCCCCTTAGAGACACATTCTGTTTAAAAAAACATACACAAATAATCAGGGTTGTTAGAATTGGGTCTCATTTTTAGATTTTAAATCCACATTCAGGCCTGAGCCAGGAATGCTGTACGCTGTGTCCTGGTTCAGTTCAAGCAGCCATACCTTGATCTGGATTTTTTCAGTCTGAAGTTTCGGCTACACATCATAAGGTTGGATCCAAGTCCAGGACTGGCACCAGGAAATAGTTTAGACCTGTTAATATCTGTGCTCTTACCTGGAGGAAGCTTCTCTCATGAAGCTTTTCATGTGAGTGAAGAGGTAAAGATGTGAGGCTGAAACCTTACACAGAAAGTTCCAGCTACCAGAAGGCGGCACAAAGCCCCCAAGCAGGTATTTTAGTGTCCCTGTGGTCAGTCCTTCCAGGACTATTGATTTTCCAGTCTCACATAGGGCAGTGGGATTGGAAGGGGATGAAGGAATTAGCTCGGAGCCACTGACTGGTTTCCAGGTGACATCACATGACTGCTACTACAGACGACCTAAACAGACCTGACAGATCTAAACTGAATTGCTGTTTCAGTACAATTCAGATAATAAGGAAATGCACTGGGCAAATGGTCTTCTCTACCATGGAGCATGCAGGTCTGCCCATTCAATGGTAACTGAGCATGTTTTGCCTCAGACTGGCCAGAGCAGCACATCAAACTACCTTGCTCTGCCTGTTGTAAAGACCTTCATATCTGAACAGTCAAACTAATTGTGCAATTGAGCTAAAAAGATTCTGCTCAAAACAAAATGTATAACAATTTTGTGACAAGTTAAAAACAAATTCACATCTACCTTGTAGCCACAGTTGAGAATTAAATACATTCAACTGACCTCATGTGGTAGTTGTGCAAAAGCCATAAAAACACTGCTCTGCCCCTGACTTACATAGTATTGCAGGGCCCTTGCAATAATCCATTGGATTTTTAGGAGTCTTTCAAAGCCCTCTATGCATAGGTGGAATATTTAAAGCACAATTACATGTGGAGAAGGCAGTGGCCATGAGGGAGGTTCACACTCAGGACATCTGTTCCTGTAGGTCTCTCTAGACCCACTCAGCGTTGGGAGGTAGAGACTTGGAGCATGCTACACACAACGAGACCCTTCAGTGGTCACGTGGACTTTACTGAGACTGGCTCCTCTGCTCCCCAGGCAAGTCCAGCTGATGAGCAGGTCTCTGGTAGGCCTGTCCTCATTTCTTCATGACAACATCAATACGATCTTGTGATTAAAATGTAAAAGGCAAACTACTTTAGAAACCTCATCAGAACTCCTCTATTTTCTGATAAATCTTCATTCTGAAACTAAGTTTTGTTAAATTACTATCAGAGTTTAGACAAAGATATATTTACATCATAGTATTTGGAAGGGATTTTAATAAGTCTGGAAATCTCTATACTCAAGAACATGCAAGAAAATGCATTTTTAATCCATTTATCAGAGGAGACAAATATTACCTGTACCTTCCACTGATACCAGTACAGCGTTTGAGTGTCTGTTACTGCTGAACAGCATCAGGAAGCATTAGGTCTTAGCTTGAAGCTGCATTATCCTTTTTTATATTGTATATTGTTAGTATTTTTCATTGTATTAAGAAAATTACTTTTAGAGAGTTTAAAAGAAGCCCTAAGCTCAGCACCCATTCGGTACGGTTAGATCTTGACCTTGTAAAATCCAAAGGTTATTCCCAAAGGACATAGAAATGCTCCTTGACTAACTTGTAAACAAAATAATCTTGTATCTTAAGTAATGGTAGAGAAACATTTTATAAATAGAAGTAGACTGAAGCAAAAGAAACATTTGGGGTTTTCACTACTTGTAGAAATGGACTCATGGTGTAGGGCTCTTCCACGGCGCTCTATGTTGGGATGTCAGTTTGCCTTCAGGTTGAGGAGTACTCCATGACACCATAGCAAATTACACCATAACACTACTCAAGGTGGTGCCCACTCCCTGGGTATACTCTGCTGCAGCTAACACTTGCTAATAAGAAACAGAAGAGTCCATTTCTTTAGGGATAATCACCAATTCCTTCAATTAATTATTAACACAATAGAAAAAAGCGCTTGGCCCTCTCTCATCTCTGCCCAGCTGAGTCAGTCTCGTGTTGGACAACTGGTTTCTGTTTTCTCCCAAAATGCAAGAAAATAGAGAGAATTGGGGACACTCCACTGTATTTGTTGATGTGTACAGTATAGGAACAAGGCAGGAAACCTGACTACAGTCAAATTTGTGATTTTGTCCAGGACTTCCGATTCTGGAGGGGTTTTTGTGTTCTGGGTTGTCACAATCCTTGTTCATTTTTGCAACAAACCATTAGCATCTATCAACAGCATTCTGGTCATTATTTACCATCAGTGTCTCTTTCCCCTCTAACAGCCCCCAGAGACCCCTATTACAAACCCTGGGTCTCCTGGTGGATGCCATACATGGTGTGAACTGCTGCTTCCCCTGAACTCCAGAGCAGACTTACACTGACTTTATGATACCTCCACCCCTTCCCGGGAGTTACCGGGCTGAAAGGTGATGAGTGAGGTGCATTGCCCTTAGAGGTGCCGTGGGAGAGGCAGCTCTGCCAGATCCCCTCTGCTCTGTGATCTTTCCTGCCATTCTCTCTGTATCTGCTCTGTCCCCTCTCCTGCCAGCCCTTGGCAGCATGGCAGCTCAGCAGGATGACCCACCAGCAGCCCTGTCTGACCTGCACCGGGGCGTTATCTCCCAGCACCGCTGTCTCCCCTCTGGCTTTCATTTCTCCTAACAGGCATCACTGTGTGTTCACCTTGGGTACTGACTGTGAGTATTTCTCTGGCATGCTTGAGTTTGGTACCTGGAATTACAGGGGTAATAGGGGTTGCCTGTCCAGCTCTTCCCAAGGCCCTTCCATTACACTGAGGTACGCCCAGTCACTCCCGCTGTAGCGCACACTCTCTGTTGGTTGGGCTGCCTGCTCTCTACATTACCTCCTGGCAGTCTACAGAGTAGAATTTCTTACCTGTATTGATCCTATTCTCTCTCCATTGTGGCAAATGAAGCTTATTTTCGAGTGGTTGCAGGCAGGATTCTCCACAGTAACAGTTCATCTGTCGCCTTCTTGATGCTTTGCTGGAGCTCTCTCCTCCCTAGTTCTCATTCATCATTGCATTTATTTTACTTAAAAACTACTACAGTTTACTTGATAGTGCACATCCTACACAAAAGCTGTACAATCATGTAGAAAATTCAAAATTAACATAGCATTTCACAAACTAGAGGAGCTTTCCTGGGTTTTAAATTGCAGTGCCTCCATGTGTACTGCAGCCTGCTTCAAACGGGAGGGTGTTCATCGGTGTCCCTTCCGAATAACTGCAGTAAAAACCCATGTAGTTTATAGTCACGGCCATTTGGAAATTTTTTTTGTACCATCAGGTCACTTCTGTGCTGATTTAGATAACTTTTAGATAACTAAAAGATTAAGATTCTTTTTAAATTGAAAACCAGTTGTGGGGACAAATGTATTTTAGGCTGACTTCTGGTTCAGGTGTGCCTGGCAGTGTCACTGTATGTGCTAAGGTCATGTCCAAACTCGTATGGATTTCAGGGAGTACTGGGAGACATAAGATCCAGCTTTGCGAGGTGGCTGTGGCACGAGGGGTGCTCAGAGTACCCCATTTTGCATCACCTCCCAGTAAGTTCACTGGGAACTGTGGTGGCCCAGCGTTTCCCTGGGACCAGCCTCTTATTGCACTGGGGTAGCTTATAAGCCATTTTAAACCTCTGTGTTTTGAGTATAGAAATCACAGTTAAGGTGCATTTTCCTCTCTTTGGTTACCTGTCATGCTGTTTGAATTAAAGCTCTGCTCTGGAGCTTTTCTATCCCTGATGCAGGGCCCACCAGCTTCTCCTTCAGTCACCACGTGTGCGGGGGGGGGGTAAAACCTTGCTCCATACAAATAGAATTTTACACTGAATTTTTTCTGTCAGGGTACGAGGCAGTGAAAACTCTGGCTCACCGTCCCCGAGCTGTCAGTTGTGTTTTGGGGAAGAACTGCTGTTCCTGTGTGATGTTTCTGCTTCTCTTCAGGGTGAGCAGAACGTGCTGAGCTGCCGGCTGCACGGCCGGGCCCTCGCTTTATCTGCACGTGGTGTTTGCTTAAAACCAAACACACCAGAGAAAGTACCTCTGCCTGTTTATTGATTTAGGACTCTTCCTGCCTGTTTCTGGGAAAGAAAAAATGAATAAAAGGCCACCTTCATTATTTCACTTTTAATTTCCTTTCTCCAAAGTAAGCAGAGCAAAATTAGATTGAGTCTGATGCATATTCCACAAATAAATTACATGGAACTAGAGTGGTTAAATGAACTTTGCTCGGGGATTATTGGAAAGATAAATATTTAAACACTAAACTTGAGGTAAGTTATGTTTATGCATCATCTATTTTTTTATGTCACTACAATTTTTTCCCCACCTCTTTTTTTTTCCCCATTGTGGCTTTTCTAGTCAACTCAACCCTGAGGATTTAAAGCCAGGGTGAAGTCCACATTCAAAAAACCTGTGCTTTCCATATTGTGGCCAGCAGAGGGCTTTTTTTTTTGCCTTTATATTTTTTTTAGCAGATGATCTTCGCCTAGTTTTAATTTTATATACTGCTTTGAATGTATTTTACATTATATCTTAGTTAGAAGAATTCAAAGTAAATTTACAAGAATTCAAATTATATCTCTTGGAAAGAAAATAGCTTATATTATTTAACTCTAAACATTGTTCAAAAAATGCTTAAATTATAGAACTTAAAAAGCTTGGAGCACTTCAGAGTATGGAGCTTAAATTTTAAGGATTTATTTTAAATTAGATTAGGATTTTTTTTAAATTAGACTTAGAGTGAAGAAATCACAGGATGACACTCCAGTAAACCAGACTCAGAAACTCCAGAAAATTTCTGAAGTAGGAAAAGATGGATCTTATTTCCATTTCATATGGAAAAATACCACCAGAAATAGAGATGAGGACTCTGTTGGTTAACTACACACTACTAATCTTCACTTCAAAGTCTAGAAGATGCTCGTGGTGCCTGCAGGTGTGGTGTAAGTATGTCAAACTGGAAGACTTCTTGCTACAGTAAGAAGCACGATAAGCAGATTTATGAAGGTTTTAGGTGGCCAGATATTAAAAATAAATACAATTAAATTATATTTCTATTTGTAAGCCTGTAGTAGAAGGAATTTTAAAACATCAATGCAGATGAAATGTTAAGAAACCATGATGATAATTATCCTTGCTGTGTGACACCAAGAAGATAATCATGAAAGTAACTGGCTTTTTAGATTTTCCTGCTCATCTAATTAAAAGAAGTGTTTCTAATTGTAAGTCAGCTTTATGGTTATCAGATAACCTGCATGCATGAAATTTCTACCCTCTAGAGTCTGTTGGTCAGAAATTAAACAACCGAAATACCTATAAATCATCAGAATTTAGCCAACAGCATTTTATTTTCAAACTTGAACCTAGTTAAGCATATAGGGGCTTCATGGTGGGGTAAAATAAAAAATGGAAGTATTTGTAGTGACTAGGGTTTTTACATGAAGATCTCTGGGAAGTGTTACCATCTATAAATGTCCTACAGAGGCAATAACCAAGAGGTTTCCTGGGTGCGTGTGGATGGCGATGGGCGCTGTTCTGGTCCCTGGACCCAACAGGACCGGGTGTGCTCAGCTCTGTGTTGGGGTTTAATCTGATAATGCCTTCAAAAATCAGTGTGGTAAAATGTGCCACACCCTGTCACTGACTTAAACTCCATTCAGGAGTCATAGAATAGAATCATAGAATCATTATGGTTGGAAGGGACCTCCAGGGTCATCAAGTCCAACCTTTATCCCATCATATTCCTAACCATTAGACCATGGCCTCAAGTGCCTCATCAGCCTGTTTGTTGAACACCCCCAGGGACGATGACTCCACCATCTCCCTGGGCAGCCCATTCCAGTGCCCAACCACCCTCTCAGTAAAGAACTTCTTCCTAATCTCCAACCTAAACTTCCCCTGATGGAACTTGAGGCCATTTCCTCTTGTCCTGTCATCAGCAACTGGGGAGAAGAGACCAACACCAGCCTCACTACAACCTCCCTTTAGGTAGTTGTAGAGGGCAATAAGGTCTCCTCTCAGTCTCCTCTTCTCCAGGCTCAATAACCCCAGTTCCCTCAGCCGGTCTCCATAAGGTTTGTTTTCCAGACCTCTCCCCAGCCTCGTTGCCCTTCTCTGGACTCGCTCCAGCACCTCAATGTCCTTCCCATCCTGCAGTGCCCAGAACTGGACGCAGCACTCAAGGTGTGGTCTCACCAGTGCCGAGTACTCATGAAAAAAACAGTGAAGTAGGACTGTGACCAAGAGTCTTGTGTTTGGCTGGAGTTTAGAAAAGAGTGAACTGACAAGGCAGGAATATGTTTGTGAGAGGGGATGTCAGGCTCTGACCACGACACAGGTCCTGAACAGGGAACCTGCATTCCCTGGGCTGATGGTGCTGCCAGCTGCCTCTGGTTACAATGTGTGTTTTGTTTTTTGTAAAGCAAGAGTGAAGTTTATTTTGTCAGGTTCACTGCAAGGCCATGACTTGTTGATATGTTCAACCAAGGGGATTTTTTCCCTGCTGCTGCTGCTCCCCTGGAGCTGCATGCACAGCACACAGATTTCAGCCAGGGGGACATCACAGCGATTAACTCATGAAGGAGAGAAGCAGTAACACTTGTTAGTAAGAAATACTAAGTCAGACTCCTGATGCTACTAGTCCATTAAAGTGCATTGGAAATACAGGGAGCAGTGTAGTGTAAGAACAGAGTGGTTCTTCCCGAGCACAACGTTAGCAGACAAGTATTCACAAGCTTTAAGAATTTGTTAATTCATTAACAATTTCATATTCATACCTTCCTTTCCACAGAGCAGTTTTTGCATTGTTCATTGGTTGTGGGGGTTTGTTGGTTTGTTGGGGTTTTTTTTCAAATTTCATGCTCAACTGTATCTGCTTGGTTCTTGTGCACACGCTGCATGGCAGTTCCAAAGTGGTGATTTCAGCAAAGCAGGCACCCTGGGCTTTGGTACCTGTTGGCTTGCCATGTATTGCAGACCAATGGATATACCCAGGTGTTTTGAATGATGATGAGCAATGCCTTTATAACCACTCTACTTTTGGAGAACAAGTGAAGTCTTCCAGAAGAATATGGATTCCTTTCTTTTCTCAACAAGAAAAAAATCCTCTACCAACTTTTGAGAGCAGAGGAAGGGGCAGTCTCGGGGTTCTATCTTCAACTGCTGTTTCTTCATTTTTGGCTGGCAGGATACGCTTAGATTTGAAACTGAAATACACTCTGAACACAGCCCGTTCAGCTATTTGCTGCTGTGCATCTCCAGATCAGAGGTTGGGAGCTTTCAAGCCTTTCTGTGTTCATGAAGTCTTCTGGAACCTATGTTTTTAGGGGTTATCTGACGTGTCAACAGCAGTTCTCACCATATTCAATCGCTCTTTTTGAGCACCTCTATCACTTGATCAGCATCTTTTTTAACCCTTTGTTTGGCAGACTTTTCTTCTAGCAAAAACAAAGATGAGTAATTGCGGTGTTCTCTGAATGTTATTAATTTTTCTGCATTTCCCTGTCCGTTCAGACTAATTATTAATATGTGGGATCAGAACAGAAGATAGACCAGCCCTAAATCTTTTCTGAAAACAACATATGCAGCATACTGAAAACATTCTGACATTTCAGAAGAGCAGTACAGTATTATTTTGCAGATTTCAGGCATTTTAAATAGATTCTGACCAGTAGCTAATGAATTTTTGAACCTAATTTGTGTTTGATTTCAATTTGCAAATCATCCAAGCAGTGTGGAAAAGGAATGTTTGATGTAATAACTTGCATCAACAGAGGAGTCAAAATCCAAATCATTTCCACCCTAATGAGAATGATTTGATAACTTCTTGCTCTGAACACCAGCAGTTTCGAAAAGCTTTGTGGTCTCACACTAGCAAACCCCACGGATGTCATGGCCTGATTCTGACACTTGATGACACGAGGGACATGCTTCTGTGATATATTATAAATTGTTTGCTGTGAATGCACGCTTGCCTTAATTAGTGTTTATTCAGCAACTTCAGAACATTGGGTCAAATTTCTCACTGGCTTCAGTAATTCCATCAGGGTAACTCCTGTTTGAGATGGTTCTTTGTCTCCTTGTACATCGAAATAGTTTCATTGGAACAATAATTGCTTTGCTAGTTTCCTGTCAGCAGTATGGGAAAGGAAAGGAGCAAATGGAAATGTGGAGAACTAACGTGTGCCATGAGTTCCTGCTGTGCTGCCTTGGCTCTTCTCGAACCAGTCTGAATAGATCCAGTGGAAAAGGGGTGGTGAATCCATGGCTGTGGGAGATGTTGAGGGGTTGCTGTCTGTATTATTACCAGTAATTTAAAAGAATTAAAGAATGTTACAGTTGCTGCAAGTGGTTTGTTAGTATGTTGGCCTCCAGTTTACCCCTGGAGATTGTGGAGTCCAGATCTCATGGCATTTAGAAGCTCTACCAGTGAAGCTCAGGTTTGGGCCAGTTTGTCAGCTGCTGTAGTCCCATTGCAAGGATACGGCTGAAAAATCAAATCCACTCATTTTAGAAAAATTGCCTCCGGGAGGACAGGACCAATTAGCTTCAAATGTGTTCAATTAAAAAACCATACTGGGCCTGTTGCAAAATCAATTTTAGTGGCATTTGTACAACACCATTAAAAGGATTATCTTCAATTGAACTGCCTTGGAAATAATAAAATAAATGGTAGTTATGTTAAGAAAAAAGAGCAATAGTGAAGAGTTAAGTGGTATGCAAATCAGCTTTTGAATGAAAAACACTAATATATATTTGGGTAAGGAAAAGATAGACATGGTACTGAAAACATGAAGATTTTTCAGACAGGATGCTACAGTCCCATTTTAAACCCAGATGTGCTGTTGTATCTTCATTATAGATTTAATCACTTCTAAGATTTAATCCCTCATTCTCTTTGTCTTTGAACCCTTGTGCAGTGCAGTTGCTCAGCCCAGGGTGAGACTTCCAACACTCAGACACGTGCCCAGTCTGCTGAGAGGTTTCCAAGTATTTCTGCTGTACCCATTAAGACTTGTGTCAAACGTGAGGGAACTCCCAGTCTGAAGGTGCCCTGTGGCACAACCATTAGATTTGTCTGGTCATTAAGTGTATAAATCCAATTCCTGCTGTTATATATGACAGAAACCATGAAAATGTGTCATTTTGGTAATGCAACTGCCATGCTCAATATTTCTTAGTTTGGAACTTGGGAACCTCGGCCTCTGTTACCCAGATTTTGAAAGGATTCTGCTGCAAACCATTTTTTACTACTGCCTTTTATCTGCAAAACATAATCTACTTTTTGCTCTCCCGGGGAACATATCTTCAGGTTCACAGATCAAAGTAGTGCCTACTACTCGTAGTACCTGGTCCTAGTCATGGAAATGAGCTGTGCAGCTTATTCTGCCCTGAGGTCCTGTTGAACTGACACATCACATTTATTTCAACTAACAGAAATTAAAACCGCAGAGATGACAGTGTATAGACTGAATCCATCTTTGTGGGTTTTAGGAGCTGCTAAGACATTTTAATCCTCATTGATGTTATTTTGATTAATGATATCATATTAGGAAATAGCAGTAATGTGTCTCACCTGTCTGGTGTCTGGGTTCCTCCAAAGAGCTGTGACAGATTTTCCAGTTACCAACCCGATCATGTTCATATACACCTGTGGAAAGTTGTATTGCATGCTTGATGTGTATGTATTCTGTTTTCCCTCTAATTAATAATTATGGTTTATTGCATTGTTACTCAAGTTAGACTAGAAACCCTGTTTATCCTAATTGATTTTTTTTTTACTATTCAGATGTATATGGTATGTATGTGCAAGGGTTCATGCAGTGCAGTCCATTGCCATCTCTCACACATATGAACTTGCCAGATTTCTTAACATACTTTCTGCTGGTCTTTTCTGATCTTTTCCCTCAGTTTTTAATTGTCACAGTAGAATTTATATTTTTCTTGAATTTAAGAAAACCTTTGAAAAATATGCAGTATTTTTGTAAAATGGCCTTCTCCCCCAACAACACATTTCAAAGAGAACAGGCAGTGTGTCCTGTTAGTATCAGCTCTGTTTCCAGCGGATCCATTGACTCGTGCTGGATCTTCTTTTGAGGTGTCTCTCTACCAAGTAGCTGTAATGTAAATTGAAAGGAAACCCATGGAGCTGGTAAGTTTTTGGTGTCGCTGTCACAGTTGTATATAGCACATAACATTTACCCAAACATATGGAAAGTCTTGAGCCTGCCTCTTCTCTTGGCACACACTGACATAAGGGATCAGGCTGGCAGGAGATGGGGTGAGGACTCAAATCAAGTGTTCTATCATTTCAATAAGAAACTTCAGATATTGTTGTTGCTTGACAGAGCAATACCACGTGAAGCTGGAAACTGGTTAGTGGGAGGGAAGTGACTGCCCGGTGGCACATGCCAAGTCCCTGTGGGCAAAGGGAAAACTCTGGGCATTAAAGTAAGAGCAGGAATAAAGGAGATGCTGTTCCAAATCCAAAATAGCTGCAGCTTTGTCAGCCTTGGGTTTATGCGTCCCAGTGAGAGATGCAGACAGGAGCAGCACTGGGATAGCTCGGTGTTGGCCTGCCTCCTGTGCTGCCTGGGTTTTCTGTCTGGGGTTGGACATGCAGCATTCGGTGCCTTTGCCCCTGCAGCTGCCGGCTCTCTCTGGCTGTGCTGGGATGTGGTGCACCACATGGAATCTTGGTGGTGCACTCCAGAGCACAATGAACTCGGTTGCCTTCAGTGATGTCAGCGCATTTTTCTGAGGGAGAAAGCAGAGTTTCTTTTTTTTTTTCTTTTTAATTTGTTCCTGTGGCCCATAGAGGATTCCACAGCTTTGGAATCATGGGAAGATACGTGGTCCTCTTAATTACAGGAGGGCCACTTGTATTGCTATAGTTAGAGGTCTGCCAGCATTTCCATTACAAAGCCTGGTTCAGTGGTTTATAGCTCAGTCATAAAAATGTGGTGCTGCCCTGATGAATCTTGAGTCAGGCGATGATTTGTTCCCCCTCTTCCCCAAAAACATTTGGGAAAAAAAAGTGACTGGTTTTAAAATCTGAAAGCAATAAATAAGTGACTAGGTGTTGGCTACACAGGACTTTGCATTCCTACAGTTTAGCAAGAACTTTATTTTTAAATTGCAGTATGGGTAACCCTTCCTGTGTAATGCTTCTGCAAGTGCTATTTTGAAACTAATCCTTTTCTTTCATGCTTACCTGCTTTAACTTAAATTGTTAGATTGGAACAGATCTATAAAAAGCAATTAAATGTATTTTGAATTTAAAGACCAACTCTTGAAATGGTTCCTAAACAAGAGTTAAAGAAAAGACTTTCAAAGCATTCACAGTAATTGATTCCTACAGTGTTAGTCCCCAGAATTCCTGCAACAAATCCAAGTTGCCTTTACCAGGCACTGACATGTGGCAGATACACTTACACATGTACCATAAAGCACTGGGAGATGGGGCTTGGAACGGTCTCCTCGTCTGTGGCGGTGATCCTTCATTTCACATCTCAGGGGTGCCCTGGCAGAAGAGAAGTATACTACATCTTCACTTAACTAATGGAGTAATTTGACTAGGGTGGCCACACATTTTTTATAACTGCAAGTCTTTAAATGAAGTCTGGTTTTCTCCTGAGAAGACATAGTAAGCCTGGCTCTGGGTTTGATCCAGAAATCAATGAAAAGCCTCCTTGGCCTGTGTCATGTAGCTCACAGCTGTAGGGCTCTGTCGTTTGAAAACTCTGGTAAGTTAAAAGAGCAGATCCAGAGATTTCTCCTTTTTCTTCTGATAGGCAGAGCAGAAACTGAGATTGTGTCAAAAACCAGGCAACTTGGTCTTGTGTGCTTAGATGTCCTTTACATGCTTTTTACAAAAAGAAGTTGGAACAAACCAGCATTGCATCAGTATGCATTCCAGGGTAGTTGGAGAAAGTCCATTAAAAAATAAAATAAAATAAAGTGATGAATGGATTGTACTGGGAATCTGAAGATGAATGGATTGTATGGGGAATCTGACAGCAGGCAGCACGGAATACGGTACCGTATGCACAGTGAGTCCCCACTTGTTCTCCTCCAGATTTGCCATTCAGCTAAAGTATTTTCAAAGCATCTTTCAAAGCAATCCTCAAAAGCATATTGGAAATAAATGTTTAAAATATAGGAAAAGCGTGTGTGCATTTGAATTAGCTCTATAGCCTGACAAATAGGATTGGATGTTACCAAAAGCCAAGTGACCTTCCTGTTCTGTATCTCTTGATCTTAATGTCATGACATTTTCCATGTAAATGGCTGCTTGTGGTTGTGTTTCTGTGCAATTTTCTCATAAAATCTCTGTGAATTCTTAGTTTATTTTCTAAAGCATCAGCTTTGACTTTGCTTGTATTTGCTCTGTTAAATTTGGCAGTAAATGAAGGTTTCAGACTCAGTAACACTGTCCTGTTGCTGCCTAGTTCAATTACATGTTGAGAGTGTTCAGGTTCTTATTTCCAGCTCCAATCCTGTTCTGCTAAGTATTTGTATTTATGCTTGGTTGATAGAAGTTCAATATAGGTCCATGTTAGGTGGAAGAAAAAGAAAGAAGTGACAGCTGTACCCAAGACTGGCAGATTGAAAACTTCTTCAAATGAGTGATGGAAAACAATGGTTATTCACAGAACTTTCTGAGAGGCAGAACTATTATCATTTGACTGAATAAAGCATATTCACATGCCTTTGCATATTTCATTTCCTACTCAGTGGCTGAGTTATTGCTTGCATTCTGTGAAGAAGCTGGAGCCTTCCCTAGAGAATTTGGATATTCTGTAACAGAAGCTAGGAATTGCCTTTAAAGAAAGCGGTTTTTGGTGAATTAGACATCATGGCTTTCACAAGTGGTCACAAAAAGAATTTACAGCCTTGCTAAATGATGGAAATCAAGGGAAAAAATGAAAAAGTGATTAATTTGACACCATTAATGATTATAACCTTGAAGAGCATGAGTTTATGGATTAAAAAACACAGTAGCTGAACATAAAATAGGAAATAGCAGAAATTCAGTTTAAAAAGTGAAATTAAAAGACATACAGGAAAGTTAAGATAGAAGTACAGTATTTGTGTGTATTGGGAATAACAGAGCACTCAGCAAACATGCACGGGAGTTCATCAGAACACATAGTCTTGCGTAGATGAATAAATGCTTGAGTAACCCCATGGCAAGAACAGCTTTGGCTGCTTTATGGTCATGTTTAAATAATTTTCATAAATCATATAGCTTAATCATTTAACTCATGGTTGCTCTCTCTAATACGTCTTTTTGGTTTTCCCCCTTAGCTAACAATGCCAACATTTCCTGTTGTGGTGAAGATTGGACATGCTCATTCAGGCATGGGAAAGGTGCAGATGCTACTTACTGCATGTTAGGAGGCCGGGCTTTTGTCTAAAATAATATGCATGTTCTTTTGTTTCCTGGATATTTGAACTTTTCACTGTCCAAATTCTGCCTGAGATCCCTGCCCTGCAAATCTCTGCTTGGATGTTGTTCAAGAAAGCACCTCTCTTGAGGAAAATACTAAAATGCATAGTATTTTTTCACCTCGATCCCTTTTCAGTTTATACATTTTCCTGTATAGGATGATGTTCTTTGAAATGTGCCAAGGTGCTTTCTTGAAGCAGAACCTCATTTATTGATGTGTCAAGTTCAGTTTGCACAATCAGCCTTTTTGGACCTGGGAATATAGGAAGGTTCTGCCTTGGTCCTTTAGTAGTTCAGCTTGATAATGAACTTTTCTTCATTTCCTGTCTTAATATATTCTCTGTAATTGTTTCATACCACTATATAACTGCTGCTTTCTTTCTCCAAAGTAATTGCATTTCAGTGGTGAGTACAGTTGTTTTGATATCACCTATCTCACAATGATGGTTCCATGGGATATGATTTCAATCCCACTTTCATTGATATCAGTGAAAATTCCTAGTCATTACAGATTAACCACTTTCACTGAAAATGCTTCAGTTCTTGATTTTAAAACAAATTATCAGAGAATAGTTACATTTATCATTTTGAATCTCCAAAAGCTCCATGAAGATAACAGTTGCCACTAGCAGTAGAAACAGAAAATTGATTTAATTGCATTTTATTTAGTAACTATGCAAGTTGTACTTTGTGTCATGTTTCTTTTGCCTGTGACTGTTTGACTTTATTTCATACTTGGTAAATTAGTGGAAATCTGGCAGCCAATGTAATCGAGAGGAGAATTAGCCACTAATTAAACAACAGTTTCTGTGGATTGCATATGTGAAGTACTAGGATGTTTATGCTGTGCTTTCAATATTCACGTCTTGTTTATAGAAAGGGAAAATATGCAGGGAAATGTTCAGCATATCAAATGTCTAGAAATGAATCTGGATTTTTTTAGCTAGAAAATATTTTAAATCCTTAAAGATTAAATGCCAGTCTTTTATAGTGAAATGCTCATGGCCAGAGCCCAAGTGGAGGTTCTCTGGGTGCCCCAGTCCTCCCTAAAGGCATTGCTGGGAGTAGTGGTTCCATTGGTTGCAATTAGACTTGCATATGCTGTTAAGCTTTCAGAATCTAAGTTGAAAACAGGCATTGGTATCTGGTTTTGTGGCTCTCAGATGGCGCATGGCTCTGCATTGTTCTCCATCTGAGAAATGAGAGCAAATACTTAGGCCTTATGACTTCTTCTGGCTTCCCCAGGCCCCATTTAATATGCAAGTCCCATCTCATGGCTGTGGCACTCTGGTTCCCTTTGAAGTACCAGGTGACTGAAAGCAAACAAGATACTGGGCTTGCAGAGTTGCAAACTTTCCCAACTCTCCACCATGAGAAATACTAATTCCTGCCTCCTTTCCTCACCATTCTGAGATGTACTTTGGGTCAGTGTGCTGGAGTTCCAGTTCCCTCTCCCAGTTTCTGCTAACCCTGGGACTCCTCTCCTGAACCACTTTTTCTTCCCACTTCAGCCAGCTTCTTTGAAGTCAACTGTAGAGATGTGACATCCCTGTCCAAGAGCAATGCCTCTGTCCTCCATCTGTGCTCTACAGTCTCCTTCTCCCTCTCCCCCTAAATCAATATTCCCCACTTTTCCATCTCCCTCTTATTTCATGTTAAAGTCGATTGGTTTAGTGCTGTTCACCAGCTTAGCACAGCATTCCACAACTAGGAAATCCTATTCCTAGAGTGCCTGACTCCTTGCAGAGGAGTGGGAAAAATGAGAAAAACTGGCTTTGCTGTCTTGAGCCAACCCACTGTGCTCCGTGTGGATGCTCAAGGTATCACAACCCTTCATCTCCTCCCTCCCAGGAGATACAGGATGTGATAGTACATGGTGGGTTCCATGTGCATTCACTTACATGAGCAATTTACAGGATCAACAAGAATTATGTATAAGTTAGTGGTACATATTATCAGTCCTTGAAAAATTCTAAAGCTTGCAGATCTAACATTAACAATCACCACCTAAAAACAAAAAAAAAAGAAAAGCAAAATAAAATTCCACCATCTACAAGTTGCTTTCTGCAGGTGAGCAGGTATTTTGCCTAGAAAAATAGGTACTTTAATGCAGGAATGTTATAGAATCTAGAAATCAGAGAAAATATCCAATACTTCTTTTTATAAACAGATGCTGTCTAAAAACATACTTCTCATGAATGCCATTTGCAACTGAATTCTGCATTTTATTCCTAATTGCTCTTTTTTCTTTTGTATATGCTGTTTACTTGTGGTATGATGACTCCAGATCAAGGTAGACAACCACTACGATTTTCAGGACATAGCCAGCGTGGTAGCACTTACTCAGACCTACGCCACTACTGAACCCTTCATAGACTCCAAATATGACATCAGGATCCAAAAGATAGGCAGTAACTACAAAGCATACATGTGAGCCAAAAACTTATCTTCTTTCATCCTTTTGTTTCAAAATTGATAAGCACCAGTAAGATTAAGACTGTTGGATGAGTTTCTGAGCTGATGTGATGACTCCATGCCTCCATTGTCATACTCTCTGGAAAGACAGTATTTTAGACTTTCTAGATGTATCAAGATGTTTTTTAACATTTATTGTGCCTGGGAGGAGGAGAATGAGACAACAGGTGAGCCTGCCGGAGTGGTTTTCCTGCTAACCTTTGTTAATTTGTTCATTTAAAGAAAGGAGCAGTTGGAGGGGGATTTGTTTTTATAGAGGACTTATTAAAGCAGATTCCTTTCTATCTTTTCACTAACTTAGGATCAAATGTTCTTCTCCCTCTAAGATTATTTAGATGGCATTCATTCACACAAACCTGAGCTGTAACACCTTAGTGGAACAAAGTACTCTCTATTAACATAACATATGTTAAGAAAAATTCTAATCTTGCAATGGCCTTCACATATATGGATGAAAATCTCTCCTATTTTTAGAATCCAGGTGTTTATTTGAAGATCATGACTGTACAAGAGGCTAAAAGAGTGTTTCAGTTTCAGAGACAACATTAAGCAAAACAGGTTATTGTGTAGTAGTTGAGCTATGGTAACTATATTTCTATATATTTTCACTCTATTCCAATTATCTAGCAATGTAATCTGACATGCACTTATTTCATTCATGGTTTTAAGACAAGTTAGATCCCCTCATGTATTTGTTCCCTCATGCTTTCAATTCTAAGGCAGGAAAAATATAACAAAACATGGATAAAAATACACAAATGCATTTACATACATACAGCCACATATATGTGCAAAGATATTTCTCTAGGAACTCCTGTAACATTGGAGGGATTGGAGATTTCTTGGATGTTGACATTTGTAAGGTACAGTCAAGTTCTTCATCAGTAAAAACAAATGAACTTCAAGCAAACCATAAATACCAAGAGAAGCAAAAGTTGACCTGGGTTAAAGAAAATGCATTTTATAATATTAAAGACAGAGTTAGCAATAAGTGTCAGGTAATTTGGGAACAGCCAAGAAGCTCTATGGGAAAGTAGAACCTTTTGCCCAGGGTCGGGGCAAGGGACAAAATCTATCTCCTTGGGCTGATACTGGAAGGACACATACTCTTGACTTCTGCCCTAAGACATTACTGTCACAAGATCAAAACTGTGTGAGTAACTGTTGGCCTCTCCTGACATTTGACTTGAAGGGGTATTTGAGAAAGAACATCAAAGATTAGGCCTTTCAGGAACTGCTCAATAGTCCATCTGCCTCTCACTGTACATCTGAGAGGCCTCATGAAAGCACAACACAGAGCTGGGTGGAAATCCTGTTCCCATAGGTCAGATCCACCCAGCAGTGTGGACACTCAGTCCTTCTGCTTTATTTGGAACCCAGAACTACTAAATTTTGCAAAAACACCCAAATAGCTTGTGAGGATTGAGAGGTTTCTGGAATCCTTTGTTGGTGGTTTTCAGTGGTGCAGGACAGAAGCTTGGGCATTCAAGCTCCCTGCAGAATTTCAGGTGTGTTGGGTCTACCCCACCTCTCCGACCCCACCTCTCCCTATAATAAGAATCATAAACAACTGTTTCTGGCTTTTCCAGGAAAGTTAACTCCAATTCTGCCTGTTTGTCTTGCATCGGTGTTCCAGACTGTTGACTGTTCCTGGCTTTAGCCCCATATCTGGAGACATCCATCCTACTTGTCCCCATAGCACCCCACTCCGGCACCCCAAGGTCACCTCTCTCCTATCTGTCCAAACCACAGACTGGTCGAGTCCCACCACTTCCCCAGACCACTCCTACCTTTCTGTCTCAGTCCCTACCCCTTATGCTTGACCTTTTTTACCACCCCAGCTTCCCCCTTGCGCCTTCTACTCTGCTCAGTGCCATCCAGCAGCCTTGTTCTCACCCTGCCTCCAGCTGCCAGTCAGCCACCTTTCTCTGTCTCAGACCTTTTCATACAACTGCTGTCTCACTGAGGCTGGGATAGTGCTTTTCTGTCTTGTTGATGCTTTGACAGGCAGATTTCTTGTGTTGTGCTACCTGCTTTTCCCTTCCTCTGTTGTTTGTAGTGAACGGAGTTGATTTGTCTCTGTCTTACAGCTCCCAAGTGCAGAGTTGGGAATAAGGCTCCTCCTGGGTGTGACACACCACCAGATACCAGCAGTCAGATGCACTAGTAGTAACTTGATGGTTCATTCTCTGTGGTAGGAATTGGACCACTGCATTTCATAGGAGAGCGCCATACATTTTTTTTCTTGGACTTGAAATTTAAATGCTGTCCAGTCTGTAGAATAATTCTGGAAGAGTCAGCCATGGTAAAGTTACCATTTTCAAACATAAATGTTTCTTCTTCACAGAAGAAGCAGTTGGCCGAAGCGACAGCAAAAATAAGCTAAAATGACAGCCTGTTCCTCCTACCTTTAACTTATTTTTAAGTTCCTACTCAGAAACTAGGGGTTCATCCAAATGCTAAAAGCCTAGCAGTCATTTTTCTCTAGATCCTTTTGTACAGTTAAATCACACCAAAAAATGAAATACCGATCCATTGTTACAAGGCATCATGAAAAGGAGAAGATTTACCAAATGTCTGTAAAATTGTTTGTCTGCATACATATACATTATGTCAGTAGAATATTGTTTTACAGCTGGTTTTCATTTTGCTCTGTGACACAGGAACAGAGCACTTAGAAAGCCACCACAAAAAATACCAGCTGAACATTTGTTTTTGTAGTTTAGAGAGAGTTATTGAGCTTCAGTTTTACAATTCTATGGGAAATTGTGGTATAAGTGGATCCATGACTCACAAAACAGGAGTGCTTATCATCTGTCAGTGGAGATCATAGCCAAAATACAACATTGGATCCCTCTAAATACCACAGCTTCTCCAAACGCTTGTGACACATACTTAACTGCACATGGTGCCACTGCAGAATTCATCTGACTTCAAGGAAATTGAGTTAAAAGGGGCACACACAATGAAGAAAAACAGAAATGCAAACCCACTGTATTTAAATCTCCTCTCCAAAAGCAACACTCTGAATGCATAACTGAATGTACTTTGATCAGAAGGTCAATGAAACCAAAGTAGAGCACATGAACCAAAGACAGTGCTGCAGAATGAAACCACTGAGCAGGCTACCTCACAAGAACTGTAGGTGCATATTTCTACGTATTTTTCTGCTGACACCCCCTGTTCAGACAATTTGGATTGTGTACTTGAAGTGGCACTAAATAGAGCAGAAAGGTGTTGGAAAAGGGGCAGCTCAAGTTACTGTGACTTGTTTGTACTAATTGTAATTCCTTTTCCCCCAATTTTAAAACAGTTCTTCCTTCTTTGCAAAGACCAAATCAGGAGAAAGCATGTTAAGCCTAAGTGTAAAGCACTTAAAAGTGTTAGGAGTTGTTTTCTATGTTATTCTGTATTTAGTAATATTATTAATATTAATTATTAGGATTAATATAATTTAGTAATATTATTAATAGTAATATCATTAATATGTTATTCCGTATTTAGTAATCCTTCTCTCATCTGGTCAGTAGTGCTGAGATTCCAGTACTTGCTAAAAGTTTTCAGGACTTTATTTTTCTCTGAATTGGTCACATCTTGCTTCCTAAAAGACACCTTAAATAGTACATGGTAATGAATGCCTTGGAGAAGAGTTGAATTGTGATCTGTGAGGAGATTATCTCTCTGGTGCAGAATAGGTGTGGAGAGTAGTATGAACTTAACATTTTTAAGTTGTAAGTACACACATATAAATAAATATAATTTGAAAAATGAAGCAGAAATCACAAACCAGCTTTATTACTGGGCCAAGTTGCCTTACCCACAGCACTCAGCGTGCGCCTGCCCCTTCCACTAGTTTCTCCCACATCAACAAAGAATATGGCACCTTACAAGAACTTTCTGCTCTGAAATTCAGCTACTTTATGAGGCTCCCATAGAAAAGTCAACATTCGCCCACAGTTGCTACTGACCCTTGTAATTAGGTTAATAGAAAAATGGAGAGCAAACTGTAGCTGCTGCCTAATATACTTTTGATACATTACAGATGTTCCTATTACTTTACTAACTGGAAACACTTCATCATTTGCATGCATAGCCTATTCCCAGTACAGCATTTAAGTTTCAGCAAACAGTAATCTTCTCAGCCCTGGTAGCAGTCCTAAGGTCTGAGCAGAAAAAAAACCTTTATATGATTTTTTTCTTTTTTTCTTCGAGATTAAATAACATATGGTGTACTCAAGCCTTGACATAAACTGCTTAGATTATATTAGTAAACTAAAAAAGAGTGAGAACTGGAGGAGAAGCCAAAATCCAGCTCTAAACCAGATCTGAGATCACTTTGGAGATGTAGAAAAGGTGGATACCTGGATTTTTGAGTATTGGGACCTAACTCTGCAGTGGTACGGATTTGAAATTAGAAGCTGAAGCTTCAGTCCATTTGCAGTAATACTATGTTGCAGACTATTTAATCCATTTGTAACTGATAACAGCTTGTTGCTAACACTTTCACTTAATCATGGAGGTTAAAAAACAGCCTGAAATGAATAAATGGGGAACTCAAATCTCACAGCACTGCCATACTTCTTAGCATGCCGACAGAGAAATGAGCATTGCAGGCAATCGTGGCGCCTGGCAGAAGTCTTTGCATTTTAGGTGTTCTGTTATAAGCTGCCAGAAATGCAAAAGGTGTAAATGCTCCTGTAGTATTCATGTGAAGATCAGAGTAATTTAAGAGACAGTGAACATATAAAACCACTGGCTGTCTTTGTAATATTTTCCCCCTTTCAGGAGAACTTCCATATCCGGAAACTGGAAGACAAACACGGGCTCTGCAATGCTGGAACAAATTGCTATGTCAGATAAGTAAGTTGAGTCTCATGTAAAAGGTAATTAAAATTAATGGAATTTTATTGTAAGTTAATCTTTTACAGATCACATTGACCATGTGCAATTGACAGTAAGTGCATGTCTCCCATTCATTTTGGAAAAAACCTTTGAATTAGGTGAAAGAACGTGAGCCAAGAGTTCCCATATGACTTGTCTCAGAGTCAACTACCCAAACGAAGTACCAGCCTTAGGTGCTTATGTGCACTTTTGGGTTCCTACATCCCTGTCTGCACTGGAATTTACCTCAGAAAATTCCATTTTTAAGATTCAACCCATCAATCATTTCCTCTGGTTCATTTGCCCTCTTTTTGCCTGACAGTCTTACCCTATGCCACAGTGTTTTAAACTTTCTTCCTTCTACATCATCTGTTATAACCAAGCAATCTAGTCTTAACTATGCCTATTTAAATAGTATTTCTCTTTTCTACTTTAAATCCTGCTAAATGGCTTATTTTTAATTTTTAAAATTTCCACTAAATTGGGAGGCTTTTTGCACGGATGCTGGGATACACTGGAGCTGATTTCTCTCATGTTATCATTCCAGCTCTGTACTTTAATTTACGGTGCATTTCTTTTTCTCTCCTGTTCTCATACTGGATCCTTTTTACAATGCAAACACATTCTCCTTACAGTACCATTTTGAAGCTCAGGTCTTTTGTTGACAGAACTCTTCCCTCTACTGCTCATTTGCTCCAATCTCCTCCACATCATGCAGACCTCTTTTCCCTGCCAAATAAATCTGTGAGGCTTTTTGGTGGCTATGAATTTATTTTTTGTTCAACCTCTCTAATGGTTGCTACCAGTGGAAGCTGAAAAATGAAAGTACAATTTAAAAGGTGTTTTAAAGTTCAGTAGTAGTCTTTTTCTGGTTTGGGTGGTTTTGGTTTTTTTTAAAAAAAGTCTGGAACCTACAACTTGGTCCCTCTCATGAGCTGAGAGAGACACAGGAATTGAACCATTGCCTGCCCTGAGAAAGGTGAAAACAAGTAAGACGGGAATTACAGCTCCCTGCTCTCCAACCCCCGTCTAGACTGTGTCCTCACTGATCTCCCCTCTGGGGATGGAGTGGAGCCACATTATTTTCTCTTTCTCATTCCCCTCCCACCTTCCTTTAGAGAGTGAGGTTATGCCTTCACCGAGAGGAAAGGAAAGAGTGTGCTTTAGTGTGTGTAATTACAGTCCATGAGCTGCTGCTCTGCGAAAACACAGCCCTTTGGCTTTGCCATCAGGAAAACTAAACAGTGTTGAGTATGGGGAATGAGGATGGAATGCTGTAAATGCTCTGTGTGCTTTGCTTCGGCTTCCTTTGCTGCATATGAGATAATTAGAGCATCATAGGCATTTTCCCGTTCAAAAAACACTAGCCAACAGAACCAAGCTTCTTTTATGCTGAGGAAGACAAAAGCCTGGCAAAGACAGATGTTTTCTCATACCAGAAAGGTTTGTATCACATACCCTGTGTTTGCTTCGGTCACACACCGGGGTAAGGAAGAGCAGGGAAAACAGACCTTGTCTGAAGAGCTGAAATAGTGTAACAACATACCAGAGAAATCAAACGTGAGGCATGTGCAGTGCATTTATAACACATCTCAGGAACTAGGAGGAAGTGTTGTGAAAGCAGTGCCTGAATCGACATTGTTGGCTGAATACAAATCTTCGTCTTGACATTTAGGAAAGAAAGAAGGATGTGGCAGAGGAAGAGGCAGTGATGAGGCAGAGGACAGGCACATCTCCATGTGCACCTTCTTGCCAAGCCCTCTGTTTGTGAGAGGCCCTGCTCCCTAGGTGGGCCCAGGAGAACAGAGACTTGTGCTAATTATGCACACCCAATGGTTCGTGTCAGACATCTGAGGAACAATATTTCCATCTGTCCATTCTAAGGCTGCTGCATACTACACTGGCTCTGGGAAAATCAGAACCATGACCTCTTGTCCAACCTACTGTGCAAGCCTTGGGTTTAAAACACTACACACTAATCCATCCAAGACCTCTCTTTCCAAGTGTATTTTTCCAGCTCCGTGTTCGTTGGCAGAAGACAGACTATTAAAAATGCTTTCATAGATCTGAGTAGGTTTGGTATTTTAAAGAAAATGTCTCCATTTTTTTTCAGGTTAAGTCCAGACACTTACTGTTAAAGACAAGCTTTGCTGTCCTCACAACTTTCTAAGATACACACTGGTATTTTATAGCCAGAAAAAAAGGTTATTTATAAGCAAGTGCATGCAAGCAGTCCGGTCAGTCAGTGTATCCACAGATGTTGAAATTGTCAGGCATCCAAAAAATCATCTCATTTTGGACAAAAAACATGTTTCTCACAGGAAAAAAATTATTTTCCTTGCTAAAATATTACTGTTAGGATTTTTTCAAACAGTTGTATCAGTTTCTTTGTATTCTGCTTAAAAGAAAAACTTTTCCACTGGAACAGACTTGATAGAGGAAGATATAAAGAATGTGACCCAATAAGGTGACTTGGAAGGGATGCTACTACTGAAGAAATTTATATATGAATCAGACTCTCAGCCCAGCAATGAGTTCCCTTTGATCCTGGAGGGAAGTCAAATGCCATGTTCATTACATCAGGTTTTTTGCAATGGAAAATAGTATGATGTGGCAGATCTGTCATCGTGGCTCAAAGGCTGGACCAGGAGAGAGCAGGAGAGGGTCTGTGAAAGGAAATAGCTCATTTATACTCAAATGCTAACCAATGGAACAGAAATAAAGTTCATGATAAATGGCTGCTTTAAAACCAGTTTTGTTTTTTAAGCAGAATGTCCTTCAGCTGGTGGAACTGGGATATCTGCCTATATAAGCTTTCAGGATCATATCATCACTTACTGGTGCCCATGCACAGCGGTGCTGTTAGCTAATGGAAGTTCTTAGTGCTGTTTTGTGTCCTGTGAGTCAGTCTTTGCCATGGAGCAAGCACACAGAGCTTACATCACCTCCGAGTGCTCTCAGCAGGGTGTTCAGGCTCCCTGGTTTGTCACTAACAGTTCTGTTCCTGAGCACAGGAATCGCCTCACTCATTTTTCTAGTAAGTCCCACTTCATTCCCTTGTTAGTCAGAAAATCTCCCTATTCATTGGATGGATAAAGCTCTTCATGCAGGAAAAATAAATCACATTACTGGAGGTAGAATGGGCAAACTGCCCATTCCTCAGCCCGTATTTCTTACCGTGAGGTTAGAAATGAAGTGGGGTTGTTCTTATGTTCAATACTGTATAAAATGCTAGGGTTTTTTAGGAGTTGCAGAATTCCTCAGAATTCTTTACATTTCTGTTGAATTTTACTGTAGTTATCTGTAACCCTACACGAATTGTCTTGCATGCTACATAACTTTTACATAGTGTCATACATCACTTTCTCTTGCATCCTCTTAAGGGTTGTTCCATCTTGATTTTTCTTTTGCCTCGGTAAGTGGTGTGCATGGAAAGCTGTCATTGCTGCTTTGGAATCCAGTTGGGTCCATAATTTGGAATGGAGAGTCTCATTCTAGTGTTTCTGATAAAAGAATAAAGTTCATCCGTAACTAAGGACACTACAAAGCACAGTAGGCAAGGAGATTGTCACCCTTGAATCTGGGCACGGGAGCACAAGTTTGAATTTCAGAGGAGAACAGAAGCCCTGTTCCCTGCTTTCTAAAACCCCTTGGCATCACAGGAACCACAAAAACTGGTCAGATGCTAAATCTGTGGAGTTCTCGCGTAAAGTACAGCCACTCCTAGCAAGCTGTCCTAGGGTGAAGGCACTGGGAATGCAGGATGGGACACAGCTAAATGCTGTTTGTGTTCCAGCATATCTTATCTTCAGGTTACTCACAGTTTAGAGCAGACATGTGTTTGGACCAATATAAATTGGGACAGGATCCAGCATAACACCAGGTCAGGATACAGAGCCACAGCTTTTCTGGATTCTACTGGGAAAAGTAGAGCAATCAGGCCAGTATCTCTAAGCTACTATTCTGGGAAATACAGATTCAGTAAAAGTGACAGTATAGTGAAGATTCTGAATTTAGAGCAGACCTTGTGTAAAACACATCGTTAGCCTTTAGAAAAACAAGAGCCTGATGAGATACTCACAGAAAAAATTATCTTTATGAAACAGGTACAAGCTTTGGGTTGACACCTGCTCTGAAATATTTGGTGGTTTGGACATCTGTGCTGTTAAAGCTGTGCATGGGAAGGATGGAAAGGATTACATTTTCGAGGTAAGCAATCCTACTCTTTTCAGTACATGCTTTTATATAGCACAAACACCCAAGTAAAGAACATTTGTGATAGTTAGGCATTGGCACATTTCTGTTTCAGGAGAGGCTGTGTATTTTTGAGCAACACGTAAATCATAATACAAAGCCACATGTCCAAGTTAGTGGCAACTCTTGCTGGGAAATGTGACCATATGTATGGTAATGTCTTTTAGTGTTGGAGGAAGCGGACACAAAGTACAAAACAAAACCAAATGAGGATGTCACATTTTCCCAACCCTTATGATTTCTTTCCTGAGCAGGCTTACCAGTTTTTCCTGGAAGTTTTATAGATAGCACTACCCAAGGAACCCCAGCAAAATTATACCTTTACATGGAAAAGGAAATTGAGAATGAAGTGGAAACAGCTTTACTTTTTTCTAGCCTAAATATTGCATTTAAGATCTGATTCCTCAAGACTCAGAAGATTCTGCTATTGATAATCTTGAAAAGTTTGTTTCTCATTTATCTTAAGTTTATTATGGATAAATATAACTTTGTCTAGCCATAAACCAAGCTGTCATCACTTGCCTATCACAGAATTCAGGATTTCTTCAGCATCTTCCATGTTCTTAGAATTTTATTCAGGAGATAGGCAAAGATCTTCAGAATCTCCTCACTCCAAAAGAGAGTGATATTTGCTAAAGCAAAAGTAAGAGTATTTTTTTCTAAACCATGAGAGCAATCTGGACATTATGGATTGACCCTCTCTAGTTATTGGTGCCATTTGTAACAGAAAAGCTTTGTAGAATTAACAGTCTTTGCTTTCAAAGTCTTTGTTTTCAAACAGTCCTTGTTCACGGTGTTAAACAGCTCTATGTATTCTCTGCCAGTTTCACAAGTTTATTTATCGCTGTTGCAATTGCTAACAATTCCCAAATCAATCAATAGCACTTTAAAGGACTGAGCAGCTTGCAGCATCAAACCTTCAGCAAAACAAACAGAATTAATCACTACCTCCAGAGATGCTGAGGAAGATGTTAAGAAATCCTGTTTCCTTTGTCTGCCTGGCCAAACCCAAACTTACTGCGTCTTAGTATTTCAAAACTCACTGTAGCATAAAATTTAGGATTCCATACCAAGCCTCTTCTGTTGCTCCTTCGTATAGTGCAGTCCTTCTGCCCCCTGATTGGCATCAACCCACACTACTGAGTCCCTTCTGCCAATCTCTTTTATTCCCTACTTTCTTTTCATTGTGTGCTTTCTGTACAAATAGCGTTGGACCTTTTCTGCCTCCAATGGCAGTGAAGGATATCTCCTTTCTTTTAACAGTTGACACTTCTGTGGCGTTCCTGTTAGCAGATTCCTGTCAGACTAAATGCACTTCATTTCATTCATGTTTCCACCATTTTGATATTGCATAATTTTTCAGATTTTTGAGCAAAGCCAGCAAGCATCATCAGCTTCTGCTGAAGTCAAGCACTCAAACCAATTCCTGCCTTGAGCTGGGAGGTCTGGTGGATAGGAGGAGAAGAGGGGGCAGTTTTTGGAAATGATGCAGCCAGTGCAAATTATGAAATGGACCAACAGAGTACCCCACTCCTGCTTCTGAACAAATCCCCTAATTTTCTGTGCCAGATACAGTCATACTTTTAAGCAGACAGAATTCTGAGAACTGCAGGGTACATCAGAACTGGGTTTGTAGAGCATTTTAAGTAGTGTACATAATAGGTGATGCAAGTAAAAGAAAGAGTGGATAGAAGCGTGATAATTCTTGCTGTGCTACAGAATCAGCTGAATTGTTTGGAAGATGGTAATGCTCATCAGCAAGAATATTCAGAATCTGGATAGGACATTGAAATGTAGAATCGTTTGCAATGTTCACGTCCAACAGAACATCTGTAAAACTTCCAGTCATTTGCTACTAAAAGCCGTCTTAACTCCACAGTTACTACACTATAATTTTAGCAGTTATTGCACTGTAATTCTGATACAATGAGAAGCAGAAGACCGTCTGCACCAGGATAGGAAATGTTTTTGCCTTTTGTGTACTTTCAACGTGGGAAAATAGATGTGTTATTAAAGCTAGCATGCTGTAATCAAGAACCAGTAGCTGAGCAGAACAATCAGACCATAAATACTGGATTTAACTCCAGTTGCAGTCCCATACTGAAACCTGTCCTCCCATGTCTTCATGGTAACTGGTACATCTACTTCAAAACTAAATGTTTCTGCATTACTGACACTTTAATTCTGCAGATACGACCTGACAAGAAACACACAAACTTCTTAATGCATGAAATAATGCATGCGGATATGTTCTTCCTGATTTTTCAGTTGGAACATGGAACCAGTGTAACCAGTGATAGGAATGCACACATCTACATCAGCCAGCTTCCGAGGAATTCCAGTTAGGGTGGAATTCTACTGAAGTATCCTTCATGTACTCAGCATTCTAGACAGAAATTAACCCCAGGATTTTCTGTCATAAGGTTGGGAGACCAGCATTTTACAGGAATAACTACTCTACAGGAATAACTGCTTAGACAAAGGTGTTCAGCAAGAGCTCTAGGGCATGCATAATCCAAGACAATAGGTTTAAAATACCCACAGAGTTTACATATTGCATGTAACAACTCATCTGCTTACAAAAATCCATTCTACACTAATGTCAGAAAATATACCACATAAATTACTTTTATATATGACTATTTCTGAAAGGTTACTAATTAATTTGATACTGTCTTTTCCTTCCCTTTTTTCTCTTATACCAATAATTTTATTCTTTCAGTGTTGTAGCCATTCAGCTGCTTTGTGATGGTGGTTTTGTCATTCCTTGGCTTAACATTCTGCTTTCTTTTATTCCCCAAAACCATGGAGCAACAAATTGTACCAGTGGCTAATATTAGAGAGTCATTACAACATTGTGTCTCATGAATCTAATGTTCTGGCTGTACTTCTTAAAAAACACCACTCTAAAGTGATTTTTTATCTGTGATCTAGTATGGTACACTTACATTGCAAGTAAGAATGTGTTGGTTCTTAATGTTAGATCCAGTCATCGTGCCCCACTTCTTCAAGAAGGGTAAACATATTTGTTTCTGTTTTAGTTTCTCTAATAGTTTCTCTTCAATACATATTTGATTAAAAGGATGAGAATTATTAAATAACTTATTTTAACGCCTTGTGGCCATTCAAGTTATGCAAAGTGTGCTTGCTGCATAAGTGGATTAATGATTGTTCAGGAATAACATGAAGAATTAGAGAACTAAAATGAAAGAGAAAAAATGAAGGCTAGTGACACTGCAGTATAGTTGTGGACAATTAATTCCTGCATACATAAACCTTGTTATGAAATAAAGAAATATACAGATCTTCATTACTGTTAGCTTCTTGCAGATGTCTCCTTCATGGCAAGTGCATGCTTCCCTGGCCAAGTAGATCTCATTATAATAAAAACCCAAGAAATGGCAGTGTGAGTACAGCTTCTCACGTTTTATAGCTTTGGGTGCTCAACTTGGGTCCTTTTTATAGATTTGGGTGCACCCAGTGCTAGTTCATATTTCTATAGCTACCCCAGCAACTTCTAGTCATTTGAACAAGGTGAAGCCAATACTGGTATTATTTCCTAAACGTTATAAAAAGGATACATTTTTAGTGTACTGTTCATTTTCCACACTGCTATAAATCCTACTCTCAGGGAAATTTTGAAAGATGTCCATTTGTTCCTTCCTTTTGAGGGATACCTCGTGCGTCCCCAGGAAAAAAATCCAGCCCAATTTGTCTGAAGACAGGGAGGACAAGTTATTGAAGTCATAATATTATTCAAGCACAATACAACCTTTGCTTTCTGTGAAGCTACAAACTCTACAGTTTTCTTAGATGGGGCTATAAGAGGTGACTTTGACTTTTAAAAGAACATGGTTTGCTAAAAGTTGTTCCCTGGAAGAAACTACCGTCTCTAGAAGAACCTTGTGGTTCTTCTTGTCTTTTACTTCTCTTCTCCGAAGAACTATCTCCACAACTCCTACTAGGGAGCAATGAATTAATTAAAGAATCGATTTGCTAAAAGGAAGGGTTGTCAGGTTGGTCAGGGGAAGGCTAAGTTGTTATTCTATGCTATCTTTGCTATTCATTTAGTGTCTGTTCTTACCACCTCAGTTGGAGTACTCAGCTGCCAAGCATCATCATGCCAGAGGCAAGCTGTAGAAACAAGAATTTTATTAACATATCATTGCAACATTCAGCTTTTTAACCGTCTCGCCAATTCTTGCTAATAAGGCATCAAATTAAGGTCCTTTAAACCTTAGAAGGAAGACTTTTTAAATTAATACCTCTGTAGTTTTAATACTAGAAGGAACAGATACTGGAGCACTGTTCATTAGATCTGACTCCACTGAGTATTATCTTTCATGTTTGATTCTTGGAAAACCAAACCTCTGGGAAACTAAACAAAAGCTCATATCATGATGATGAATGCAATAAAAGAGAACAAATGGAACAGAATCCTTTAAAGTGGCCTCACAGGCAGTCTCCCAAATTTTGCTCAAAATTGAATGGGTGGGTGGCTGCTGCAGGTGTCTTATTTCCACTTGCTTGTTTTTACCCTAGGCTATATTAAAATTAGCTTCCAAGTGGTTTATAACCTGAAAAGATCCAAACTGTTTGGTTTTCATAAAGAATACTTTCAGCCACTGTAAGCCAATATAAGAAATTAAACAGAATTTTATTTCTTTTGAAGTCCTGGTGCAATAGACGCCATTTCTGAAGGTGCTGCAGTCTGTCAAACTACTGGGAAGCACACCACCACCTCCAGTGTATATATGCTGTGTAAGATGTAGTGGCACAGCACCAGCACTACGTACACTGTCTTTTACAGGCTTCTGTATTCCCATGTTCAGTGTCCTGAGTGATATTGGATGGACTATTGGATGAAGGAATACATCAGAAAGGAGCAAAGGCAGAAGAAACCTGTACCTCATACAGGATTTGTGCACGATTTAGAGTTGTGCTTTCTAGAAAACACTAGCTATAGCGTTCATTTGCAATTCAAATTGTCAGAGCTAGGTCACTGCCCATGGCACAAGTTTAATGAGCATAAGGCTCTGGTGCTATACTGCCAAGTGCTCAGAAGCTAAGCTGACTCACTCTTCCCTCTTAATCGGATGGAGTTCCAAAGTTCAGCACAAAAGCCTGGAGAAAGATATGAAAATATATTCTGTTAGAAATATTTGGTAATATCCTTGTCAGCTGTATCACGAATCATAGACATATTGAGGTTGGCAGGGACCTCTGGGGATGACCTGGCCCAACTGTCTGCTCAAAGCATGGCTGACTTCAAAGTTGCTCAGACCTATCCTAAAAGGAAAAATAGAGGAAGGAATTTGTTTCTTACCGTGTCTGCCAACCAGCCTCCTATAATAAGCAGGCCTTTAAAAACCCTCTAGAATCATAGAATCATTATGGTTGGAAGGGACCTCCAGGGTCATCAAGCCCAACCTTTATCCCATCATATTCCTGACCATTAGACCATCAGACCATGGCCTCAAGTGCCTCATCAACCCGTTTTTTGAACACCCCCAGGGACGGTGACTCCACCACCTCCCTGGGCAGCCCATTCCAGTGCTCTAGAAACATAACTATATTGATTTGGCATATAAATATGTGCAGGGGTGGCAAATAATAATGGCCCTGGTTTTTTTACATACTTGAGTGGCTTTCCATCCATTGAAGAATATCCTCTCTCCAGGTTAGTAAGGGAACTCAATCCAGCTGTAGTATTTGATGAAGTCAGAAGTCCCTCATAATTTATGATCTGGCACTGTAACAGGTTTTGAACACTTAGGAGTCTAAAATTACCCTTTTGGTGATATAACTAAGTTATAAATAAATAAGACTACACCTGTCTGTGAAGATTCATATTTCCAAAACAATGAGCATTCCTACATTTCCTAATAGGACTTAATATAACTTAATTATTCCTTATAGGATTTAATGTAACTTAATAAGAAGGGCTAAGGATATAAAATTCTAGAAAAAGGCAACCTTTTTAATTAAGATTTTTTTCAAGTTTCATATGTGGGCTTCACATGATAGAAAAAACCCACTTTATTCAATTAACTCTTCTGGGCCTTTTTTTATATTTTTGGAAGTAGCAGATTTAATCCACTGTAATTTTCCAGGTATCATTCAAGAAATAATGACATCAGGTGTTCCTTTAGGCAGAAAAGTAAATGAAGTGTATCTGGTGACATAGTTAATGAAGGGGGCAAATTTGTCTTGCTAGTTTTCATTTAAATGGAGCAATAATAATTTACCTCTGTGAGTAACATTAATATTTTGGTTTCCATTCTAAGAATAATTATTCACTAATATTTTTCACATACTATGTATGCTTGCTGTATCTACTGTTAAAATACCTGTAAATTTTGAAATTTTAAATTAGCAATGATAGCACTTCTTATATGTGACTGTCTTAATGTTTTCTTTTGCACATACTGAACAATACTTCGTTAGTAGGAGGGTGAATACAGGTAAAATTAATTGTAATGTTAAATTATTTATTATTTTATAAATTAAACCAGTCTGTCACATATTCTCTTCAAAGTTCTTGAATTTTTCTCAGATATATTAACTACATTTTCTATATATTTTTACACTTTTTAATCTACTACATTTTCATGAGTTTGCAACATACAAAATCAGCTTCATCCAGTGATTTTGACTGGACGTAGAAATCATTTCCTTGGTTTGTTTTCATTCCAGATTAAACCAATACCATATAAATTTATCTGTAGGCACCGGATCCTTCAGGGACGCTTGATTCACTTCCCCAGCTGCTTTTACTTTTTCAGCAGATGTTGTTACTCACCCACTACAGGAGGGACTGTAAAAATTTCCTAGCAGTCACCACTGATTTTCTGCTGCATTATCCCCTGCCCACTTCTCAGGTGTGGTTTCATTTCCAATTACAAATTATTCCTACATCTGCCAGAGAGACCTCAGGGAAAGCCCCGTGGTTACTTCATATCCAGTCACTCCCATACTTCTCAGAAGTCTCACCATCTCTTCTTACATCCCATTCAGTCTTAAGTGACCTCCTCAAACTATTAGGTTTTCTTAATGTAAGTTACTTTCCCCCATACTTAGAACTCTTAAATTAAAATCTGTGTCAGCCTATGCCTTTACAGTCAAAATTTTCACCACAATTGGAGACATCCAGGTCCCACAAAAACAACGCAGAAGAATAACACATTCATAGCATAAGAAGAACACAAGCCAGTTTCTCTTACTTACAGACCAAAGTAAATGTTTTTCCTCAGTCTTCACACTCTCAGGCATGGACCTTCAAAACTACCTGGATTCATAAGGAAAGTAATTCCTCCTCTGCACTTACCAATTACCATATCTTCTCCATAGGTCTTTTTCCACATGAAATCCATAGATCATTATTCTGCCAGACTCTTTGGGCACTTCTGACTTGCAAGTCCTCTGTCTGTTCCTTCATGTTCCTCTTGTATTTCAGCATCCAACAAACACCTTTTTCTTCCACTGTGTCACAGTTCTTTACCTTTGCCCTTCCTTTGACCTCTACAACCCTGTGTTTCCCAACACCATTTGGGCTGGGTCTTCATAAAGCTTCTAGGCAAGAGATCTTTCTTAATCCTGTGGTGGTAAACATGCTACGTCATGGAGAACTGTCAGGACAATGCCAGTCAGAGTAGTTTCTCCTTCAAACATTATGATCCCTTTGCAATTACTGATATCTTATAATTGCACTGACTCCTTTATTAATCCCATCCCCTTTCCTTTCATACTCAGTTAAACAGCATTTCTCTTCTCTTTCTTGCCAGTCTCAGTCTAGCAGCCCAAATTTCAAATCCTTGCCTTATCCACACTAGCAGCAGAGGGCACAGGTTCACTAGAAGGTCCCAGCACTGGAAGGTCAGTCTTTTGTTTTGGCACAGTATTGTGTGGACTTAAACATGCTGCTGTAGTTTCTGTTACTACTGCTGATACATGCACTCAGTCTCTTATAGTTTAATATAAAGACATAAGTGCATTTCGGAGTATGGTTTCTGGGTGATAGAGAGCCATTCACCCCATAGAATTGGTTACTGAAATGCATATAAATTAAAGAGAGAAATGATACAAATTGAATGACCGTAATTCATAGTGACCCATGTTTTCACTGGCATCTGCAGAAGTGATGTATTTGACTTCATAAATTAAAGATTTATTTTTTATATGAAATCTTCTTAGTGGGAAACTCCACTATTTTAAATAAGCTGAATTAAGTACTGAAAAAAAGCCAAACCTGGCTGTGTTTAAAGTGTATTTTAAAACTACTACAGTCTGTAAATAGACTATTTATAAACAGGATGCTTTGTGTATGTTTAAACTTTGTCAAGTCCTCCAAAGTGGGGAAGATGCCAGCCTGACATTCCTGTTAGTCATTCACAGGTTTGAAAGCCTGTTAGCTACCCAAAATATTTTTCATTCTTAGGGTACATTTGTATAAAACATTACTGATTTCTGATAACTGAGTGATTATTTTACTAGGAAGGAAAGCAGACTGTATTCAAGCCTTGGCATCTGACTCAGTACTTCTTTGGTGTTTGGTTCAGCATATCTTGGACCAACAATATTTCTTCAAGTATGGCAACAAACAAATGAGTTTTCAACAACATCAAAGCCCGTCCAAGTGATAAAAGGTTGTCAAGGGCAAATGGCCATGGTTTTTAATGTCATATGTGATCGAATCTGCCTCAATATGTGAATAGGGCAGCTGTGCTTGAAAATTCTGTCATCAAGAAGTGTAAGATCTCACTGAAGTGGACATGAAGTTTTGAGCAACGCTTCAAACCTTGTTTTTTTATTCTTAGCCATAAAACTGCACTTTTTCCACGTGTTCTGGTAAACAACATGGCAATATCTCCTAAAGAAAGTTTATATGTAAACTTGCAGTTATAGAAGCATTTAAAAACAGGAATTCAGTCAGAACCCAGTCCTCCAGATCTTAGTCCTGTCTAATCCTTTGGCAGGATCTGGTATTAGGCAATTTGTTTCACAATAATATTCCAAATAATTCTTTTAACAGAAGTGTATGGTAAACAAAATGAGGTTTTCTTTGCACGCTTGTGAAGCATGTAACTGTTGCTTCTGTTGTTGGCTGAGAGGAGGGTTAATATACACCTGGATGATAGTGAGAGTAGCAATGTTTTCAAAACAGCAGACAGCCAAACATCCAGTGTCCTTCACACTGACATCAAGACACTCTAACGTTCAGGCATAACACTTCAAAGTCCTGGTCAGAGTATCTGACACATATGGTTGCCTCCTTCCCCCAGGCACTTTGCATATTACTCTTGCAAGAGAAAGCTCATGATAAAATGAAGTGGTTCTTTAAGCATTACAACATTCTTATGAAATAGCAATAAGTCAGTGGACATTAATACTAAAGTAAATCCACAGAATTTTTTTATTTCAATACCCACACAACCAGCAAGACTACCTTTTACCCATCCAGAAATATGAACTCATGTAGGTTCAATACTTTTCTCTCAATTAATTAAAAACGTTGATTATATTCCACTTACAAATACCTATATAAAAATACAGTAAATTTTATAGAAACTTTCTTTGTAATTGTTAAGCATTTCTATGATACCATTGATGTGGCCCAAGAGTGGAAAACCATTCATTCATTTCTTAGGAAACATTTGCTCTAGACTTAGTTATTATTTCATTGTTTACTTCAGGGTTATTTTAAAGCCTTTTAGCTGTGAGGAAGCTTAGGGGAGACATCCTAGATCTGAAGATCCCAGAACAAGTGTTGCCAACATTTTGGTTGCTAATACACAATGCCAGCATCTCGTGTAAATGAACAAACAGAAGAATAACGTAAATGCTTTCGGGCTTTAAACTGATCTCATTATTAGAACAAAGTAGTCTTTGTCAGCCTCAGTAAGGACGTCTGTAGCACTTACCATATTTTGAAAATCCTCAGGCTTAGGTAAAATTATCTACAATGCAGCTCATTCCCAACTACTGTGCAAGAGGAAAGATTACATCCCAGTGTTAGAATGAACATGCATGTTCTTTTAAATCCAGGTGTTTCTTTAAACAGCCAATTTGTGAGGCTAGAAGCACTTTCTAGAAGCACTGGAATAGCTAGAAGAAGGCAGGTGAAGCGGTGTTCTTTGTCTATGAAGGAGATTTAGTGTTCAGTGCAGGTCAATGGATTGAGAAGAGTTTTGTTGTCCCCACTGCATCCCTTCCACCTCAGGAGGGGTCCATGCAATGCAGATGCACTGGCTTTATGCTCATCGGTCTGATCCCTGTGCCACCCCTACAGACAACAGAATTCTTCCACCTTGTAAATATTTGCAGAATCAGGTCTTATCACAAAATTGCAGTGTTTTCCCTTCAGGTACATGAGCTGGGTGACTGACAAAAATAAGGCTACAAGCTACAGCAGAATGCCCACCTGAGACAGGACTCAACCGCTCTAGCCAGCACAGCTCTGCTCCCAACAGCAGAGCTCTTGTTCTGGTCCTTTGCCTAGAGGCTGGGTAGGACTGAGGGCAGTTTAAGGGTTTTCTCTGACCTTTAGCACTTACAATTGCCTGTGGCAGCGCCAGGCCACCAGCACTGTCTTGACCCTGTTGATCCTTTTCAGTCTTGTTCCATTTACCTGCAATAGAGAAGGAGCTTCAGAAGCCAAAGAGGCACAGGAAGGTACACGTTTGAAAACACCCCCAGAAAACTCACTGATCCTCTGTAGTTGTGCAAAACCCACGAGGATCCCTCTTCACCCCCAACACCTTATCCCTGCAGAGCTTCTCGTTGTGCCTGGCGCACCATTTGCCTGCACTGGTGAGAGATGCTGTGTGTGGTTGGGCAGCTGGGCTGCTTTTCACAGCCTGATGGTTGGGTGGGCACAGCTCCGCTCATACACAGAGTCTGACTGGGTCAGATATAATGATGTAGTCTAGCTGCTTTATCCCTGACAGCCTCTGTTAATTATTACTGCTGTTGGTGGTGTTGCTGTGCTCCGTCCCTGTGAGAAGCAGCAGAACCCAGGGCTGCAGGTGACAGGCCTTCACCTCTTCCTAAAAGCCTTGATGCACATTGAGAAAGGACTGCAGCTTCTGAAAAGTGAATGAAGTCCTTTTATTGTTGAAATAAAGATGTCCAGTGCCATTATGAACAATAGTTGGGGTTATTACATTAGGCTTTTCTTTCCACTGAAACAAAAAGATGCACCAGAAAGAGACAGACTGTAGAAATAATGAATACTCTGCAGAAATAACAAATGCTTATAACCCACCAGAGTGAAGTGGATTCAGTATTATTTTTATTCACCCGAATAGGCGAATTAAGTAATTGCTGAACACTATCAAGCTGGCACATTTAAAATGGAAATGTGCATGTTTTTATTTGCCTCTCTGATATTCTTCTTTCTTTGAGGAAATTCTTATTTTTTTTTTTTCATCAGCCACAATGCTTTTCAAAAAAACAGATCAATATGGCAAGGTCATATTTCAGATTGTTCATTAATCAATAAGGATCCAGCCTTCCCTGGCAGAAATCCAACAAACAACTAGGAAGGTGAAGTTGCAGTTTGTATTTCCATGTTCTAATTCAGCTGATGAACTTGGTATGAGACACAAAAACACATGAGAAAGTCTTCAGAAACACATCTGCTGTGTGCTTCCCACAGGATCCTGTTCCCCAGAGAGTGGGTGCCCCAGTGTGTTGCCTGAAGGTTGTGACAGTGTGGAATTGCTGTTCTCTGGCTCTACTGACCCATATCCTGCACTCGGGCCTTTTTCCTGACAGAACATGAACCCTTTCTAGAGATCTTGTTTGACTTTGTTAATGAAGCAAATAGATGAGCTGAGATGGTGCACAGATGTGGGGTGAGTTTGCTGTGGGGCCGTTATCAGTAGCTGATGTACTGGTTTGTGTTACAGGTCATGGACTGTTCAATGCCTCTGATCGGTGAGCATCAGACTGAAGACAGGCAACACATAACTGATCTAGTCGTAAGCAAAATGAACCAAATGTTGTCCAAAACTCCTATACCATCTCCTCAGAGACCCACTGCCACTCAGCAGCCTCAGGTAGGAAACTTTTGTTTGTGAAATAGAGAACCTTAATCTTTCATTTTAAGATCAAAATTTCCCTCAAAGGACTTGGCTGGAAGACTACGCGGACATACCCTGAACAACAACAATTCAAGAACTTATCAACATGTTTTATGGGTTTGTCATGTTAAATGAGATTATCTGCAGATACAATTGGGAAGCCAAAGTGCTGGTGTGGTTCTACCAGTAACCTGGTAACTGTGGATTCAGTGAATTACCAGGCTGGGTACTGTTTCCTTTTTCTTACATCTGTATAAAATATCATGGAAATACTAAGAAGCACTGCTGTAGACAGTCTTTGCTTTGAAGATGTCAGAAAGAATACTAAGGCAATAGCTCTTGTTGTTCTTGTGAGAAATTAATTACATCAGCAATCTTTTGTTACGGGCTGCAATTCACAAAATATCTTTCAAATGTAGGAAACTCCTGAAAGATGTTCAGCTTACTAGAAAACTTGTGTCAAAGGCTCCAAATAGATGTGTTTCACTTATTTTATCTTCCATGGCCTCGTAGTTAAAGTGTATGCACTAAAGAGAATGCAGAATTCTGGCCCTGGCCTTGCTACCTTTCAGACTTTGGAAATCATCTTTGTGCTTCCATTTCCATGCTTACAAAATGTGAAGTTCATTTTATTGATCCTTTAAATATCTTCTGAGAGCATGATATTTTTGTAGAAGTCTCTAAGAACATTAAAGTTTTGCCTCTAAATTGAAGAGATATGGATCTGATGGGTGGACTATCAAATGGGTAAGGAATTGGCCAGGTGGCCTCATCTGGAGTTGCAGTCAACAGCTCAATGTCTAAATGGAAACGGTAACAAGTGGTGTCCCTCAAGGGTCTGTCCTGAGACCAGCACTGTTCAATCTCTTCGTCGGTGGCATGGATAATGGGAGCGGGTGCACCCTCAGCAAGTTTGCAGATGACACCAAGCTGAGTGGTGCAGTCAGTACAGTAGAGGGAAGGGATGCCATCCAGAGGGACCTGGATGTCAACGTCCCCCAATATCAGTAGAGACTGGGTGATGAATGAATTGAGAGCAGCCCTGCATCCACGAATACCATGGAGGTATTAGTGGATGAAAAATTGGCTATGAACCAGCAATGTGCACTCCCTCACAGCCGAGAAAGCCAACCATGGTGGCATGCAAAGAAGCATGGCCAGCAAGTCAAGGGAGGTGATTCTCCCGCTCTTCTCCACTCTTGTGAGACCTTACTTAGGGTACTGCATCCAGTTCTGGGGTCCCCAGTACAAGGCAGACATGAAGCTGTTAGAGCAGGTCCGGAGGAGGGCCACAAAAATGCTCCGAGGGCTGGAGCGCTTCTGCTGTGAAGACAGGCTGAGAGAGTTGAGAGGCTGACAGCCTGGAAAAGGGAAGGATCTGGGGAGACATTATTGTGGCCTTTAAATCCTTGCAAGGGGCTTAGAAGAAAGATTGTGAAAGACTTTTTACCAAAGCCTGTAGTGACAGGCCAAGGGGCAATGGTTTTAAACTGATGTTAGGAAGAAATTCTTTGCTGTGAGGGTGGTGAGACACTGGCCTGGGTTGCCCAGAGAAGCTGTGGCTTCCCCTCCCTGGCAGTGTTCAAGGCCAGGTTGGATGGGGCTTGGAGCAACCTGGTCTGGTGGGAGGTGCCCATGACAGGGGGTGGCACTGGGTGATCTTTAAAAGGTCTGTTCTAACCCAAACCATGCTACAATTCCAGGACTCTTCAAACAGTGCTATATAGATGCTAAATGGCATCTTTTATGTCTTCATAGCTAGGCAGCAGGTCTGATCAAGAGCAGCATTGGCAGCTACAACTCTCATATACTTCTAATATATTGAAGGAATAAACCATGACAATACACTCTGACATAAACTCTTAAGGACCTCATTGCTGCTCTGTCCCAGCACAGCTCCATGGTAATCAGTTAAGCCAAACTGTAATGCAGGAATTACCAAGCCTAAATCAAGAATCTATTTTTACTCCCAGTAGGCTCCACACCAGGTAAACAATTTGAAAACAATTTTGTGGCATACCTCAGACAGACTAGTTCTTGAGGCAGAATGACTAATTTGTTCTTCAAATATATCATCATGCTTGAAGTTACAAAAATACATCATCCCACATAAAAAAGTGGTGTGGCTTCTATTTATATTACAGCCACTTGAAGCTAAGCACAAAATTGTTTCAACCACGGAACCACATACAATGGAGAAGTTTCCATCCAACATGACTCCAAGTCTATTGTAAAGGGCACTGAAAAAGACAGACAAGGAGAGGGGAAAAAATCACCTTATGCCAAACTACAGTTTCTTTTAGGACTAGTAAATTAGCCATATATTAAAATGAAGGAAAGAGAAAAATTCAAGAGTTGCCCAGAGCATACAGATCAACATAAATCAAAATTTAAAACAGCAATAGACATTATTGTAGCATGAGTATACTCACAGTCATTTAGAGCATTTGATATTTCACGTTTTGAGGAAAAAAAATGTGAGGTTTTAGATAGCCATGCTTCCCTGGATTTTAAAGAAGACAAGGGAATGTTTAAGGTTACTGGTGTCATTCAAAGAAACAGGTTATCTGTTGTATGTAAATAAAGTTTCTACTCATTTCCAAAGAAGACTGCCTACGTAAGTCCAGAATGAAAGCAGGACACAAGGAAAAATTTAAGAACATTCCTGAATTCCTGTCACTGCTGTCACTCATCATGTCCATGAAAAGGTGTTTGTCCTCTTAAACAAAAAAGCTTTGGATGAATCCAAAGATAATATTTGCTGGCTAGCTGCTGAACTTCTGTTAGATTTCTACTTAGTTTAGGTTACTGAAGAATTCAGCCTGTGCTAATGGCAACAGGATGTTATTCAGCATTAATCTTTTCCTTATCCTATCCCTAAATTATGGGATGCAGTTGACCAAGATCAGAGATATCCCTTCAGAATATTTGCAATATTTGTTAGTTCTCTCAGGTAATCAGACTCTGCTTCCTTAAAATTTGCCTTGTCATATTATTTACCAGTTCAGGACAGGAAAAGGGGATCTGAATTTCTACAGAGGGTACTGTTTGCAAGTACCCATTCATCTTCCCAGCTTTGTGGGAAAATTATGAAACAGATCTATAGCATTTAAAACAGGTACCTACTCATGTGCAGATAGTTTTTAGCTAGGTTGTTTTCCTAAGAATAAAATCAGTCTGTTAAAACAAGCTATCCCTTTCGGTTTTGAACAGTCTCTTTTTTCAATCTGAGAAATTATTTCCTAATCTTGAGAAATGCAGCCCATTCATTTGCAGGGCAGTGGGATGCTGTGTGTTTCTGCAGGTCACAGAAAAGGCAAAGGCAGTAATTTATCCCAAATCAACTGTGTGCATATGTACGTGTGGTCTTAGAAACCAAAGGAATATAAATATCGTAGAGCAGTTTGTGTGTTTTGCTACTTCTGCTTTTAAATGAGCAGTTTACAGTTAATAGCACAGCTACAGATGTGCCATGGTTTGAATTCCCTGGTTATCTGCATGGGTTTTTAAAATGACTTATAGCCTACCCACTGTTGTGGCATTGGGTGCATCACACACAAAAGAATGCTTCGATTTATAGATGCCTGCAGTGGTCAATGCTACTCCAATTAACTGTTCATCAGAAAACAAATGAATGATTAGGAAAATAATCTTTGTTTAGAGCTGTGCAGCCAAATCTTGATGGAAATACTGACCTTGCAAGACGTTCTGCAGGCCAACAAAGCGCTCTCTGTCGGTGCCGGAAGGAGCGCATTCCAAGGGCAGGGACCTCAAACAACTGTCCTGCGTATGTTGAAGCCTCAGAGGTTGAGATGCTCTAACACATTAAATCATCATCTGAGCTATCAGATACATTGGGAGTTTTTAGATACATATTGTGTATATCACACATTTATTTACCTATGAACACTTGCGCAGGCTCTGTATGCAGCACGGCAGAGAACCTGTGAGGGAGAAAAGCTTCAGCTTGCAGCTCTGTGTGTGGCGCCTCGTGCCATCTGACTCTGGCTGCACTCAACAAACTCTGTGTTGTGCTGTTGTCTTGTGGTCCCAGCTCCAGTTCACTGCGAACCTTTGGCAGCGTGATTGAGCCATGCTGGGGTGGGAAGGATTCTTGATTCCAGGATTCGAAGCTTGCCAGTTTGGCCCTTATCACCTCCTTCACAAATCTTCCCACTATGAAGAAAAGCAAGGGTCCCTGGATGCAGATAAATTCTACCTGATAGAACTACCTATGGTCAAAATTAAGTTGTTTATATTTAATTTTAAAACATGACTGCTTGTTCTGCTGACAGCCATGACACAAATGTATAACAGAATTTATCTAGGAATATAATTTTAATAGAAGTTCTCCAGGAGACAAACCTGCTCTACTTGCAAGCAAAAAAATGATGGAATTCTGAATTTCCACCTTTCGTAACCTCTTTGAATACTTTGATACATCTCTTGAGAAGCCTTTTTCAAATCTCTCCTAAAAAGCAAGCCTGGGTTTATCTACCCAGTGAGGGTTCCAGCCGGTGGAATCCCCTCTCTCTGGCTCCATCTGTTGACAGGAAAGATCACTGCTGGAACTTCTGCTCCTGGATTTGCAAACTGCTGCAGGTGGTTGCTCGGTGCATGCTATTTGATGCTTGATTCTGTAGCAGCATTGGTATCTATAGCAATAATAGCCAAACATCTATTCGAAGCTGCATATCAAGTCATTCTATGAATCATGATTAACTAAATTCTGTGTAGCATGTTACATTGTGCTGGAGTATTACTGTAAAATGCAGTTGAAGGTAAAGAAAATAATATTAGGAAAATGTTTTTTCAGTCCAGCTCTGTTGAGACCAGGTTGCATTAACCACAAAGGAAAAAGGAATTTATTGTCCTTCGTGGAAAGAAGAAATTTGTGCACCAGAGACACATCCATAATGATATAACATCACAGAGAGCACAGCATTCCCAGCTATGTATTTAAAAGAAAGGAGCAGCACACCAACAATAAAGGAATAAATGATGCGGAAGTGAGGAGGACAGCACTTCAATTATTTTGAGACTAGAAAGCATTTCATTTCTTAACAAACTTTTCTATAATGTTTTTATACCTTCTTCACTCTTCACCCGCAGGGAAGTTCAGTACAACTACGTTAAGATCAGTAGAGACTGGGGTCGAGGAGCCTGATCTGACCAGAGCCAAGCAGTTTTGTCCAGTGTCATATTAAAATACTTTTTGAGTTATTTTTGTGGCTCAAAGGAAAGTTAGTTAGGCAGCAGCAAGATGCCTTCCCAGAAAATACTGGCAGAGAGTCTAAAACATTGTCACCAAAACTCCTAAGGAACAGTGAAAAATGCTGCTGGGACTCGGGTACCCCAGAGAGCACGGCCGAGTGCCGTTCAGAGGTGTGTAAATCCCAAGCCGTGCTTAAAGCTGGCATGCAAAGGTGATTTTTAGGAGTCACTTTGGCAATCCTGCTGGCCCTGGCTGCCCGTGCTGCAGTCTGGGTTCCCTGAATCACACTGACATCTTGCGGCCCCTTCTCCGCCGGGCTCACGGGTTCCGACCGAGCACTTGATATCCCAGCGTGTCGCATCGCATGGCACAACCTGTGGCACATTAAACAAGACATTGGCTATACATTTTACAAATCCCAAATGCTCCCTATTCAAAAATTGTTCATGTTTCTGTTGTAATGTATTCTTTTTGTTCATTTTCTTTATTTTAACAGGGCTTGATCTGTTCTAATGTGCTGCCTTAACATGTACGTATAGATAAGTGTATATACATACCCACTATATTCAGCTGTGTATATGTGCTTATTTTAATCAGAGGGTTTTTTTAACATCTTAGTTATTTTATCTTTGTGGAAATATATGAGAAAACCAGCTGTTACCCTTTTAGATCCTAATATAAATGTATGGAATTAAGAAAAACAGAAGAAAATAAACACATGTGGAGCCTGAGCTCACCACATCCTGGTGAAAAGCCACATTTGAGGCACACTTCATTCCAGCTAAATTTACAACAGCCAAGTTTATTTATCACAAGTATAAAATGATAGCATATATACACCAAGGATGTTTTGTCCGATGTTGAATAAGAACCTGTTCAGGGCAGGTACTGTGTTCTTCACCCACGTGACAGAGATCACAGGAGGGGCAGAGACTCAGCCTTTAACGGCAGGATGAGGATGTTCATAGATTTAAAAGTCACTGTTTCACTACACAAAACTTGATTTATTTTGAGCATTTGAACTTGACACTCAGGTATTGTAGTATATTAAAAACAAAGTTAATGCAGGAAAATGAATCCTAATATTTTTAATATTGACAGTAATTAAAAAGCAGTGGGATGCAACCTACAAATGTTGAGCAGAGATTTCACTAACAAATTAATCATGAAAATTAAGATACCCTATTTTAAAATACTGATTAAGATTCTGTACCAGTAGATGGAGTAATTACTGAGGGTGGGATGTATGCATTGCCCAATTCTGTTGCTTATTTAGTCTCACTTGTCAACAGAAGTAGCAGTAAATAGCTTGCTGGGTGATAAATGTCTACAAAAAACACTTTCGGTGGTTAGCTGTGAATGTATCCATTAAATGAGGACGATTAAAGCAAAACACTGATAAGTGCTTATCTTGCTTAGCTTGTTCTGAAATAATGAGCCAGCAACTAAGGAAGTGTGCCTTTACAGTGCCCCTTCGGAAGGGGTCTGATGCCATTCAGAGTGTAAGAGAGAATTTACTGAGGGGCATATGGTAAGGGTTTAGGATTATTTGGTCAAAAATTCTACTGACATCAACAGAAATTTGTCCAAGTAAAGTAAAAACTTTCAGGATGTGGCCTGATACTTTTTAAAAATTATTTCGGAATACTCCATATCAAATGTTTATCATCAGCATTTACCTGGGAAAAAATGATCCCTGCAGACAAGCCAACCAAAGAGTTCCTCACAGACGTCGGCGTTAGAAGTCCAAAGGAAAAAGCCCCACTCATTGCAGGTGTGGGATAATTAGGATGACTCCAGCTATCTGTAGGATATAATGCTAGTTTTATAATGCAAAAGGCAACAAAATGCTAGCTAAAAACTGAAAAAAGCAGCAAGTATTGCCAGTTAACAGATACGTTTCCCTGATTGTTTTAAACATAATAACAAGACTGTTCTGTCTTCATTCATGCAACAAAATTAAGCTTTTGTTAATTTTTTGTTATCTCCTGCCAGATGATCTTCTGATCATCTCACAATCTGCCAGTTGTATTGGCAGAAGCAGACACTATCTTTGAGAGTCCTGAGACTCCATGGTGTCAGCCTCGAGAACAAAGCCAACATTGCATTTTTAAGTAATTCTGAGCCCACCATTATAGAGTAGCCTTTATAAGTACTTAGTAGACTTCTGTGAGAAATAGCTTTCTTGTCCCACAGGCATTTCTGGGGAGACTTCAAAAAATGTCCTCATTCCATCACAGGGCAAAGCCCAGCCATTTCCAAATGCACACAAGGCACAGAGCAATCCTGTCGCTGAAGGACAGGCAATAGCTGCCATGCACAGAAGAAATGGAGTGGCTAGGGGAGAGCTCTCTGGTTTGTCTTACTGTCATATAACATTCTTTTCATTTTTTATTTTATCCTCTTTTTCATCTATTTTTACTCTCTGATTTTGTTTATTTAAGCTGAATCTAATAGAAATATCTTTTTTTTGGAGGCTTTTCCTTGGTCTCCTTTCCTTTCCCCACTGTGGTGGGTGTTTCCCCTCTACTTTTTTTGTTGTCATTCTCTGTCTCCACTTGACTTTTTTATTTGATTTCTCTGACCTTTAAATCATAACCTGTTAAGCGAAGCTGTTTGGCTTTACTTCGTGTTTAACTTGCAAGGAATCTGTCCCTCTCCCCAGCAGTCATTGCCACAGTTTATTTTTAATTGACCATGTGCTAAATATGCATTACGATTTTTAAACAAGGATAAGCACCAAGAGAAATTACAGAAAAATCAAAACCAGAACAGCTCATTTTCAAATACTCTTGATCTGTCCATAGAAGAATCAGTAACCTCCCTCCCCCCCACGTTTCAGACACTGATCTGGTGGGGGGGCAGTCCTCCATCTGGGTGGCTGCCGTCAGAGCAAGCCTGTCTTCAGCTGCTTATATATCATTCTCTAGTACCTCTTAACTCCTCAGAGAGACTTGGGGAGGTTGTCAGAGTTTAGACCAACCACCAGAGACTCCTCCATGTGGCTGTGAACTTGTGCTGCACCAGGAGAAGCAGGAAGAGAAGCACATGCAGCCATCGATGGAGAGGTCCTGCTCTGCTCATACACTGGAGTGCTCACCATTGCTGTGTTTGGGAGAGAGCTGGAGTGTTCCACTCAGCACACTGCCTCTTTTCCATGCCTTCTCCCACTCCACTCTTCTTCAACACTGGTACAATACTAGTAAGAGAAAATGTGGGTTTTAAGACTGGACTTGAGTTAGCTCCACCATCTTTTTTCAGACTCACTTGTTTCAAAGCATAAACTTCAGTTCAGAATGGATCCAGTAGAGATGGGTCTTTGTGGCTGAAGATGTTCTGCAGATCTGAATCCCTTCCTGCTCGTGCAAGGATCACTTGCCATCCCATAATTAAAAAAAAAAATCTGTGGGGTTTTTTGTTTGTTTTTTTCTTAAGCCTGGGTGAGCAGACACAGCATAGCATCAGCCAGGGTCAAAGTCCCTGGCTTCAAGGGTCACAACCTTCCTTACAACTTTGAACAACAGCACAGGATCTTGACACTGTCAAGCCCCAAGGGGTGCCTTGTCCTCTACGTGTACAGAGGTATCTGTGTTCACTGAGAGAGGTGGAAGGAAGTTCAGCTTCCCAGTAACCAGGCACTTTTCTACATGTTCCACCTTCGCTTGCCTGTCCATCTGCCTTTCAGCTCTTTCCCTGGTACAAACACACGGGCACACAGAGCTGAGTCTCAGCTGCTTTAGCACACAGGGGGAGCTCTCTCCTATCACATAGCCCACATTCCTTCCTTGTCTATGGGGAGCAATATTTTCACTGCAAAGAACTGCCTGAAAGCTGCTGTGCAACTGCAGGCTTTTCATGTTCCCTTTGCAAGAGCAGAAGGTGAAATCTGGCTTCTTTAAGCAAGAGCTGCAATAAATAAGGCTGCATTGTGGTCCATTAGAATTCCTGATGGGCTATGGAAGGTGACCATCTAACTTCAACGTACAATGCTCCTGAAGAAATTCTTTTTCCTTAATAAGTTGACATCTTACTTTTTCTCTAGAAACCTCATCTCTTTGGGGAGTGGGTTTATTTTTGTTCAGCAGAATAATAGAAAACAGGGCTGGAGTGGACAATGGGAGGTCACCTGTTTTGATACCTCGGGGAAAATGACAGCAGTGAGTCTGTACGAGGGTACTCATCTTCGAGACTGTGTGTAAAAATATTCAAGAAGGAAACTATTCTCTAGGAAGCAATTAATTATCCAGCAATGGAAAACAGTTAGTCTATAAAATTTAAGAATACTTCCCGATGTTTAAAAAAAAAAGCCTTTTTCAGTGCATTTTTTAAATACGATTTCAAGTAAAAATTACACTTTGTAGCTTGATTTCTGCTCCTAGCAGTCATTTCCCTTCCCACTGAGAGGAAGATCTTCACAGATTTTGCTCAGGTAGTTTGGAAAGCTGGTTGAGCAGTAAAAAAAGCTGCTTTAAATTTTTTAATTCTTTGTCCCAACTTCAGCAGGAAGAACTCTGAGCTCCCATCAGTTTTGCTGAGAGTACCTTTTCCATACAGATCTCCTCGGTAAAGAAAGGCAAGACAGAACACTGGTACTACAAAAAACTGTGACAAGCAGGAGCCAGCTCTGCTCTAGCTGCCCCCTTTGCACCAGACAAAGTGAAGGCGGCTTCTCTTTAAGGTGTGCCTTCCCACAGCTCACCACTGTAACTGGAACTCAGCCTGTTTCACTACCTTTTGCAGCCCACAGGCAATATATAATACAACAGATAGCAAAACCTTTGTAGTCCTGTTCAGGGCCACTGGTAGCACAGTGAAGCAGACACATGGCCAGCACCAGATTCACCTGGGACAGGGTGAGCTCTGAGCCAGTCAGTGTTGCTGTCACACACCCTGCACATTGAATGTATAAGGCAGTAAGCAACAAGATGCTAAGGAGTTTCTTATTCTTGGATGCTCTGTATCAGAAAGCCACTTCAAGAGCTCACTGCTTTGCTAGATTACTCTATGTGCTTATTTCCAGCCCAGTTTCATTCAGTTTATACCCATTCCTAGAATCATAGAATCATAGAATCATTCTGGTTGGAAGGAACCTCCAGGGTCATCAAGTCCAACCTTTATCCCATAATATTCCTAACCATTGGACCATTCCTTCTTGGTTCTCTTTGTCCTTTAGCTTGTTTTCTGCCTAGCTCCTTAGCAGTACAATTCATTTATAAAAAGCAACTGTGCTGTGTTCAAGCCTTCATTCTGCTGAACTAAGCAAGGCATGTGCTTCCAAATAGTGAGGTATAGCCTCTTGCATCTGCCTGGGCAGTTTAATAGCACTTTTCTGTGCCAGATCAGCTTATATTCATCCTTGGTGCACAGGGGTGATATGAATGATACACAACATCATGCCTAACGTGGGAAATACTTCACTGAATGTGTGATAAGGTTTTGTTTTTTTCACTGCACAAATCTTCCCCACTAGATTTCAGTCAGTGAGCTCTGCATTTCTGACAGATGCATGCTATTAGTCCATTAACAGATTATTTTAGACATTGCATTTAAGTTTCTTGTTTCTTTTTTTTACTCCACTCATCAATTTCATTCTCTCTTAAGGATATTTTGGCCCTGTAGTCTTCCAGCTCTGTATCATCCACAGGCTTTAGTAGCACATACCTGCTTTTCTGTGCCAACTTCATGAAAATTCTACTTGACTTCCACATCCCAGTTATATCTTCCCCATGAGTTTTCTTCAAGAAATGCCTGTCTCCTCAGTAGCCACTTCCTTGCCCACAGTGTAATTCCTGCTACAGTGTAACTTGTACTTGTCCAGTTGTCAGAGATATCTGGTATGGAATTCTGTATTCCATGAGTCAGCTGGTTTTGATTGCCGAGATGAAGAGTATCTGGTCTGTGCAATATGAACCCAGGAAGATCTTTGATTTTTACCTCCTTCTCATTTTTAGTTTTTATCTCAACTGCAGTCTTGCCCTGGCTCCTGTATTTATCTGTGACACTTCAAACATTCATTTACTATTGATACCCTACTTAAATTATCTAAATTAACACCCTCCTGTTACTTAATTTTTTCACTGTTTAGTCCTGTTCCTTTGTGAGATCTAACTCAGCTCGTGTTTTGGCAATTCTCAATCCCTCTACTTCTTGACCTGAAAAACACGGCTTTCCCCTCAAATATTGAAATACCTATGAAAAGCTTCTATCGTTGCATTACAAAGAAAACCAAACGAAACCCAAAAACAACTATACGTGCTCCAACTATAGTTCACAAAGTCTTCAAACTCAGCCAAATCAAAATCAATTTTTGCTGGGACTCAGTTCAGCATCTCTTTTGCCCAAGGGCTATTTCCCTGCCAAGTTGCTGCTTTTGCTCCCACCCATTTCAACATTCTTCAGACTATTCAAAATTCAAGTCTATATGAATCCAATCTGCGTTTATATAAACATGGCAGGTAGAAAAAGAAGTAACACCACTGATCAGATTCTAACACAACATGCTTTGAAGAACAAACAGTTCTTCCCTCCAGTTCCACCCCTGAAATTCAAAGGAGACTGTTCCAGATAAGTGTGGAAAGGAAGGAAGTGCTACAGAGGCACCTAGAGACGTTTGTCTTCTAGGCAAGTAGTGGGGTTTCTGCGCTGGCTATAATTAACTTAGCCAGTATTCTTAAAGATCATTATGCAAGCAAAGCATCAATTGTTATACCCAGAGTTGAGAAATCACTGTAGTGTATTTGCAGCATTCATGTGGCTTGGAGGTTTCCACAGGTAAGGTTGTATTTTTAACAACAGTTATATAAACAGTAAATCCCCTTTGAACAGGAGAGACTCTATAAGCCGTTCAATGCAATGTTACTGTCAACATCAGCAAGCCCTGCTCTCTGGAGGTTTGGATGGGATGTGATGGGATGGGATGTGAAAGTTGTGCTCCTTAAAATGGAAACCCAAAGGGCTCTTTACGACAGCACTTACCACACCTCACTTGGGTAATCCTGAACCGTACTGAACAGGGGAGTTTCTAGCTTCTGTACTACTAATTTTGCTCTTTGGCCCTGAGCATCCAAATAAGAACTTGTTCAGGGTCATTTGCCATGATATTTGCTGCATTGTAATCCTCAATCCCTGCAATGTTTGAACTAAGCAATAGGCAAGTTTGTAGATCAGTACGGCAGTGCAGGAAAACATGTTTGTACTAGAAGAGAGTGGTAGGAGGGTGAGCTCCTAGGCTGGGCAACAAAGGAAAGAAGAAAAAAACCAAGAGAGGTGAATACATCTGCAGGACAGGTCTGGTCCAGCATCTCTGTTCAGAGAGATCGTGTTGCCTATAAGGAGTTAGCAGCTCTTACAATTACATTGGCACACCACCTTGGAGAGGTGAGAAGGAACAGTCTGTAGTTGATTTGCCAGCAAGTGGTGTTTCAGAAGAAGCCTGGATTTTATTAAAGGCCTTGGCTCAGGACAGCAAACAAGACTGGTTCAAAGCCTGTCTTTAATATCAAGTATCAAGGTTTCTGACTGTCTGAAAGAAAGGCTCTTGAAAAGGACTGGTTTACTACAGACCATTGAAAAACCATGAGTAAGTTTTCTCAATTAGGAATGTAATGCTAATTAGTCTTTTTGGGTCAGCCTGGGTGGGTTGGCTAATTAGCAAAAGTAATATACCCATGTGATTGGCCTGGAGTGTGGGTGAGGTTCCTGGAAGCACCAGGTGATATCTGGTGAAAAAAAGGATGTGTGGGTGGTAAATCAGGACAGCTGCAGTCAGTGACTCTAGAGGGGAAATACATCTTCAACAGAAAATGCACAAAGGCTCTGAGCTCACAACAGTTGAGGTGAGGATTAGTAAGCTTCTATAAGGTTTATTGAAAGCTTCATTTAGGGTAAAATCATTTCTCTGTCAGATGGAGAGATAAGCAGATTGCCCAAGTGCTGGTGCTGCCGTGGAAGGCAGTCAGGTGTGTGCTACACAGCCCAGGACCAGAACAGGGCCAGAGCAAACGGCAGGCTGGCTCCAGCCCCCAGGAGACAGAGGCCCCACAAGTGTTGTTTTAACATTAAAGTAGATGAGCACTTAAGCTGCCAGTCTGTGTTTTCAGTTTCTAAATAAAAGATGAGTTTTACACACATAATGCTTTACTTCTGTCTTGGTAGAGAAGCAGCAGCACTCGTCCCCTCCCTGATCCCGTGCCGCTGCAGGGAGCTGTGCAGGTTGGTTCTCAACCCTTTGTGAGCCTGGGACGTCTCTCCCATGGTGATCATAGGAATGTCCCTTGTCAGATACTCCATGTGCTTTCTAACAACGGTCACATCACCGGTTTGGTCCTTCAGGAAGAGTCTCTGGCTGGTCCTCAAGCCCAAGCACTTACCCCTTCCCTTTGAGGGCTCAGTGTCACAGCACACCCCCGGAGGGGAGCAGGCTCTGGGGGAATCCTGAGCACCCCTGAGGGCAGCAGGGGAAGGTGCCAGGTGCACCCAAACAATGGCGCTGGAATATGAAAGGAGTTTGCTCCTCCAGGGCAACTTTTCAAGGTTTCCAGTATGGGCTGATCTCCCCAGTATCCCAGGGGTTGCTGGTGTCGATGCATTGTTCCAGGGAGCTCCAGCACATTATACAGCGCGGATACCGCAAATACTTCACACGGCTGGAACACGCAGGAGAGGGAATGGCAACTTTTACATGTGGTTCAGAAAATTAGAGGAAGGCGAGAAACAAAACAGAGAAGACTTTAACCCACACTAAAGCACTTTACAATTCTCTGGTGGCTGTGTCTTTCCGTATGAAATTCTCTTTGTGTATCCTCATCCTTAAAGCGATGCTTACCGGGAACTGTGTAACTGGGTCAGTTAATGTAAGGATCACATTTTGCCTAATCCATTTTGTACAAATCATTTTTACTCCTCATTTGGGCTTCCAAAGATCAGTAACTCTGAATAATCAGAGTTTTGGGACTGTCCTCTGTGCATTTATTTCTGTAGCTAAAGCAGACAAAGCAATTTGCAAGAGCTGCATACTACAGAGTGTTGTCTTGTAGCATTTCAAAAGTGTAACTTCTAGATTGCTGTGCAGGAATTCACATCACAATGAGTGACATTTATTTCTGTAGCTCTAAGATCAAATATAAATCTATCAGAAAAGAACAGTAAGCTTCTCAAGAAACAGGTTTAATTAATTTTACATTTACCATTTAATACGTTCTGGGATTTTTCCCTCTTGACAGATCATGTTTTACTTTCTGGATCCCTAAAAAAGCTCCAAGCTATTGCATCCAATGTTTTAACATATTTCACTTTTCAAAATATTAGAGATGAGCCTAAGACAAAGTTTGGATTCAAATCCTAGTGTTCCCAGAGGGTGCTCTGCTCTAAGGTTTTGGTTCAGGCCCGTCTTTTCCTCTCGACAAGTATACATTTGAAAAGGGTACTGCCAAATAAATCTCCTGTTTTGAAAAGTTAAGTATTACATGTGTTTCTAATAACATGTCAGATGGAGTAGCATGAAGTAATTTCAATTATTTTTATTATTTGTCTGTGGTTTTTGTTTCCTTCTTTCATTTTGCTTAGCAAAACAGCAAACCTGGAGCAGTCCATCTCCCTTCCCATTTCTAGTCAGCAAATCAAAGGGGAACTATCACAAGGAAAAAACCCTGCTGTGCCAGGGCTTCTAGATGCGAGTGAATGTAATTAAAAATAAATTATTCCTGAAATTGCATGAAGGTATCTGTTGAGGTCCATTTTCTAGTTAGTGTAGCCTAAAAAAGAGAGCAGAGGCAATGAGATGCAGCAAGGTTGCTGAGGTGCTAGGACCCAAAGGAGAAAGGCCATGCACCAATGGAGGTAAGGTTTGAAAAGGTACTCCTGCTGTCGTGATCACATGCTGCTAAAGGAAAACAATTTTTTTTAAGAACTCGGCTTTGGATTAGTCCAGGATTCATATATCATGTCAGACAGCAACTAAATTAGAAAATGTTATCTGGAAGAAATTAAAAGTATATGTTCAGCCCCAACCAATAAAGAGGTTTCTAATGAAAAATAAAGACAGATTAGTGGAAAATTGGAACTAAACTACTCTAATTTTTTTCTCTTCTGTTTTCAAATGTATTTTCCAGAGTGGATCACTAAAGGAGCCAGAGCCAAACAAAATCCCACCTCAGCGACCACCACCTCAAGGTTGTTTACAGTACATTCTCGACTGTAATGGCGTTGCAGTAGGACCAAAACAAGTCCAGGCTACTTAGATAATTGAGACCAAAAGCAAGAGTTACAGCAAAACGAAACAAAAACAAAAACAAAAACAAAAAAAAAAAAGAAAAAGAAAAAAAAGAAACACGCAATCTTAAAAGCAAACATTGCCATTTTGTTCAGTTTTTGCATTGTTTCAGTGCTGACCTGGACTGTGTTTTTTCTATGCAGTGTCAACTATACCGTCTGGTTGTTTACTTGTTCATGTCTGTGCGTGTAATGCTTACCTACCTTCCTCTGTAAAACTTGTGATTTCAGGGCTGTTGTCAACAGTGTACAAAGAATGTGCCTCTTTAGAGCCCAGTGCAACTGTACATTATGGATGGTTAGACAGTATTTTTTGAGTATTATATATCGCTAAGTGAAGCACCACCTAGGTTCAAACCTAAATACCTTTGCTTACTCTGTGAGTGTGTGCACACTGTACCCATAGCCTTTATTTTTTTGTGCGTGTGCATGACTAATAGGTAGGTGATCCAGATATATTTTTAAAAGTCTATATTAGAATTTGCTAGTGAGGCTTTTTATTTATAATTTTATAAAATTTGTCAACATTTGAGTTTTACTTATACGCAAGTGGAAGTCGAACATTTCAGTGACTCCATAAGATACAGTTCTTCCCAAGGAATATTTTAAATATCTTCTATTTTACATACTGGTATTCATATTTTTAGTAATTCTGCATTAAATTACTAGCTGCAAAGCTATGTAAATGGGCCACCTATGTGCAATATCTCAGTGAAAGTGTGAGTATTTAATGTATCCTATTTCAATTAAGTAGTACCTTTTGTTGTCATTCTGAATTAGTAATCTATGGAGATTTTTAACAAAAACTAATGCAAATACTTTCAAAAATCTTATACTTACCTAAGAGTTAAATCACAGGTTATTTGGTGAGAAGTACCTCAAGGACTGTTAAACTTCCTGTAAGAGCTCATTTTTGTCAAATACTGAGATGTCAGGAGTTGGTAGACCAAGGTACCTTTAACCAGCTGGGGACCTTGCCCTTCGATTAGAATGCAAGACAAAAATGTTACTGGTTTTCTTCACCGACTCAGGTCTGCTATTTTAAACCTAGAAATATCCAGATAGCTGTAAAGAAAAGTCAGTCCCAGTGTTATCCACATAAATAGGGTTTATAAGAATTGCTTGAAATCAAACATGCAAAAAGACTCGAGATGCCTGACAACTGCTAGATTTTCTGTAGGTAAATTCTTTGTGATTTTTGCATAGCCAATTTATAATGTAATACTACGAGAAATACACAGGCAGGCAGCTAATCTGTTGTGAGAAATCTAGCCTAGAATCACAGGCTACACACTGCTAGCATATCATAAAGCTTAGTTGCAAGTGAGCCACAAAACTATAATTTTAATCTTGAATGTATACAAAGATGAGTAGTGGCCATTAGTTTAGTGCAAACAATTTTGTTTAAAGGGAAAACAGCCTTATGTTCTACTTCTGTTTTCCCTACAAACACGGGAAAAAATTATCAGTGAGAATCATCATTCCTAGTGTTTCTTTTATTTGTACAAGCTGGCTGGTAAGATGAGAATTAAGGTATGCATAATTAGCTATTTAAATGTTTGTGGTAAGTGCTACTGTTTACTACCTATCAGTAAATTACATGAATATTTTGCTTTAGTGATCAGCATTTGTCTGGGTCAGTGATCATTCCGATGATGGCATTGGCTATTCCGTTCTATATTGAGAAAATTCCATTTAGAATCAGGTTCACAAATCATTACCCCCAGACACCATAGAAGTGAATAAACCATACTGCCCTGGGGTGGAGAAATGAATCTGAGGATCGATTTTATTCAGAGCAGTTGGTATTTTTTGCATGTAGCAGTGCAAGTATTCACAAGTGCTTTTCACACGACATTGTGAGTTGTGTGTGCGAGGAGGAGAAGGGTGTTTCGAGTAGGACTTGTTGACTGTAAGGGCTTTACAAGGGCACACACTACTACTACATACCACAGGCAAGAAGCAAGCCAAAATGTCTCTGCATGTAAGCATGCTTAGGTGCAATATTGTGGGTAACAGGGAACAGATGTTTTACAGTGTAGGCTTCATGTTCAGTTTTGTTGAGTTATTTTTGGTAAAAGTTTCTTTCATGATTGTTGCCTTTTGTACAACCCAGCTGCAAGAAAGTGAGCAAATGCTGGAAGTGTGACAGCAGTATATCTTTTATGTGAAATATCTTGTACAGCTTAATGTGCAATAAAAGAAAGTTATATCTGTCTTCAGTGTAAAGTTTCTGGCATTCAAGCCTGTATGTACAAGTGGGGGAAAGAAACCTTTCTGCTTTTCAGTATTGAGTGAAAGGAGACTAATAAGAAAACGATCCTTATTAAGATGTTGCAAGACCATGTTATCACCTTCAAATATTTCCTACAAAAGTGGTTCAAATTACTAAACAATGAAGGCACATTCCTTAACATTTATCTTTCTACACCACAACACACTGCTACAACTGTGTTAAAACTTACTGAAGCATTAGTACGTGCTGTTCTCACACACATACACTGGGATCTCACATAGTCAGTGGAAAGCTAACTATGATAGCAATTAAGAAAAAAGAATGAAAAAATCGTGTATTGAAGCAGTACTTCCAGCTACGAAGGTTTTCTTTGAGACCTGACTAGATTAAGTCTTTTCCTTGCACTATCTATGTAAGACCAAAAATTCCCAGATGTTCAGAACATCTGGATCAGTTGTCTTCTGTATGCACTGTTCAGCAAAACTCTTACCCTGACTGAAGCATAGTACAAACAAATGGCTCAGACTTTCATCCTGCCCTTTCTCCCCCTTAACGCAGATGTCCTGTGTGCCTTGTCACATGGAAGAACAAGGTTCAGTAATGACAATTATCAGCCCAGAAAACCGCACTCAGGCCTCTGATAGGAGATACAAGCAGCGTGCCCACTGCTGTCTGACACAGCACTGTTGCAGTCAGAAAGCAGAAAAGAAACCCCTGTGTGATGATGTGGCATCTTTCAGCCATGGATTTCACAACCTAAGCCTCTACTACACATTGTAGCTTCACACTTGATGCAGTCTTTTGCCAGTATGCTTCCTTCTCAGTGGAAAGATTTCCTTGGTAAAGAATTAATAGTGACTTTCTTATGTTTCTCATAATGTTCTTGACATATTTCACTAAGGGGTTAAATAAGTTATCAAAAGACTTCAAATTAGCTGGAAAATTTCAGTATGAAGTTGTTTTACTGCTGTAAGAGTGAATCTAAGAGGAATATTTCAGAAATAATTTTAAAACCTTGGAGGAACAGAACTGCAATAACTACACAGAAGGCAGTATCTGTACTGCTGAAATGGGGATTACTGGTGTATCCAGTTATCTCGCAGCCTCTCCCTCCACTGGGCTGGAGTTACACCAAGTGTAACTCCACTGGTTTGGTTTGAAGTCAGTACTGCTACTGCTGGGGTAAATTTTGTACTTCTTAGCAATTTTAAGGATGAATCATAGGGGCTCCAAGCAAGTTACTAATGTACCAACTGTGATTAGTAATATTGGCTATGTGAAACTGCAGTCCATATTAATAGAATTTTGCCTCAAAAGTAGAATTAATCGCATTCGAGGATTATTTTAAAGTGTTGGATATGAAATCTAATAAGGATTCTTTGATACTATAACATTATGAAGTTTTTCTTGTACTGAACCTAGGGGGCCCAGTGCAACCCCAAGGAATGCAATCACAAAGCCAGGAGCCATTGCAGCCACAGCGCATGTACCCCCCTGGGCAGTCAGCAAAGCCCTCGACTTCCCAGCCACAGCGTCCACCCGGACCCACAACTCAGCAGCCGCGTCCCCAGGCTCAAGGTCCCGCCAGCACCCGGTTATCAAAGGAAGGGGAGCCACAGCCCAAGCCGCAGCCCAAGCCGAAGCCGCAGCCGAAGCCACAGCCGCAGCCAAAGCCGCAGTCCGTTCCACAGCCAGCTCCACAGCCAGCTCCACAGCCAGCTCCACAGCCTGCTCCTCAGCCTGCTCCACAGCCTGCGCCCCAGCAGAAGCCTCAGTCTCACCCACAGCTTAAGTAAGGTTTGCTTCATCCGTTTCCTTCTCTCCTCGTACGCAGATGTTGTTGTCGTGAACGTACCGGGGCATTGGGCTGGTGTTTGGGAAGCACGTACATCTGTTCCCAGGTGTGAGGTGACACGTGTCAGAGAGCTGACTCTCTGGTGATGCTCAGCAAGGCAGCAGCAGCAGTGATACCCAAAGCACTACGCAAAATTTCATTTCCAGTTGTGCAATTCCTGCCCCAGCTAGGTGTGAAAACCCATCGCCTTCCTCCTGTTTGCTTTCTCCTCTGTCTGTCACTGACTCACGAGCTGGGTGTGCTGGAAGCCCGCACGGAGAAGAGGAAGTCTTCTCTAGTTAAACTTTTGACCTTGCAGTCGCTCAGACAAGGGTTCCAGTTTGGAAAGGCCCCATCTCGGGAACAGCCCGAATGACCGTGCTGGGCAGTGCCTGCCAAACTGTGCTGCTTTAGGGTTCATGGTTGCACACCACCACTGCCGGTGCCGCACCAGCCCTTCCCAGGGCCCTTCCCAGGCACTTGCACTGGAGCTCTGTAGTTCCCCACCAAGGGAAGATGCCTTGGAGCACAGCACGCTGCTGTTGCTACATCTGGCCAGCTGCGTGCTGTGGTAAGGAATATGGGGAGGATCTGTAGCTACATCCTTTCTCATGGCTTAAACCCAGTGAGCAGCAAACATGGGGAAGGTGTTGGCAATGGTGTGCTGGTTTCCAGCACAATGATCCTCACACACCATAGCTGGTAGAGTCACACACGTTCTGCTTACCTTGGTAAGTACAAAGGCAGGCGTGTAGTCTTTGTTTTACCCAAGTAACACAGATCCCCTTTTTCCACCCACTCATATGCTAATACTAATGTGAACCAGTTCTGCGTCCTCACCTGAGCACAATTCCATGGAAAAGATGTGTTAGGTGACAATGTGCAAAGATGAGAGTATTTGCCTTGCCTTCCTAGGACAGTGCATTTCTTTATTTTGATTTATAATAATAAAACTTGAATGAATTCATCCATTAGTTAAATGTAGAGAATATTAGAATAGATAATATAGAGAATATTTAAGTATAGAGAATAGGGAAGTCAATTTTCTTAAGCAAAATGAAAGTCTCTAAACTAGGTTCAAACTTAACTTGTGAACTTGACACTGAAGAAAAACAGACAAGAACAGGTACAGAACTGTGCCACATACTGTTTCCCAGCTTTACCCCTTTCCTCCAGTTCTTTGTTCCAATCTAGTTTCATTTTTGCCTTCTTCAAATGGAGGAGAATAGTCTCTATTTACAATAAAATAAAAATGGAGAAATTAAAGTTTTTAAGACACAAGCCCTAATGGAGGAGTTTTTCCAACTCTCCAGGAGCAGTTTTAGGTCCACACCAAGACTCAGATCTCCTGCCTGTAGGATTAACTCTATCTATTTGCATGTGTATGCTTTGTATTCACCCACATGCTGTTGCCTAACCTGTATGCACATGTTATTAATCTGTGAATAAATATTTAATTAGGCTACTTATTGTGTTACTAATCAAGTCAAGTGCTGCTTCCCACCCTCCCTCTTTCAGTGAGTACAAACAAACATTTATCAGTCTAGTCTCATTAACACAACTATAATTTATGAAAAACCTAAAACGCCTGCAGCACTGTTTGCTGTACACTATTAGTCTGGAGGCAGAGAAGTTGCAAACCATGAAGAGTATAAGACAATCTAAATAAGAAAAGTCTTTCAGCTTCACTATAACCAAATCTGAAATCCTATTATTGTGCTGAGATAAAAAAGAAATCAGCTAACTGGGTTTACTTATGTGTGGATGTCTTCATAAAAATATTATAACTCGTTAATGTTTTCCATTTAAATTCAAGCCTACTTTTAAAGTATTATTTTATCTGACATCAGCTAAAGTTTGAAACTTAAGACATTTTCCTCCTTGTGTGTTATTTTAGTCATGCTTACAGACTTACACCATAGTTACATGATAGCAGTAAAACCAGAGCAGCATTGCTAGACCAGCTGCTTATAGACAAGAAAGATATCTGATTTGGGGATTTTTTTTAAAGATATAAAGTGTCATTAAGCCTCCATTAAGGATCAAACATCCAATATATGTGTGTATATATATATATAGAGAGAGAGAGAGAGCACATTGCAACTTCAAGATTCATTCTTCGAACTCTTGCCAGTACCCCTAATTTTTCTTTGTGAGTAACTGTTTGCAGCATTAACAAACACAATTATTAATCATCCAGTGCTGGGTGATGATTTGGATTTAGCAGGCAGGCCCACTTTTTCCTCAAGCCCTAGATATATATATATGATTAACTGGAATAGGATGTTTCAGATGTGTAGGGAAAGCAGCGTGTTCTCTACAGAAAAGGTTCTGCTTGCCCACTCAGAGTAGCAGAGGCAGACGTGGTGCTGCAGCAGCTCTGGGGGCTACATCTGACTTGCTTGTCTTGAATGTCCGTTGTGTTCGCATGCAAACTGTCGACATCTCATGGACATTTTTCCTTTTCTCATAATTCATACAAGTTGTCTGTGGATGGAAGTGGTAGATGATATGACCATACAAAATGTTGATTTTTGTCTTGCAGCAAGTCCCAGTCTTTGACAAATGCCTTCAGTTTCACAGAATCATCCTTCTTCCGATCATCTGTGAATGAAGATGAAGCAAAAGCTGAAACGATTCGAAACTTGAGGAAATCTTTTGCTAGTCTCTTTTCTGATTAGCCAGCTCCACCTAAATGCACCTAGCATATAGTCTAAACACTACGTGAATGTTACCTAGGTTTTGTTCTCCCTGTGGCAGTACCCTTCTCTACTGTGCTAACTGTTGTATTCAGCAATATGTTAAAATTACACAAAAAACAAAAAAACAAAAAAAAAAGAAGGACTTTGATGAGATACCATTCAGGAACATGTATAAAAACCTGTAAAGAAGGAAGGGTTCTATTGCTAGCACAGAATGCCGAATTCTGAGGTCCTTATCCATTGTAATATTGTGGCCTTACTGTGACTGAACTATATAATCCTATTTAAGACTCCTTTGTAGAACTGTGTTAATAAAGCATTGAGTGATGGGTTTCTCCTTGCTTTGCCCATTGCCAATGCATTGCAGTGCATGTGTATTTTGTGTGTAAATGTTTTGTACTGCAAAAGTATAGTCTTGACTTGTTCTTGCCTCCCAAATTTAGGAGGCAATTCACACTGACATCCTTGTCAAGCCACATAAATGACGTGAGAAATCGAAGCTGTTTCTTCCTCCTTATACAATCTTTCCATCAGCTGGTTGTAGACTTCTGATGTATTGCTGAGAGTTATCAGTACACTAATTTAATGTCATAAATAGAGTGTATATGTACTATTGTATCTCCATATGTCTATTTATTTCCAAGATGTAACCATAACTGGGTTTAGTTGCAAAGAATATGCATGATGTTACCCTTATTTTTGTGAACACCTTCTAATAAATGTAAAGTCCCATGCCTGATTTAAACAAATGTCTTCTACAAAACTTGTTTAACATCAATATATATTGTCTATTTTGACTGATATCGAAAGGGTAGCTTTATGATTGTAAAATATTTGGACACAAATCACAACTGTAAGAAAATAAAGTATCAGAAATAATTCCATTTGTATCAGCATCATAAAAAATACCTGTGATGTGAGCATGTCTGAGGGAGAACAGGCAGCACACTGCTAGTGCAGAACCCTATGGGATTTGTAATGGGTTTGTACAGACACTTCTGCTTGCCTCAGAAGTCTTGCTCCTTGTAGATCTGATAGTTTGTGAAGTCTAGGTAAATCACAGTCCCCGTTGGATGACACAAGTCCTTCCAGCAGTTTTGGATCCCTTTGGGTGAAGAGCCTGGCTTGGGCCGGGAGGTTGGCAATGAAGTATGGAAACTTTAATCTCCAGCGATGTCAGAATTCAGTTTGTACATTAGCATCTGATAGCTCTCTGTTTGCCAACATAGTCCAAGTTGAGGATCTTAACATATATTTCCTGAAAAGCAGACACGTCCAGATCACTCCCAGGCAGCACAACCAGCACCCTGTGGGGCTGCCAGTGAGGCCTGACTCAGTGCTGGAGTGCAACAATCACGCTCTCCTCCAGGTTAAGGCTAAAGTGAATTTATGGGTAAGTTTGCACTGCAGCATTACAGACATTAAATACATAGCATTGCCCTCTATAGGATGGAATCTCGGGCTCTGTTCAGTGTGTAACCCTCATCTCTGTGGAACAGAGTGAATTAGTGACAATTCTCTTTCCTCTCAGGAGGAGTGTGCTGTGTACAGAAGCCTGGAGGTTGAATGATGAATTCTGTGGCAAAACAGAATGCTTTAACTGTTAATAGTTTATATTAGTTCCTAAAGATCAGCTATACTTTGATTTTTTTCAGGCTTTGTCCCCCTCCTGCCCCCCACTGCACTGGAACACCGGGCAGCAATCACAACCCTGGGCACTTACCGAGCCTTTCATGTCTGAGAAGCACTTCACTGCTAGATTAGAGAGATTAATCGAAGTTGCTAACGCAAATTAATTACTGCCACAGAAAAAGCATAGTAATTATGCATAGTTTGGCATGGTTCATGATTAGTACATGCCTGGTTTCAGCAATATTTAGTACAATGTGAATTACAGGTAGTTCATTAGTCCAGGCCCCAGATTTCCACTCGAGGCAAAGTTTCTCGCTCATATAAAATTCCCTCCCACCTCTTCCTGGGAGAAAACAGGTTTCACTACAGTCTTTGTTTTACCATCTGGAACAAAAAAAAGAAAGAAAAGAAAAGAAAAAAAGAGAGCGAGATGATGCAATCAAATCTGCATGGTGTATCCTCCCACACAATGTACATAACACGCTGCCTCGCCACCGTGCCAGCCCTTCTGTGTGCCTCCGAGCCTGCTAAAGCCTGTCACATGCAAGCTGATGCATGCTGCTGTTCCTCGTGCACTGTTTCATGGTTAAGATGTTTTTAAGCAATCTATATCACATCTCCAAAATACTAACCAGAAAAAACCCCGAGTTTTTATAAAAAGTCTATTCAAGCCTTTATTGTCCATTTTGTCTTCCTTCAGTAAGTGGATTGTGCTTTGGATTCATGTGTGAGCTTCAAGTACCCAGTTACAGAACCACAGAATCACCGAATCCTGGGGGTTGGAAGGGACCTCGAAAGCTCATCCAGTCCAACCCCCCTGCCAGAGCAGGGTCACCTAGAGTCCATCACACAGGAACGCATCCAGGTGGGGTTTGAATGTCTCCAGCCAAGGAGACTCCACAACCTCTCTGGGCAGCCTGGTCCAGTGCTCTGGCACTCTCACAAGAAAGAAGTTCTTCCTGAGATTCACATGGAACCTCCCGTGCTCCAGTTTGCAACCATTGCCCCTGATCCTATCATTGGTCATCACTGAAAAAAGCTTGGCTCCATCATCCTGGCACTTACCCTTTACATATTTGTAAATATGGAGATGAGGTCTTGATGTAATGCTACCTAGGGTTGTATAATGCTAACACAGACAATCTGGGTGTCTGTGGTTGTTCATCTTCATGAACATTAGCCTAGGAACATAACATCTGTTCTTCATTTGCACCTTTTCCATGGAGGTGCAGCTTATGATGCCACAGGTTTCTATGTACAGCACTCCATCACTTTTTCATCTTTCACTTACAAATCAGGATAATACAAAGTCTACAGAGCTACTGATCAAGTGTAGTCTTAAGACTGAGATGGAGCCATTCTCTGACCCTTAGGCCTGAAGCCAATCCAAAGCACTGAAGCAGATTTCAAGAGATCGTAATTACGGACAAGGTGACTAATCTGCCTTTGAAACAACCGCTAGCTCTCCAGTAAAAATTAGTCAAAACAGAACTAAGGTACTTTGTAAATATTGTGTGCACTTTGTATACTTCCGACCCCGCAAGAACAAAGTCGCTGCTGGGAGCCAGTGCTGTCTCTGTGCACAGATCACAGACAGCCAAGCTCCTGGTCACAAAGTCGGACTGCGCTGGTGCGCATTGGCTTGGGTGTTGCCAGGAGCTGGTTGAATACTACAAATGAATTTCCTAGCAAGTTGTCCATCAACAGCAGCTTCCAGGATGCAGGTGGCTGACTGAGTCCGGCGTAGCTGTCGGGTGCCTGGTTAGATGTGGTATCACCAAGCCTATCTCAGGAACCAAGGCAGCCACGCAGGGCTTGGCAGGACGGCTGCGGGCGCTGCGGCAGAGCTAGGCTGGGCTGAAATGGCAGTCGGAGACTAGGCTGGACATACAGAGGTGATCTGACATGGCACTAGGTGCCAGTGTTTGGGATTGGTCTAGCCTGGTTAGCTTACATTTCACCCTGTTTCTGTTACCTTGTTACCATCCATCACCTTTACAGAACAAAGACTGAGACACAAAGCCAGGTGCCTTCTCCTCCATTGTACATATCCAGTACCGGGAAACGTAAGTGCCAAGTAATGTGAATTTCTTCCCTGGGAAAATAAAGCAGTCTAGCAAGACAGTGCTCCAAACAAAGAAGCATTTGCAAATTTTGATCACTAGTGGGGTTTATTTTTCCATACCAAAAATAACTAGAACTGTCTATTGACTCAGAGTAATTTAAGAAAGATGATCAAAATATGCCAGCACACCTGAATTAAGTTCTGAACAACAATTCATGTCTCCAACATGGAAATACTTTTTATTAGACACACATCTCTAAACGACGATTTTTTTTCTTTTTCTAAAGATATTTTTTTTTAAATCTCCTATCAGAATTTTCAAAGCAGGTAGCTAAAATTAGTAATTAGTTTTCCAAATGCGTATCAGTCATGTAAGTAAGCAGCCAAATTTGCAAAATCCTGTTCTCCTTATTTCCTCTAATTCCTCATTTTCCAAGGAAGAATAGTTTACATTATGTTTCATGAGACATTAATTTGTTCATCTGTAGTTAGATTCTTGCAGTTCAAAAAACAATTCAAGAAAGAATGCAAATAAAATTTAACTTTTTTAAAAAGAGTTCAAATAAAGTCTAATGTATCAAGTGAATTTTTAAAATTAAAATTAACAACAGAAAGATATCGTCTGTTTTACTGTAAAATAGCCTAGCATGACATACAGGGGTTTTTCCTCCCAGATTATGTTAGAAATAATTAGAAAGAGGATCAATTAAAAAAAAAGCATGTATTTTTTACAGGGACTGGAGTTTTGGCTTCTCTTAGCAGTGGCATTGCTCAAACCTCCCAAGGGTGGATGTGGTGTTTAGAAACTGACCACTTCACATTACTTGGCACTTGAGTTTCCCAGTACTGGTTCCGTACAACAGAGGAGAAGGTACCTGGCTTTGTGGCTCAGTCTTTGTTCTGTAAATGTGATGGATGGTAACAGAAACAGGGTGAAATGTAAGCTACCCAGGCAAGACTGACAATGGACTAATTGGGAGCTTAGCTCTTTACACATGGTTTTTGTTTGGATTTGTCTCTCCTCCTGATCACTTCTACTTCACTCACATGTGTCTCTTTTTTTGATCAACTGAAATTAGCCAAATCTCCTTTAAGGATTTATAAGCTCTGAGGAGTAGCTGAATTTTTGTTCGAAGGCAAGATTTTGGATTGTTGCTACTGCCTTGTGCTGATCTGTGCTTCCTGACACCATGAAGATAGCTAAAGTAGGAAAAAATGAAAGCTGACTGTTCATGTTCTTCTCTTGCTTTCTTAACTAAGAATGAAATTTTGGTAAAAGATTAGGTAGATTTTAAAAACACCTGGACATGCAATACAAAAGAACCTTTCTCTATCCAGATGAGAAACAAGAAGTAGTGCATATGGGGTGGTACTTAACTGTTTTGTTAATTTGGAAGCTACTTCTCAAAAGTCTGCTAAAAGTGTTTGAGTGACAACTATTTTTAAGAGATGATCTAGAATAGGGACTTAAAGTTATAGTTACATCTGCTCCATCAGTTACAGACTTCCTGCAGCACTGAAGAAATGCCACATTAGATGCAGGAAATCAACATTAACACGAGCTGTGCTTCATTAGCATCCCAGGTGCCCTTCCGAGCAAACCTAAAGTGTGGGGTTGATTTTTGCTGTAACTCAGACCAATAAAGATGATCATCCAACAAAACAACATGATCCATAGGTGCTAGATTTTCAGTACTCCTGCTGTTAAGGAAAAACAGGATAAGCTGATGCTTCTTTCCCCATGCCCCTCAGGTATTTCACAAAAAATTCTGCTTTTGAGTCTCCTGAAATATTGCTTGTGGGAACTGGAGCTTTGGAGCAAAATTTTTTCAGCTAATCAGCTGTCAATGAAAGAGAAGAATATATTTAATTCCCATCCACTGGATTAAAACGTGAGCACCTCATGGCTTCACTCATAATATGCCTCTTCCCCTAAAATTAGGAGGAGATTTAACATACAAAGAAAGAAGAGGGGGCAAAGCATCTTCTCACCAAGAGCAGAACGCCATAAGCTAACTTCTCCTTTGCCAAGTGTGTTCTACCTGGAGATCTGCTGTGCAGATCTCTCCAACTGGTGATTATGTAGATCTCCCAGATGGGCCCTTGAAGCAGTAGATTGCTATCCCTGCTGTATCTATCATCACTGAGTACTTCATCGTTTTGGCTGGCTCAAGCCCACTCCTGCACTCTCTGCCTGTTGCACGTTTTCCTCTCTCTGCAGCCTGCACTAACAATGGTGTCATGAGCATGGTTGGATCTTTAGGCATGTTTTCCCCACACACATACACTTGTTTTTATTTCAGTCATGTGTAGCCTGAGACCATGTAGCCTCATCCAGCAAGAACATGGAGTGCTGCTGAAGAGGCTGCCACTAGAATGCAGTGAGCAACCAAACGCTGCTGCCAAGGCTCTGTGTCCTCCTGCAGTCCGTGCACAGTCTGTCTCACACAGCAGATCCACCAAACAGCTGTAAGGGCCACATACTCCAGGTTAAGGAAAATGAAACGCTCTTCTTCTCCCTTATCCTCGTGGGGGAATGGAAATCAGTCCCTCCCTGGACTGGTGGGTCAGTTAGTCCAGTCCTGCTTACTGCATGGAAATGAGTGAATCAGAACCGTGCTGAGCTGTGCTGGGTAACGGTCCCGGGGACAATGACACACAGCAGTTAGCAGTAAGTGCTGTATGCTTCATCTCAGGGCTCCTAGGAAGTGGGGTAGTGTTTCCATACAGAACAGATTCGACCTCTGAAAGTGTTACTACACAATCCCAACCAAACATTCACCTTTTGACAGTCCTGAAAATGGGTGTTGTTGCTGCTCCTCACTCCGTGTCTTTCTCACTGCTTGATGGAGTTGTAACAGATTTGGGTGTATGGAGACCTGTAATTTAAAGGCCTCTGCCCCACCTGTTATGGGAATGTCTCTGAACTAGGATCAAGGAAGCATTCTTTTTCTTATTTAGATGTTTTTTGTCTGTTTGCAAGCCATGACTTAATCTATTAAAAACCAAAATGGTTGTTTAAAAAGTACAATGTCTCAATCTCTTCTCGCGTTAAACTGGAGTTCACTTGCAGGTGAACACCACACTATAATGTATATTCGTTTACTCAGCTTTGTTCTGCAGTACATTTTTGAAGACATTAGCATTTTTCACACCTTTTTTTTACTAGAAAGGGAAAGCATGTGCATTGACTCTGGGCCAGAGAGAGCTGATGTAATTTCATGGCAAGAAGACTCCTGCTGCCCTTAAGAATGTTAGTACAAGTTCTGAACTGACTTACCCTCCTCTGGAATAATTATGCATTCCAGTCTGGCACATTTTATCATGCAATTCTCCTGCTTTGTAGATTACATGTCTTGAGGAGGTACAAAAGGGAAGAGCAAAGGCTGTTTTATTTCTATACATGCATCTAACAAAATTATATATACACACACACCTCAAATAGTACTTTCAAATGTAAAATTATGTGAGAATTTACTTTACAGACTGATTTAATATGTACATTAAATACCGGTATCCTTTCATGCATCAAGGAGATGCAAGCATCTCTCGGGAGTAACACAGCGAGGATGGGGGAAATATATTGTTAAATTATAATTGAACAAGCTGGAACTTGTTCAGGTTAAACAGCCCACCCTCAAACTGCAAAAAGCCAAATTATGCCCTCAGCAACTTCTGAAAAGCAAACTGCCTTCAGTGGATTTCTGCACATTTAACTGTCTACAGCCACATCAGAATAAGTCTCCCTGATCTCAGAGATTAAGCAGTCCCCAGCCTGGTAAGTACTTGGAGAAGAGACCACTTGGCAGTTCCCCATAGCATCAGACATCATCACAGGATGCATCCGTAGGTGAGAGCTTGGATGTGAGGGGTGTTCACAACATCAGACCTACACAGTAAATGTACCTTCCAAAGAGGGATTAGGATGAGTTTAATAGCCTGCCTCTGTCTGACTACAGCAAAAGCCTAAAACAGGTTTAAAAAATACAAAACCCAAACAAAATCCATCCCCTCCCAAAAAACCCCAAACCCACACAATCTGGAGGCTTATCTTCAGTGGCCTGGGTTCTCTTTACACCTAGCAGAGGGAGTGAAAAGCCTGAATTCAATCATATGTTCTGAAAAATGGGGAATAAAATGCAATTATGTCCAAGAAAGACTACAGAAAGACTATGCCTGAAGGCACAAAGATGTGTTACTAGAGTCAGTGTGTTACTGTAGTCAGCAGCACACTGGGAAATGGAGCTGCTGGATGAAGCTGCTTGGACACTTGTTCCTCCACAAGAGGAGTTTTACTGTCCTTACAGCAGCTCTCAGATATGTTTTAGGACATCATCTTGAGGTGTAGGTATGGGTGAAGTGCAGGGGAAGTCCGTGAAAGAGCCACCATTGCTTTCAATTTTCATCTAATTCTGAACTTCAGAAGAACCAAGAAGTCAGGACAGGAGCAGAGTGGGTAGGGAGGACTCCTGTGCCTATCTAGGTATCTGAACTGCTGTGTTTAAAACTTCCAACCCTTCTACCCTCTACACACAAGTCTTCATTTTTGGTTGCTGGCTTCCTGGTCAAACCAAAAGGCAAATTTTCTACAAATGTGTCAGATTTATGATGGGGGGTGAGAAGGGGGGAATATACAGGGGTAGCACAGCGACCATATAGACAAAATGCAGATCACCATTATTTTTGTTATTCTCCCCACTAACACACTGAGGCCTTCATTCTGATGAACTTTTTTTTTCATATTTAAACAGAAGCCTAAATTTCCATTGAATTGAAAAATAGTGTGTTAAGTTGCTAAATAGTACTGATGTTTTTTGTGCTCCCTCACACATATGGCTAGCTGAGAATGCATAGCAAGTTCAAGCTTGAAGCGAATTTTTTTTAAGCAACCAGTATATAACACTAAACATGATTTAATAATGGAAAGACTGGCACAACCTTAAAGGAATATCATCAAGTAGGCAAGGTATGCTTGTGACTTATTATAAAACAGTTAAATCAAGTCGGAAGCATAATCCAGATTCTTTACATAATTATGGCAGAAGGGTGTGGAAGAAGGAATATCAATTATTTCTAAAACTGGAGAGCTTCTAACAGTAAAATATGCGATACATTGATCTCTCATTTCTCTGACCTCTCTTGAAAATGCCTGTAATTTTTCATTTATGTTAATGTTACAGCCAGTTTAAATGCCAGCTTAGTATTTTGCTAACATTGGGTTTATTCCTTTGATGCAGAAGTTAGTAAAATTTTTATTATAGCTCTTTCCAGCACAAGCTTAACATTCTTAGGATGGTATCATCTCTCCTTAATCAAGCTGATCACAGAATGTAAATTAAACAGCACTGCTGGTCCTCATTCCATGGGTAACAAAGCATTATTAAGTCAGTCACATACAGAAATTGCTTAGTTATAATGATACAATCTGGTATTATGTAGGACATTAGAGATGGGACTGAAAATGGAGAATTTGTTGTTCTGCAGTGCTGGTATTTACACTCAGTTAATTTCTGCTACAATTAAAAAGAGATTATGGTGGTAAACAGCCCAAAATTTGGACTTTTAACTAGTGTTAAGAATTAAATGCACATCAAAACATTAGAATAGTGTTCCATATTTTAGAAGTATTTTGCTCTGGATTTCTGTGCATAAGCTACCCTGCAATTCCATGGCAAAAAGCTGACATTTCCTTGGATATCTGCCCCTTGCAGCCTCCCAAGTTTTAAATCCGAATTCTTAGAGATTGGGACTGGAGGACAAAAATGTGATTTGTACACACTGGGTTAGGTCTGAGGAATCAACAGTCCTTTACCGAAGCTATTGAAATAAGAGGTGTGTCTGTGATTACCAAAGAGATCTTCCGGTGATAAAAGCAGAATTGCATCAGCTTTTGGCTCCGGGTGCCAGAGTGACTCAGCAGTTCAGAAGAATGCGTTTCCATTTTCTTTCCGGTTGGAAGATGGTGAACCTTCACTAACACTTTCTCTTCAAATGCCATGGAGCAGGCAAAACGGGGATGTTGCATTCCTCAGAAGCAGCTTGAGAGTCTTCACTCGGGGCAGTGTCAGAGCCACTCAGGGTTCACTGATACCATTCCAGCACACACTTTCTTTGCAGTAGGAGCAGGAAATTTGTTTCGACAGCTCAGCAGCTGTTCCCTAGTGAGTTACCAGCTCGTTGCTGCAAGTCAGTACAACACATAGCACAGGAAATTCTAATTTGGAATTAAAATTTAATTGTGAGAGCAAACATTCCTGGTAATTCTGGTGATTAATTAGTTCTTTTCCCCTATTATTTTGGCCCTCTCGAACTGGAATTGTGTCCATTCTGTAGAAGTTCAAAGAAAAAAAATGAACATCTCAGGAAACTCTCATTAATCAGTAGTCTGCATTTTGGGTACTACAGCAAAGTACCACGATTATCAAAATTAAATATGTAAAATATATTTTTCTTCTTATCCCCTCATATTGCCAGTAGCCAGAGATGGAATACTGAATCACATTAACCATTGGTTTGACCCAGCAGGACATTTGTTGTGGTCTTTCTCTTCTTCCCTCTGAGTAATGAGTTTGGACCCATTACATTAAGCCAGCCCAAGTTCAAATCGATTTGGCAGAATTATCAAAGTTTCTTGTGAGACAGGACTGTAACTGTGGAAGTTGCCTGTGAAGGCTGGTGCTTGTGTGCCTCTCCTCGTGAGAACAACTTGTGAAAACTGAGTACGGCCACCTGGACATTTGATTTTGGTCTGCACAGAATCGGTCAGGCTGAGTTAGAAATACCAGACTCAGGAAAATGCATACCTGTTTCTGGAGACTTCTGCTGGCTGTTTGGCCTGTCAGTGAGTACCAGAGTTACCACCCCACTGCAGGCAGTTTGTACTTGTGTCTGGCCTTTCAGCTATGCTTCTGCCTCAGCACTCAGCATCAGCTGAGGTTGGCACCGCTGCCACCAAAACTGCAGATAACTGACTAAAACTCAGACCATGACACCTTTTACTTTCCATTCTCTCCCTGCTTTCTAATATTTAAATCACTTCCTTGACCACTGACAGGAAGCAATTACAATCTCTGCATACTTTAAGAAGATCTCACAAGACTTTAACCAACTAAATTTCATCATCAGACAATGACAGACCAAACATTTTCTTTGGGCTATGCTATGTTTAAAAAGTGGTCTTGGAGAACTGGAAAAATCTAAAAGCTTCATTTCCAGTTAGCCTCCTTCTTAGAAAAGGACTCTGAAAGGATCCCTAACAATTACAAACATATGGGGATAAAATCGACACAGACAAGAAAAAAAGCATTCATTTAAATCAATCAATCATTGTCAGACAGTATGCCATGTTCCAGAAAGTCTGCTCATTCTCCTCAAAGAACTTGCATATTCTAGGTTATACTCATGAAGCTTGAAAGGAACTTTAAAAACAATTTTGAAGCCTGCCATTTCCTTTGCATCAAGTTCAATAAGCCTGAAACAGGCGATGAAATAATGATGAAGTCAAGACTAACTTTTGTGCCCAATTTGCACAATACAGTTCTAAAATACAATCCATCATCTAATCTAGAAACGTGTCTTAATGCCAGCTGTGGTTTTCAGCAGCATGCCCTTTTGAATCAGTAACGAAAGTGATTTAACAGCACCACTGATTAAAACCCTCAGTTACTTAGCTTCTGACACACACAAAAAAGGCCAAGCGATTTTCTGCTTGTTTAGCTGATCTTGCTGCAACAGCATTGAAAGTGGCTTTACAATAATTAAATTAATTTATGTCATTTTTGTAGTGTTCCATCACTTTCTTGGAACAGACTGGGCTTTGAGGAGATTGTTCTTTTACATGAAATATTGGCACCAAATCTGCTGCTATGGCAAGCGTACTCTATGAAACTCCAGCATACTCATGAAATCCACACCAAAAGCAGTCCAATGCAGTTACAAGCCAATTATGCTTACTTTTATGTCAATGAAGGCTAAAAATCAGGTGTGTACTGTAAGGGGGATTCAAGCCAGAAAAGGCCATAATGTTGCAAAATTGATTGCTACCCAGCACAAGGATCATTTACATTTTAAACAAATGGAAGTGCGGGTTATTCTGCACATCAGTATTTCCAAAGGAATATTCTCAATGGAGGAAACATTTGTTTCCCAAATGCAAATACCGTGTTCCGTAATTTTCAAGATACCAGTAAATATTTTAGAGCTAAAGAGGGTGAAAACATGCTGTATAAAAAATCAGAAGCCTCCTTTCTGTCCAAAGCACCAGTCATCTTCTCAGAGAGTTATTTTACCAAAAAATCCTGAAAAGCAGGTAACTGCCAGCTATGACCAATTATGCTGCCCTACAGGAAAAGTGGGCAATGAAACAAACAGCATACCAGAATACTCATATACTTGTTCATTGTGAAAGAGAAACCACAGGGACCAAACGTTGGTCAACAGAGATCAAGAGGCCATAGGACCCTTTCAAGAGAAACACTGAAGAGCAATAGGTGGGCTGTTACTGCCCATCTGCAGTGACAGGAGTCCAGGTGGGATTGGGATGCACTTGCACTGCATCCCTCTGTACCATCTTCCCACCTAGGAGAGCAACACTGGGTCCCAAGTCTGAGCAAGTCTTTTGTGCTTCTGGGGGAGGAAGAGGATTTTCCCAAAAGCAGAATACATGCATACATACATACATACATACATAATTAAATCTGTACGAGGTGTTCTCTGAACAATGAAATATTTTTCAAACTTATGTATGTACATATGTACATAAGTTTATTGGTTCTGTGCATCCTACTCCAGAGACTCGCTTTTCAATTGCCAAGAGAAAAGGCAGTTCGCACCAGCCTCTTGCTTCACAATGCACACAATATATGTAATTCACATGAGGGCACTCAGTGATCTCCATGATTTCTTACTCTGAGCACACAGGTTTTTGTAACAGTGTACAGAAAATGTATGCCAAAAACTCACTTCAATAAAAGGCCTAGCCCCTCTCTCCTCTTCAGCAGATTTGGTTAGAATGGGTTTTCCAAGTCCATTGCCATCTTCTCACTAGAGATACTCTATAGCTGCTCTGTGGCTGTTGGCTTCCTGATATTAATATAACTGCCACAGATTTTGGAAGAAACAACCTCACAGTGAAAGCTTCTGTAAAGATACTGAATGACAATATTCTCAAAACAAAAGCAAAAAGAGGGACAATTAGTAGGCTACATTAATTAACTTGCCTGCTACCTTCTCCCTTCTGCAAGGCAGAGATCCCGCAATCAGAGCTGAATGTCTGTACTGAATTAATGATTTGTCATCCAGTGACTGTTTCAGTCATTACACTGTTGGCTGGGCTGCTGTTAATACAATGTTCACATGTTAGAAGTCCCTTGCTTTTACATTAATCACTAAAAGCTCAGGCATTACACCCGTTCAACAACTGGTACCACACCCAGTTCCACCAACGTCAGACAAACATCTGATCCAGTTCCAGTCTGATGCAAACACTTGGGAGATCAATCTTATTGATTTGTCAGATGACTACTAACTAATATCAGTTCATTTGTAACTATTCCTAAGTTTTACACCTTCACACCTATGTTTTGAATTTGAACTCACATTGTCTGATAGAGTGGCTGTTTATTATTATGCAAAATGTCAAATATTAAAAGATCAAATAAATACTTTCTAGAAGTTCAACACTGTGGATACATGAAACAGTTCTCTTTTAGCTTTAAAATAAAGCTTCCTCTGTCTTAACACCACAATATGTTTCGAGACACTGCTATTAAATTTATTCACTAAATTCAGTTTCAAAGTTGAAAACTGAAGCCGTTCACCAAATTGGAAGGAGGAACGTGTCTACCATGACATCAATTCCTGAATAACTACGGGAAAAAATGATTGTCCCCAAGTGTGTTTTACCTAGAAATCAGTATTTCACATGCTTCCCAGCAGGTGGCAATGGCATATATAATTGCTGAATCCCACACCATGAGCCCTGTACTCCGCAGCAAGCAGGGGACTCACTCCTAACCGGGTGGTGGAGGTCTGCGCTTATTGATGGGACAAATTCTACTGCCCACAGCCACAAGGACAATTGATGCTGTTACTGAATGTGGTACGGCAACAAACTTGTGTTAGGTTTTGTTCCAAACTACTTCCATGGCAGAGTCTCAATGCTATTAGAACTGAAAGCATGATAAAATTCAAATACATTTAATCCTTTCCTCATTTTTATTCTTTTGTTAAACTCAGCTTGGGCAGCATTAGCTTGGAAACTTCTGCCTCCAGACAATAAGAAATCATATGAAAAGAGTTTGCAAAAAGAGGAAATAATATGAGTTACAGAGAAACACTGGGCTACAAATACCCTACAAGAATACACCGCAATCATATCCCACATTTTATGTATGATAGCAAAACCCTTTTGAAAATTAACGCATGATTTTAAAAGCCTGCTGTAAAGAAACAAACAAACTTAGATAGTGCTCCAAAAAACACCCAAAAAGAAAAAAAAATACCCCTACAATTAAAATTTTCATGTCTAGTTCCTTGGCTAAGTATACACACACACACTACATTTCACTTTCTTGATTATTGCAGCTGCAGGAAGGAGGCTTTTGGGGTTGTTCCTCTGGCCCCAACCCAAGTGTACGCACACACAACCTCACTGCCAATTTCCCCCAGTCGACAATAGGGAGATGGGAGGGAAATGAAGGAACAGAAAAAGAAGAGAAATAGGGCTTGGGTTTTTTCCACCCATGGGCTCCGAAACATCTTGGCTACACTACCTATAGGAGAGATACAATTGCAATTAAACTCATGACATTATAGCATCCCAGTTATAAAAACAAAACACATTTTCATAAGTTTTTACCCTGTAGTTTTGTATATAGATTCTGTAATTCCTAATTTAAAAGGGTAAACACCTTCAATGTTGAGCCTTGTGTTAGAAGAATAACTCACCCTTGGGATGCAAGATAATTCAGACAGCACATGCCAGATCAGTCCTGGGATTATTTTATACACACAAAATATATTCCTGCCAACAGTGTCACATTGGGCTGATTTATTTTGTGCGTGTTTTCAAATGCCACTGCAGCACTGTTCATTAGGGACCGGGCTTCAAAACTGAAGATCCAGATTTGGATTCTTTGGGGCATATAGAGCTTAAATGCCATTATATGCCTTCCTCTCCCTTTCAAAACTGAAATATAGCTGCATACACATAGCAATAAAATATTTCCGTCTCCCATGTGTCTTAAAAAGAACAGCATAATCTAGGAAATCCCATCACTAATGTAGAAAGTGTTAAGTAAAAACTGTTTTGTTCTGTCCTGAAGAACTAAAATGCTTTTCTTCTATACATCAATATACACTGGGTTTTCAGAAACCTCATATTGAATTTCTAGCTCTAAACAGCAACTGTGTTTAAAGCCACCAATAATTACTGTCATTCACAAATAAAGAATAAAATAGTAGGATCCATTTCTAATACTTTCCCCAAAAAGTTCATATAAAGAAGTTAAGATATAAATGTTTGATTTCAAACTCGGGTATTCCTTCCCCTGCTCCTTCAAACAGAAGTAAAAGCGATCATCAGAAGCTGAAAAGCAGCTTGATCTTTGTTACATTGGGACTATGGAATCTAAGCAGCTATTTTACAAGGCATTGTAATTGTTTGTACTTGCAAAACTGGATTAAGAAATCACTGCTATTCTTAAAACACATTTATCACATACATAGAAAAGTCAGCAAATTTCTACTTAGAGCGGAGCCTTCAGCCAACCAGAGTGAAATCCCGTGTACCGCCCACGCTCATTCTCTCATCCTCCCCTTCCCCAGAGCAATCGCTGCATCTGGCCAGTGGAACGTGGAAAAGTTTCCAACGTGTCTTACCGAGGGTACACCTGCCCCATGGGTGACCCATGGATATCTCACCTATCTCTACTGATGTTGTCACAGCTTCCAGCACCCGCAGTGTAATTGCTGAAACCCAGACATTGGAAGTTCTGAATACAGAAGGTGAGATTATGGGAAGATTTAGATGTGTTTAAGGCACAAGCCCTGTTCCATTTCAAATTAAAGCAGCATCATTAAAGTCCTTCTCAGGGTAGCTGAGATGAGGAAAAAAGGAGGCTATAGTATGGAGGGGGTCATCACATCTCTAGAATTTATAAGTTTGGGGCTTTACTGAACTTATCAAAGTTTTATGAAACATTTTTTCCTGTAATTTAAATGCATTTGTTCTTTGGTTGAAGCTTAATTGAAAAAACATGCCTTTTGAGTTGAGTGGAAGTCTGACTAATTCCATTGTAACTGCTGCTGAAGATGAACAAAACTAACACTATAACTGAAAAAATTGAAAAAGCCTCTTGCATACACAACAGCCACAATCAGCCTAGTGCCCGAGTAACGAGACTACAGCTCTCATCTTTGTTAGCCGACTCAAAGTCAACACCTGTACTGCTACAATGTGTAGCAGTCTACAAGGAGACCTTAACGACTCAGAATCCAGAAGCTGAAGTTTCTCTGCTCATCTATTTTCTCCTCCTATTTCTTCCTTGATTATATGCCTGTCTCTTCTGTTTCCCTCTCCCAATACAGGATCTTCATTTAGATTTTATCCTTCCAGCTCTTTACTGCCACACTCTGCCTTGCAGCACAAACCCAAGAGCACTCACAGTCCTTTAGCACCACCACCTCTGCCATGTTGCTTCTAAAAGGAGTTGGGGCTCGTCTCCAGGCCCAGCCTCAGTGGCAGCTATACCATTCTTTCTCTGCTCTCCAGGGAAGATGAGAAAAAAGTAGCAAGGGTAGCATCTTTCCTTCTTACCTCAATCCTTCTATCCTTCTCCCACACAAGAGAAAATTTATTGGGAACTAGATCTAGCACCAGTCTACCTGAGGAGGAGGAGGAGTAGTCCTGTATCTTCTGGTTCATTCTCTGAGTGTTCCTATCCTTCCAGAAACATCTCATGGTTACTCATGATACCATAGTCTGTTTTCCATATTAGAATTTCTCTTAATGATAATTAAATATGCAGTTGTGATACACTGCCTATAAACAAGATGTCCCAGTATTTTTCATAGGCACTCATGGCACCCTCTATTTTAAATTGCATTTCTTGTTACCTATGGTCTACAGCAGGTTGAGAATTATGAGATGTCCAGTTTCCTTTCTCTTTATGTTTGAATTCCATCTTCCTCTCCTCTACCCTCTATACCCAACCCTCTGTAACAAGACAAGTCATTCTAGACTTCCCTTGTCTAAGAAAAATACATTTTTTCAAAGTTTTCTCAAACTTTATTTGAGCTGTTGGAATCAAAATACACTGTTATGCCCCTCTTGCTGGCCAAGAATGCTGCTTAGCCTTACCTATATTCTACCACTGCCAAAGAAGGAAGTCTATTTTTTTTCCCTCTTGGCAAATCTTTTGGAGATACACTATTGTGTTCTGAGAGTACTCGTTCTCAAAGGCTATTGTGAAAACTGTAGTAAACAGAACTCTCAGCATCAGGATACAAGAAACAGGATCCAAGGCTGAAACTATTTGCCAAGAGTGGATGTGACCGCTGCCCCATTCAATCCTGGATGGTACAACAGTTCATCTAAGCTGCTAGATATAGCACATTCTGTAATGAGGAGGACAAAGGTGGCAATTACTGAGAAACCATGTTGCTGGAGAAAACAGCACCAGGATGTAAAAAAAATTTCCTTTCCATCAGGCAACTCAAAAACGGATCTCAGTTACAGACAGTGGGGCTATAGCCTCGATTTGTACCGGCATATTTCCACATACTGTTGTGGAGCTCCATGATTTCGACAACTGAGTTGATGACAACTGAGAATTTGGCTCGCAGATCGGAGTTGAAATAGAGTATTTCAATTAGCTTCTCTGCTGTTTGGCAGAATATGTGATGTCAGACACGCCAAATGGTTCACATTTATATGAAACTATAGAAGAACCAGAAAGTGGTAAATCTAAACATTTAGGAAGCTAAGATTAAATACAGAATTTCACAGAGTTAAACTATAAAGCAGAAGCAGTATTTCATAGGGAATAAAATACTGTTAGTAGCTAAGGAGGCATTGATGTTCTTTCATTCAGATTATGGAAGGAGTGAAGGAAATGTACAGGCAAAAAAGACCCCAGACGATCAATCTGATGTTAAGAGAAAGATTACACAGATTTTACTATTTGTTAAATTATTTACCACAGTGGAAAGAATGCAACAAAGCAACGCCAGGCAAAGGCAAATAATTGCTTGGTACTACCAATCCCCAAAATTCAGGCACAGAGATATTGTGAAGAAAGATTATTATCTGGTTTGATCTCCCACATAATACAAAGACAGAAATGTCCCCAGAAAATGCTCTAGCAAGCCTTTAACTAATTCTTGATAATCAACTGTATCTTCTAGAGACATATTAAAACTTGATTTAATAAGTCACTTTCTAGATGACTTCATCTGAATCTGTGTAATTGAAATGGTAAGTATTACATCTTTCACCTCTTTCTGCATCTTCCCCTGCTAGAATAATCCTCCTCACACAGGTGCTGAGTCAATTGATCTTTACCTTCTATAGTCCATCCAAGTCTCTCGTGCCTACAAGCCATAACCATGCTGTACAGTGTAGTGCAACTCTCTTACTTTCTTCTACTGTAGCTTCCCACACACTATTACACTTCAGTTGTATCAATAGTCTTCCAAAGGTCTTTGCAATGTAGAAGCCCATTTAAATTGTTAAGTAATTCAGAAAACATTACCTATTTTTACTAGTATCCCATCACTTGGTAATGTGATTTACTATTACCCATCTCATTGGCAAATGGATTCTTTGCTGTTGTTGAAATCAAACATAAAGATGCTCCTTGCCGTGTCTGTAAATCCATTCTGGCACATACAGCCAAATCCTACATCAATCAAAAACTTTCCGACAGTGCAAGGTTTCTGTGCAGAAAGATGTCAGGGCCTTTTCTCAGTCTTAACACTTTATCATGAGCCACCAACAGAGCAGCCAGAAATACCTGACACAGAATTACCCAGAGGGGAAAGAAAAGAACACCTCAGTGAGCACAGAAAAGGAAAATATTCAGGGAGAAGTTGTCCACAAGGAGGGTCATTTTCATGCACAAATTAACATGAGCAAAGCAAGTGTGTATAGAATATCTTTCAAAACTTAGTGTCTTTATAGAAGCCATTTCTCTTGCCTCATGAATTTGCCACTTCCTAGCATCTTCCTCTCCCTCCCAGTCAGGGACCATGTGTGTAGAAGTCCAAGAAAAAGCTGTCACTCTCAGTTTCACATTTTGTTCTGCACAAGAGGTATGTGTTGGGTTTTAGTGGGAATGGACATTACTGCCTGCTTACCAGCTTTCATCCATGCAATTACAGTGTCACAGGAGTCTGAGTGAGCTTACCAGAGTTGGGAAATGAAGTTACAGGCAATAACCATTTTTATCCTTCAGTTCATAAATGGGTGTTTTCCTCAAGGCATGGCAGGGCACTAACCAAAACCAAGAGCTAGGGCAAAGCACCCCCTCAGACTACTCATAGCTTTGAGGACAGGGGTGAGATTATACTCTGGGCAATTTACTGCCAGACATCAGCTGGAGGCTTGATTCCTGCAGCCATTGGCACAGACAAATGTCTACATTAATGCAAGTTGTTCCACGGTAGTGACATACGTAAACGTGGGATTGTGGTCTAAATGCCAGTACTACAATGCTACTTTGAAAGTTGACAAAGAACACACAAGTACTTTGATGACACAGAAATCTCCATCAGCTTTTGTATCATTCAATAAACAGCTCTATCCTTCAGCGATACCCTTTAAGCCAGTCCAGAAACAGGTCAAACCACCTCACTGGCTGAAGCAGCTAAATAATATTAAAAAGTCAACTTTTTATTCCCTTATATTCCAGGAGTAACTAAAGCCACTTTGTACAAGTAACTTTCCAAATTCTACTTTAAGCAGAGAAAATTCTGGAAACTATCACTGTGGCAATGCTTTAAAAATTACTCACAGCCTAATTAACATCTGCTTTAGGAGTTTAAGTTATTACAGGGTCATTTATCTACTCAAAGAATCTTGTACACAATTCAGCAGATTTTTAATGTTTAACGTTTCTGCCCATAAACTACCACTGAAACACATTCACCTAAGGGAACACGAGAGCTAATTCGGGTCTGTTTCTCCTCAACACTCTTGTTTCACTAATGCCCGTTTTTCTAATCACAGGATAGGTAAAATCACACATGAAAGAAATGCAGTCCTTTTTAGAAAACTCAAAGCAGACTTAAAAATTTTAGTGACAAAAGAGAAAGTAACAACAAAAAATAGCAGAAAAAAATACTTTCTAAACAAACTGAAGATTCTATAGCTGGAAAAACTATTCTCCAAAGGGTCTGATGTGGATGGCCTTAGATACACATTATTAAGGAATAAACCTGAAATGTACATGTCTTGGAAAGGTCCTCTCTCAAACAGTCTCTCCCCCCTGCAGTCTGTCCTTTCTGAAACACTGCTGGCTGGAAGGTGATCAATCAAACCATAGATATCCCCCTTCCACCAACTGCTGCCCTCATTTTTTAGGGGAATTATTCCTCTGAATGTCATTCCCCACTGTTAGATTGGCCAGTTTCTCACTAGGACAAATGGGATGCTGGGGAACATATGTCACAGGATGCACCATTCAGGCAGGGAAGAAAGCTCCAGGACTCGAGAAGATCCATATCCCTCAGCCCAGGCAGACTGCAGCCCGCAGCTCCTACACAGGGGTCTTTCTGTTGTGGCTCCAGGACTCAGAAAGTACAGGCTTTTCTAAGGGGTGATTCGAAACGTAAGAGGAGATCTGTGTGTAAGTACCAGTAGAACACAGATCTAGAAGTCAACCCTTCTTAAATTTAATTTTTGTTTTGATTCATGTTTTTATTATGTGAATCAATCTAAAGATTCTGGAAATTCTTTTCAATCATGATTCTGACAGTTATTTTACTTTCAGTCTGACAATTGAGATGTTTGTTGTTATTGTTGTGCCCTACATCATATAAATTTCCAGATTAAGGAAGTATTTCTTTTAAAGAGTTTGTGTTCATTTGCTATCCCTTGTAGTGACATTTAGCAATGGTTTAGAGCAGAAAAGGTGTCTAATTGAAACAGCAGGGAGAATCAGCAGAGGAAAGAGACAATTGGTTCTTGTTAATGCCCTTTTTTCTGAAGGATGTGTTTTGAAGCATACACTTGGAATCATTGCTGCAAAGTACAAGAGGAGAGATCAAAAAGCTCTCCTAGCTCCTTGCTTCTCCAAGCACAAAAAGCAAATCAAGCCAGTGTTTCAGTTAATGTAATAATGAGGTCAGAAGAACACAGAAGATCTGCTCCTTGATATAAGAAACCTCCGCAAGCCTCCTCTCCCTCTTGTCCATGACCCCACCCCTGCCACACACACAATTTATCAGCTACATTCAAAAGTTTCCCTCCTTGTCCTTGTCTCACTGTGCCCTCAGAAAGCCAACACACCGGGGGCTCCAGCCAGCCCCCCAGGCCCCCAGCTGTGCACCCACAGGTCACAACACACTCTTCCCTTTTTCGGACATTTTTTGGACATTGGGTGAAGCTCTTTGCTAGGGCACAGCAAAAGGGGATGCTAATTCAGGCAGAGCATGCACTGGACCAAACCCTGATCTCAGACACCCACACAATTCCTGTTGTAAGTCACATGTGTGCACATTTCTGACAGCAGGATATGCCCACTTGTGCTCCAGCTCAATGCATCAGCAAGAGTGGCGTGGCTGCCTTTTTAATAGAAACAAAAGTGTAAAGAAATTATTTTTAAAAGCTTGGGGGCGTAGGCAGACTGACAATGAAACCCAACGGTTAAAAGAAGTCAGCTAAGCAAACCAAAGATACAATAAATACAACTATTTTAGCCTTTTCTCAATTAAAAGGGATTTTAAAAGACTAGCTTGTGCCCAGGGCAGCTCTCTACTTTTAACATGTTTGAGGGACATGTTTCAATTTGAAATTGGTTATGAGGAAGTTTCATAATTGATTTAAATGGTCATGTGGAAGAGCTTCAGCACCAGCCCAGTTATTATTTAAGCTTAACGGTAATAGATAACTGGCACATGGAAAAGCAGTACAGTATAAAAATGTAAAGTAAAAGTATAGCTGGATGTCAACACTGCTCAAAATGTTGAGAAGAACTACCTGTAAAATTGTTTTTAGACATGCAAAGGAATACACAAATATGGACTTACAAGTAGCTTTACCAGATTTTCTAGGGACACCAACACAAAATATTCAGATAACCATTCTTAAAAGACAGGAAGATAGTACAAGCAGAAAGAGGTGAATTTAACATTTGGTTTTGCTGTCATACCCTCAGAACTCAGAGCAGGTTGGCTTTTCTTCTCCACAATCCTAGTTTCACCTGGCTACTAGAAATCATTATTTATTTTCCCAATTTATGTGGCTTCAGAGCGTTAGAGAAGCAAACTAATATAACTGGGATATAAGATATAATACCGTGAGTAATAGAAATGCATAGAGTTTTACAAAGACTGTTTCTCAAAAGCATAAGCATTAATTTAAAGAAAAGTCTGAGAGCATTTAAAAACCTGAGCTGGTAGACAGATCACAGTCAGAGATCACAACACAACTCCAAACAAATGGGAACGTTACATAACAAAAAAGCTGACGTAGAAACCTGGACAAATGGAGCTGAGGTCTCCAATATTAAAAAAAATAAATAATCAAATAAATGAAAAAAGGTACACTCGTGAATAAAGAGCTCCAGACAGAAAGAGACTGGAGCTGTGTGATGAGTAAACAGGAAGCTGGAGACAGAAGAGATAGAATGGAAGGACTTCGCTGCCACATGTGAGAGCAGTTACTGTAAATCATTTCTTCCTTCTGAACAGTTTTAATAACATAATGTGGAAGAATAGGCTAAATTCTTACAACAAATCACTTTTTTTTTTTCATTTTTAGTAATATTCTGGACATATATCTACAGACAAAAGTCATTTTGCTTATCTTTTTTTTCTCCCAATAATCACAATGTAAGTTAAATCCTACAACACCCCTCCTCTGCATCCAGCATTACAGTATGGAATACTGAAGTTGAAATTTTGCTATTCACACCTTGGCCATTTGTTGTTATGCTTTCCATCCATCCATACTACTGTAATTTAGATGAGAAGTTGTTTTATGCTGCCTGCAAAAATGTCCTTGAAGAACAAATCTGTCCAAGTCACAGACTACAATGCAAGCCAAACCAGCCATTTCTTCCCCAAAAGCCTTTTTGTTGCAACTTCCATATTCTCTCAGTAGTAATCCAACAATTTCCAGGAGTGAAATTATTAGAGCTATTCCTCAGAGAGCTAGTCTATCTGGAAGAAGTAGCTGTAAAATTTTTTCACTCACATTTAAAATGTTTTGCTGAGTCTGTGTTCATTTGAAGCAGGTGTAAATGATTATTGAAAAAACCCCATGGAAAACCAGTTGTTACTGAAAACGTAACTCCAATTGTGAACCAGTTTGTATTATTGTACTCTAAAAAGAGAGGTTATGGTAAGAAAATCCTGCTTTCTGATACATTTTATCAGTATGTTGTTTTATGTTATTCTTTAAAAATGTAGTGTTTCAGTGATTTATAATCTAAGTTGAATTATCTATAATGCCTACTTAGAGCAAAAGAATTAGCAAAGGGTCTAACTCCACTCAAGGCAAATTACTTTTTATATGTAGGTACTTTGTAACTAAGCATATTTGATTTGGAATGAATGAAACACAAAATAAATTTCAATTATAATGTCCCAATTTAAGCAGATTTCCTGCCCTACCATTCTACTCCTATTTTTCATACTTCAGTAACCTGGTGCTACTTCAGATTCACCTGCTGGACCAAGGAGCTGTACACAGGACAATAAAAGGTCCATAGAGACAAATAAACACACACAGGAGTGAGCTGGTCCAAATGACAGAAATTTTCATATGCAAGTAGGGAAGTTAAGATTAAATTCACTTCAGTTCACTGAAACAACAGAGGATTGCCAGGGTCTAGTCCACGCTGTACTAAACTGCTATACTTTATTAGTATATATAAATATATATACTTATATATATATATAAATATATATATACTTTATTAGTATATCTAAAATTCAAATACCTGAAATCAACACTATGTCCTCTATATATTCCCAAGATTGCACTTTTTTTTTGCTGACATAACAAAGAAAACACTAATAATTAAGTTCACAGACTAAAATCTTATGTAGAAAAATGAGTTTGCTGGCATCTGATACATGCCACACTGAAGGAATGCTCCCAGATTAACTTCTACTGAGGTAAATTCAAATAAGCATACCAGAGTATGCAAATCTGCTACTAATAAAACATCACCATTTGTTACATACGTATGGTAGACTCTTTGAAGAGAACACTCTTTAGTTCTGTGCTGCTCGTACTGAGGACTCAGAGCCATAAATGTGAATCACAAATGCTACTACAACACAAATATTAAGGACTTCATTCTGAAAAACAATTAAAAAAAACATTAGTTGCATATCAGCCAGTTAGAGTCTGAGTGAATCAAAAGCCTCAGCACTGTGGAAATACTTTTAATTTGTATTTGAAGCATATTAAAGCCATCAACCAACAACACCTCCTAAAACGGCCTTTTTAAAATCAATTCTATTTTGTAACAAAGAATTTCTTAGCAGTATTTATAGCCTAAATTAGAAATACAAGGTTTCTGGCTGTTTTGTGTTTTGTTCCTGACCCAACGTTATTTTTCCTCCATTTCTGATCCAACCAGCTATTTAAATTCACCAGGATGTTTACACATTTTTCCTAATTCACTTTATATGTTAGCTAGTACAATCTTTTTTCTTTTTTTTTTTCTTTTTTTTTTTTTTTGGCATTCAACGCTTTGTATGAAAAAGCAAATTCTATATTGTAAATGTTGAGTCATCAGTGCTCAGCAGAAGTCCTGTTGCCATTCTATAGAATGGCAAAGAATCTTCACAGAAGATACCACACATCCTGCCTTAGGAGACTACAATGTGACAAAAATGAGAGCGCTTCTGTATTGATAATGAAGGGTTTCGAGCACACAGTGGGCAGAAGTCCTAACGTACTTGAAAAATATTTAACTGAACAATAATGGAGCAATGCCAAATACTAAAAGTTACCAAAGATAATTTTAATTGTTGTAGATATAATAGTGTTCAATGACAGCTGTTTTGGAACAAAAAGGTTATTTCCTGCAAATTATTGTAATATTTTTCTCCCAAAATAGCCCCTGATTCACTGCTAAAGTTACCTGGCATCCTCTAATGGTTAGCACAGACTAAAACTCAGTTATTAATTTTATTTTTTAAGAATCTCGAGAACTTAAATGAAAATAATGATTTATTTAAGAGACTACCAAGAGTCAGTTCAGAATAGCAGCTGACCAGACAATGGAACTGTTTGCACGAAACATGATGACTCAAATATAACAACTATTCCAAGGGGCATTGCCTGGCCATACTTCACTTCATTGTACTTTGGCAAAACAAAATTCAGCAATCAGTAATGCTTAAAATCACTGCTTCTGTGCCCAGCAGAATTCCATGCATGTTGGCAGCACAGTTTTACGACGAAGATCTAATCACGGAGTGAGCAGATATTGTTTATGTATTGTAACTGTCATCTGAGGCCCCTGAGCTCAGCACCTGTGTACATTTACACAAAACATTTGAAAAATATTATGCCCTGATACTACTAGTATTTATGTACTTTTTCACTACACTGCTGTTGGTACTCTCACACTACTGCCTGTGAACTCCCGTGTCCAAGTCAGAAGGCAGAGTTTTGTTGTGTTTTATTGGAGCATACCTCAGTGGTCACAAGTCCCATGGAAAGAGAAGTCTCTGCAGTGCAGTTTGGGAGATGTAAGAGAAGGATGGCTCCATTTTATTGTTATGCCACTCCTCCTGGTGATTCTTTCAGAAATAACATTACTAAAATGACATCATTTTAGGATGTTTAGCATTACAATCATACATATTCATTACAAAGACAAACAAGAAACTGCTTTATTTAGTCTTTGACCTTATTATTGAAAGCCACTCAGCCCATTTGCTGTCAGGACTAATGAAGATATTTCAGTTAACATCATTAAATCTACAGGGTAGTCTGAACTACCTGCCTAATTCTCTTTCAGTCTTTGCTATCTCCAGCTGCCCTAAAGAATTACAAAATGTTTAAAATGCTTGTAAGTATCTATGCATACCAGCCTAACTCACCAGCCACTCAAAAGACACCAATCTCAAACCCTCCAGAGATTCCTCCAGCAGCAGAAACAAAAGTTGTGACAACATGAATGTGAGCTCCCTGCCTCTGTGACTGAAATGATGAGAAACTAAACCTTATGGCTCGACAGTGTACCAGGAGATGCTCTTGGTTCCATGAGTTTCGCCAGGATTCAGTAGCTGCAGTGTATACTGTCTTTCTACAGAATAACCATTTAGTTGACCTACAGCATTTCCTACAACTCTTTGGAGCACCCTGGAGATTAGGGCAAAATATGTAAAAAGCAGGGATTTTAAAAATAGTATTTCAAATTAATTCCATCACAACAATGTATAAGAACTATAAAACAGGACAAAGGTTATAGGAAATGGAAGTTCCAAGAGATCTTCACACAATCCTCCAAAAGAAACAATGGGGGGGGATTAGTTATTTTTTAACAATTATGAGGGAGTAAATACCACAAACTACCTTTCTCACACTCTTACAACAAAAACTCAATTCTCTTCATAAACAAATGTTTACTTGGAACCCAGAAGCAAAGTTCTTTTGTTGCTTTATGTTAAATTTTGCACTTTAGAGTTTTTAGTTTTCTTACTGGACTCAGTGAATTGTTGTGTGAGAAACACAGCACATTACATGAGAGATCACATCAGGAATGTAGGCTCTGACCTGCTGGTACAGTTACACACAAAGGCCTTTTATGAGCATAAAATAATTGTATAAACACTAATGACTTTAGTCTCACAGTGCCGTAGCAATCTAATTATCTCCTTTTTCTATAGGAGTAACACGAGGCACAGCTCAGTGACTTGGGCAGTGACCCACAGGAAGTCAGCGACACAACCAGGAATAGAACCCAGACCCCTCAGCAGCTAGTCCCATGCTCTAACCACAAGCCAAGCCACCTCCTTCCCATCTTATATTAGCACAACCCTAAGTCTTGGTTGCATCAGCTACTAATTTAGATGTCTAAGCACGTACAATTGTAGAAATCAGAATTTCTGAAGTTGCCTAAGTTGCACTCATAAATCTGTCTTAATCACCCAAGAAATTAGGATAAGCTGGTTTTAAATGAGACTCCAAATGAACATAAAATTTTGGTTACTTTAAAATTATCCCTTCAGAAATAAATTTCTGACGGATTAACAAACCTGATGGATAGCAGAATATGCTTGAGCTCTTTATTCCTCCATGTTCTTTTACCTGTTATCTGTGTGTGATATGCATTTTTTTTCCATTTGATCGGAACGGGACTAGAACACAACAGTATAAAACTACAGAAGAACCAGACAATCCTAGAGAGAAAGTTATTCTCTTCAAGAGAGAATGAAATCAGAGAAGCCAAGAGTTGGGGAGAGCCCAAAGATCAAGAAAAAAATATTATAATTCGATGTAGGCAGCGTGGTGTGATCTTGGCTTTACTGCATTTAAAGCAGGCACGACTTGGATTTTGTTCTTTTTATCTAAGCAGCCAACCTCAGGAAAAGGAGGATCATTTTTAGTTTAAATGGGTTCTTGTTTTGACCCGCTATACAGTTATCTATGGCAAATCTGCATTACACCTAGTTCTATCACTTTTGCTGCATCCAAGGCACAGCATGCTGAACGCAGTGTAACAATACTGGAGTGATCTCCAAAGAGTTTGGAATTGTACCAGGGGACAGTCCGCTACCATCACTTAAAGAAATGTGGTTTATACCATAGGTTTTGTCATATACCTATATAAAATGCCACCAATAGCAGTTGCAACTTCTGATTTCCTTCAACTAAAAGGGTGTATACACAGAATGTGAAAATCAAAGATAGGAGTGTGGGGGAATATTATGAAATACTTTTTATCATCCTATCTGCCCAGAGTAAAAACTGCCAATAAAGACAGAACGAGATACGCTAAGACCAAGCTCTTGTTATCAATAAAAGAACACCCTATATATAAATTATAAAATTACATAATCCAAGAAAAAGTACACAGGGGAACTTTAAAAAAGCCAGCAACACAATAGTTTCATGGCTTACTTGAACTCCATTACTTTAAACCAATGCAATTTCCACAATCAGAGATTCTTCTGACTGCCAGGTTTACAGTCACACCGCTCGTGTATGGGATTCCCCTCTAGATGTTAAAAGTTTGTCCAGATGATTTTTCATTCTATCCAGAATACTGAGATGGGACACACCGTGTGATTTGTGATTTTAAACTTCTGTAATGCACCTAGAGACTTAAAGCATAGACACAGTGGAAAAATCAAAATAATTAAGTAAAAGTTGGAACTAGCACATTTGCAGAGAGAGGAGGAGGTAGAAATCTTTCACCTCTGTATCCTTATAAGATTTCTACCCTCTCCAAGCCAATCGCAGAAATCCCAGTATCGTAGACAGAGTCTCTTTAATATATTCATCGTTCTAACCTCAGATCAAGCCAGGAAACCCTGCATGGCACACCCTAGAACCTGTTGCACAGCAGTTGTTCCTTAAGATGGAAAAGAGAAATAAAAAGGTTTAAGGGAAGTTATTTGGTCCATGCCCATGTCCTTATCCACCTTGAGACTTCACAAAGTACCCTTGCTCATTGCAATGGGACTGGTTTTGCCATATGATTCAATTAATCTGCTTCAAATTTTCTTAATAACTAAAATTCATCATATACCCCCAGTAATAAGTGTAATAATTTTTTTCAGATGCGCCAAACTCTTCAAAAGGACTTTAGGTGAAAAATGGAATGATTGAAAGTGATATAAACTGCAATTCTTTGACATGAAAAGAACTATCGCTTTTATATCCAATAGAAAAAACAAAGTATGACTGATCTTTTGCAAAGATAAGTTATCAACTAATTTTAAAATTAGAACTGATGCTGAGAGGCCTTTTCTGCTTCTCTTTGAACTCAGGGAAGAATCGCCCACGATTCAGGAAGGCCTGAGCCTGATGCTTCATTCTTATTTCATAACGCTTAAAGGCCCCAGCCAAACTTAGGAATTCTCTCAGATAAGCAAGGGAGAAAGTCTGCACAACGAAAACTGTGCAGCCAAACCATGCAAACAAAGCTGTATGAGAAATTGATAATTTCTTTATTATGACCAATTCATTACAGTGTAAAGAAAGCCTGGAATTAATTATGGAATAGATAATATATTTGTAGCCTATTTTCTCTACCGATATGAAAATTATCAGCTTTCTCCGTTCCAGGTGTGAAAAAACCCCACTCATTGTTGATAAATAGATTCAAATTATAAATAAGGCATATTTTTAACCACCGAAGAAAATTTATGGGTCCTTCATCTCTTGATTCCTCAAAATAGGATTTGATTCTTCAAATTAGGATTTCTAAAAGAAACCTTTAGTGAGGTACCAAACACTACCGAAACATCTGTCCTAAGCAGGAAATCAGGCTAAGGAATTTTTTTCCTCTCCTGTCTCAATCTGTTAAAATCTGTACTTAAAAAACCTAAGTTATCTGTGCATAAGCCAGCATTACTGTTTCTACTTTGTATTTTGTGAGTTCTGTTCAAAGGATGAGCTTGCTAAAAGAATAAAATGCTCCGAACAGAAATGAAATGATACAGTGCCTGTCACACTTCTCTGGAAGTTCTGTTTGGCTGCTTTCTCTGGACTGAGACAGACGTGCCTATTTCGTCCGTGCAGTTTAATTCAACTCTAAACCAAGCTCTGTAATCCTGCTTTACTTATCAGTCTAGCTCAGAGTATGAGTTTATAGTCACAGCCAGATCCTCAGTAATACCTGCCAATGTTTGCAATGCCCCCAGTTTCACAGAGTTTTAAAAATTCACCTAGATTTTCGGGAGGGCTCCTCTGTTACTCAAACACTTAAACTAATGGGTATATTCTCTAGCAGTGTGCACACAGAACAGTGTTGTTTCTGTTCTCAGCAGAGCTAAATCTGAGCTCTGTGGAGATGTCCAGCTAAGCTCCTTCTTAACTTTCTAGTGAAACTTCAGCTGAGATGCTGCTGTAAAATGGATAGCAATATTAGTAATTCGGGTACTTAAGCCTCTCATCTATTTTACCCACACTTGCCAGTTTATTCATCCATGGCATCTAGAGCTAATTCTGAGGTTCTGTTTTACTTGTTTTTCAGTACCTGGCTCCTAATTCTGAGTCAGGGTGTTACTTTTTTTAATAAAAAAAAAGAGGAAAAAACAACCAAACAACCAAACAACCCCTTACAAACAGAAGATTTCCACACTTCCAGGGCTAAAAAATTCAGATGGAGGGAAAAATTCCTTGCTGTGTCAAGGCAGAAGCAACACTGAGTTGCAGCGTACCCACACCGAGCTGATTCTCATCATGAACAGCAGGCTCCGAGCCTCTGCAGGCAGCCAGCTCGCTCTCACCAACACACAACTGCAGGCGATGTTGGTATCTCACAAGCAGCCCAGGTATTTTGACGCATTCCCCTCTAATCTACGGATCGCCCTCAGTGCACAAATAATGTGTACAAATAATAAAGCACACGAGGGCTCTTTCCAAACTCGATGACCAGGAGCCCTCCTGAGGAAGCCGGGATGCTGTGAACCCCCAGTGATGTCCGAGGGGCCGGGGTTGTTGGAGATCAGCCGCCGCACCCCGGGGCACCCTGACTGAGGGATGACTCCAAAGCCTGTTGATGTCGGGCTGTTCCCCGTGCCGGCTCTCGCTCGGGGGGGGCGATGGAAGGAGGGGACACGCTTGTCCGGGCTTGCTCTGCGAGCCTCACCGAGCATCGCCCGCGCCGCTTCCCCCCGCGTTCCCGCACGGGCAGTCTGGAGCTTAGGAAAAGCGAGGGGAAACAGAACTTCATCTCCCCCCGGCACTGCCAGGGAAACGTTCGGACCTCCTGAGCTGCTGTCGGGGGGCACAGCCGGCCGTGAGGCGGCCGAGCCCCCCGCGAGAGCGGAGCTGCCCGGGGAGCGCAGGGCCGGCAGCGGGGAGCGGAGCTCTCGGTGCGGATCGCAGGGAGGGGAGATCAAACTCCGGCCCCGCTGGCTGCCCCCAGGTGCGGGTTTGTGACTGCGCTCAGGGGCCCGCGGGCACCGGCC